>JANFOE010000683.1:0-415021 GCA_025667525.1 Glebionis coronaria
ACGTGAAAATAACATATATCTTCATGGGTAGCAATATTATCCTCCTCAAACAACATACATACATGATTTTTTTATTCTTCGTGGATATGCAGGAACTCCAAACCAGTTCATTCCGGTGATGGAGACATATCTTTCTTTTCAAAACTTAATTATTTAATGTTGGTTTATTGTATTTGTAGAAAAAAACCACAGGTATGTCTTCCATTGTATAGTTTGTCTTTATGTTTTGTTTATTTTGTCTATGGCCTCTACAAAAAGGAAAAAAACCTAATATTGTTATTACCATCAATCAAATTCCTATTATATTTGTTATTATCACGTCTTCCTACCAGTGAAAAGTTAATGTGAAGTCAATGGGTGACTCAATTGAAAAGGAATTGCAAGTTTTGGTTCACTTAAGGAGGTAAGACTTTTTTTTATTGCTTGAGATCTATTAATAATGGGTGGAACCATATGAATATGTTTAAGAGATAAGATCAAATAGGCAGAGAAGATTATCTGATAATTCATTTCTTCTTTAATTGTCTCATCAGTTATTGCATTGACACTTCTATTGATAATTTGAACATAATAATTCAGCTAGATTTGCTCTTTTGGCTCATCTTTAAGTACAATAATTGAAATCAGAAACCTTTTATTGACATTAATAAATGTTTCGGAAACACACACTGCATCTAAGAGTCTCACAAAAATGTTAATGAAAATGTACAATGGTTTTTTCGTGTGAGTAAGTTGGATAGAGTGAATACCATAACCAACATGACTACCATTTTAGCGTGGGAACTGATAAAGGAGCCAAGATTTACTTTAGACTTTCCTGGAGATACACTTCTGGTTTTTATTGAAGTACAATATTTGAAATCAGAAACCTTTTATTGACATTAATAAATGTTCCAGAAACACACACTACATCTAAGAGTCTCACAAATATGTTAATGAAAATGTACAATGGTTTTTTTGGGTGAGTAAGCTGACGAGAGTGAATACCATAACCAACATGACTACCATTTTAGCGTGTTTAACTGATAAAGGAGCCAAGATTTACTTTAGACTTTCCTGGAGATACACTTCTGGTTTGTATTCAAGTACGTAATCGACTTTGACCCTTAGACGTCTTCTACATAGGGGGATTCCTCATAATAATCTTTATAATTCTTATTTTTTTACAGGTTGCTGCTCAAAAGCAGACCAAGTTATTTGGGTGTTCTAAAAATTTTGGTGGGGTTTGCCCTTTTTAGAAGACTTTATGTGGATCATTGAATTGGACCAAAAGTTGTTTGGGTGCTAACTTGCTTATATTCATCAAAGTGGTTGTTTATGACTTCTAAGGCTGCGGAACTATTATCTTTTTATTGGTTGTTTCTCCTCCATTGCTTATGTAAAAGTATTTATACTTCAACTTACATTGTGATTTACCTGTAATGTAGAATTGCGTTCTAAAGGTGTGTATTATTATGATTTTAGGGATCGATAAAGAACCAACAACTTTGTTGTATGATGCGCTGGATCATTTTGACCGTATGAATGAAAAGGTTGAATTTTATTAGTAATCGAAAATGTTATTATTAAGAGTTACACATGTGGATGAAAGTGGAAGGATATATTGATGTTAAAAATTTTTCGAGCGATGAAAAGCTGCTCAGATGGGTGCATCTGCCTCTGGTGCATCACTGCTAGGTATGATCCGTTACCATCTAAATATGACTCTTTCATCATTCTTAAAAATAAACTAAAAGTAGGAAACTCATGGTTTTTGTATAAAGATGCACAAATTAAGGGTTTTTTTATTCTTTCTGTAAAGGATCATGGTTAGAACATCAATTATGAAAACAAGCAAAAACAAAAGTAACAAATAAAATATGCAACTCAATACAGATGTTATGATATGCAGATGTTGCTATTATGTGATTATTGTTATTATGTTTATTTGAATGGTCATGTATCTTTTAATGATATACAGATGTTACATTGAGGGAGAAGCTGGCAAAGATAGCCGGTATTATTATTATAAGATTAAGCCGGAGATGAAAGCGCCTGCTGACGTGCCTGTAGAATCTGCTGGTACGAGTTCTATTTTTGTACAAGCGAAGAGTGAAGTTGAGTAAATGACAAGGATTATGCTGGTAACTATCCAAATCACACTCTGATGTAACTTCTTAGTAAGAATAAACTTAGAGAGGTATATTCGATTGCATGCTTATAAAATAAAAAACAGGGATTATGTAGGTTCATGGTCATGTTAGCACATTATGATTCATTTCATGGCTCTTATGATCAGTACTACTTGTGTGTTGCGTCTGATTTGTTTTTGTAGAAATACTCTTGCATAGCCAAATAGTAGACGAATTCAAGCGTAGCTTCGTCTCGTTTACTATCTCTACTTGCGTATACCATCACGGTAAGGTTCTTTCTCAATTGTCTAACATAACGTGCTGGGGAAACTATTTTCACCAGGAACATATACATTCGTTTTTGATAAAATTTGTGCATTAACTAATCTTCTAAATAATAGGATTTTTAACCTCATTCATCTCAGTTCTTAGCCACACAGAGTTTTCAGTATAAGAGAAACAGAAAAATCTTCCCTTAATCACATGGATGTGGATATTTTTTTTTTGCTTACACCGACTACTATTAAAGCTGCCATGTTTGAAAATATTGCAAGACAAAACGTTACAGAATCTGAATGTGATGTCAGAACTTATACATTCGAAGGGATGGAACCTATGGAGTTTAGAGGGTAATTTAGTAAAGTTAGCATCTGTCAAATCGGCTTTCTGTGTTTGTCTGCTCGGAAGGTTGTTCTTCAAGATGCAAACAAGACGACTTAAATATGGATTTTTATTATGATCATACAACCATTTTTATTACTCAGGCTCTTAGTTCTGTGACTTTTGTCCAATATGAATCAGCTTTCAGTGAAGATGAGAAACAACAGGCCAAACTGATATAAAAAGCTGCAATCCAAAGAATGTTTCGTGCAAATTGGAACTGGGTGACTACAAGCAACCGGTAAAGATTTGCACCAAGGTATTAGATGCTGACCCATTTACTTGTGAATAGTTCTGTCGATAATCTTTATATCTTCAATAGTATTAGATAAATTTTATTCTACTTGGTAGCGAGGCAAATTTCCAGCTTCTATTTACTGTTATGGATAGTGCACCATCAGAAGCTATTTGATTGAATTTTATAATAGCTCTTGGTGATCTAGCAGTTCGATTTCCCAATGTTTTAGATCCATGAACAAAGAATATGTACGTAAGACTGCACGATCTATCACTTTTTGTCCACTCTGAATTGATATTTTCATTGACCTCCATAGGATCTATCCATCACTTTCTGTCGGGAAGAATGCTTCAGCTATCATTTTAACAACTTGATCATCCACTTTGAGTCGTTTTTTGCATTGACCTCCATAGGATTGTATAACAATTTTTGTGGTTTCACTTAAAGCTATTGGCAACAACTTATTCTCATCTTTATTTTCCCTCTCATGAAAATATCAAGTCCTTTAAACTTGGAAGTCAATTATTTTATTCGTGTCTTCAATACTGATTTATACATTTGTTTTTGTGACTACTAATGTTTAGGTTTAATTACTGACCATTGTTCTATTCCTTTCTCTCTCAACTTTACCAATGCATACATAACTTAATGATCCAGTAATGCTAAGACAGAGGCTTGACTATTTAAAATGCAAACAAATAAGAGCAGTTATTTCATTCATAGAAAATGTGTTTGTCTTGCAGTTGTTCATTCCCATAGGAAGTTGTAGGAAATAGTATTTTTCAGCACGGTTTCTATCTTTTAAACCTCAGGAACTATTTATGATGTGCTTAAAGACGTTGATGCCGGTGTTTTTGCTTTGAAAGATATAAAGGCTAAAGAAGGGAGAAAGAAATGAAACTGTTACCAGATTTGGCTTTTGCTCTTGGGATGAATTACGTGTTTGCCGATAGTTAGGCTCCTGAGTATGGGAATGCCATTTAGTCGAAATGGTCAATTAAGAGGTCAAAGGTTCAATGAAAACTGTTTATTTACTTAGAAAATAATCATAACTTAAGAAATTCAGAATTGCTCTTTTAAATATTTTCATTCGCTTATTTTATCTAATAAAAATCTTTTAGAAGATAATTGCTTATTAAAAAAACACTTGACAACTTCAGACTTAATAATCCTTTTGACACACCATTTTATTTTTCTGACTCTCATTTGACATTAAACACAAGTATATCGACCATCTTGGTTTCATAATACTTGCATCAAGGTATAACCTGCTGTTGATTCAACTCAGCAATCGCTGCAGCTAGCTGTCTCAAGTGATGGACTGCTGCAAATTTATTTAAAACTGGTAATTTTTGTAAAAGTTCAAACTGGTTGGGGTCAGCCTAACTGACAAGCAACCGTTACATATTAACTAATGACATAAATAAGATTACATAAGCTATCCAGGTTTCCGCTTCATATTCGGTTATCTGAACTTAGGATCAAATTGACTTGCAGCTGCATACTTGGACAACTTCAGACCCATTTAATACTATGACTACATGAAATGAAGAGTGCTAAAACTAAACTATTGCATAATATCTTTCAATCAAAATGATTAAATATATTTCCAACTAAAACATAACTAAATGATAAAAGTACAAGTCTTATAAAGTGATGATATTTAATATCGTTACTTTTAGGAGCCCAATGTTTTACATGCTTATTACATCACATACAATGTTGTAAACAAATAGCCACCATACAATTTTACATCGCACATAACTTCCTCATTTTCTTTGCAAAGCCTAGACAAAATGAAAGAAAGAGAACAAATCAGAGGCGGTTTAAAATTGATTGACTCTTCAATTTTGCGGTTTCAAGTACTCAAATAGCTGAAACTTGTGCGCCATAAACAATCTCCGGTTTGGGGGTTTTAGCCTAAATAAACTATAATAAAGGACTTCTATTTTATCATGCAACATTTAAATTATAAACTTTAATAAAAACGCAAATTACACTACACATTTGTTTGCCACACTTGAACATTAACATTTGTTCTTTAATCAAAATTTTACCTATTTCGATAAAAATATTGGAAATCTTTCTTATCTAATGTTTGTTCTTTACTCACCACGGCTATAACCTATTCGTACCAAAAATATCGATTGCATGTAAATATAAACTTCGCGTGAAAGTTGGACATTGCACTGAGTCCGAGACCTGGTGGTGGTGGCGTGAAAAGGGTGCAGCTGAGAAAAGATCTCCATGAAGACTCTTAACGGATTGAAATGTTGAAGACATAAAACACGAATATTCCAAGTGAGACCTCATCTTATAAAAAACCTAACTGGTCTAAAGAGCTTATCAAATGCCTATAATAGCCTGGAAGAAGTAATTATCAGTTAGAAATGGAAGTGAGAGTCGCTCAGCTGTTATATCACGAGCCATAATGCATGGGCATGCCTCCCGTCAGCACATTAATAACCTATTAATTTGGTTGTTAAAGTAAATCACAAGCTAAACTCTATACCTTTCATAAAAACTACTTTGAGGGGTTAAAGTCAAGATTTTGAATTATCTAAGAAATTTTGCATGATACCATTATTTCAAGCAAAATATAAGTTATAACCCGCCCAACCCATGCCTCAAACATAGGTAAAGTGCAATGGTTGTAACCATAGTATAATAACTGATCCAATGAATGAATTTGATCACTACAATTTTACTTGTAATTCATTATACTTGGGTCTGTGTTGGGGTTGGGGCGGGGGTCGTCTGGGTAGGGGTGGAGATTTAAAGCCTTTGCAATCAGGGGCGGAGCCAGAATTTTCAACGTGGTGTTGCACAAAATATTTTTTAGGCTAATTGAATTTATACGGTAAGAAATTAAGGTAACACAAAGATTTTAGGGGTTGCACAACCCATAAAAGCAACATTTAAAAAAATTGCACTTCGTGAAATCAAAACGGATGTAGCCCGTGCCACACCCGGCACCTATATAGCTCCGCCCCTGTTTGCAATCTCCAATAAACTTTGAACATATCCAATCTGGTGGACAGTCAACTCCGGTGATATTTTAATCATTGTTCAAGCTATTAATCTCATCACTTTGCTTGGATATCGCATCAAACAAAAGTAGATGATTTCAATCATGACTTCTTGCTTCTTATTTATCCGTATTATAATTAGAAAAGACGGGCCAAACTTAAAGTTTTTTGTTAATATTGCATAAACAAGCTACAAAGAGCTGTCATCAACAATAAACATAAATACATAACCGTCCCTTACAACTAACTCTGTTAAGACACCGAAAAGCAAAGTTTTGAAACTCGGTTTTTTAATCGATTCGGTCGAGTCATCGGGTTTGAGTCAACCCGGATCGATTCGACTTTCTTAAAAAGCAATTATTTTCTTATTTTTAATAATTAATAAAATTATATATAAAACTATTAAAAACTTCCGTATATTAAAGATATAAATTGTTTTCAACAAATACAATATGTAAAAATAAAATTTTCGTAAATACGTAAATTATGTATATTTTTTGAAAAAAATCCCAAAAAAAATATTTTTTTTTCGACAAATACAATATGTAAAAATAAAATTCCATCGTAAATACGTAAAATTTACATATTTAAAAAAAACCCAAAATAAATCAAAACCCGGTCGGGTCTCGAAAACCGAGTTAACCCGAGTCACCTCAAACCCGACGGATCTAGCCGAATTTTAAAAATGTAAAACCGTGTAAATAAACAGTAAATCCGCTAATCTGATAAAATATTAAATGGTGAAAATATTATGTCTTTATTCATCCATTCAGATTCGCAACTTGCATATTTTAATATATTACAACGTGATAAGTTAAAATAGGACACTACCATATTTGCTTAACCGAATAGAACTTACTGGCATCTCGCTACAACTGAATTTTGCACAACAATGATCAACATTTGCCTAATCAGTAGTATTAATGTGGACTTTAACACATTAGATAGATTTTTATTATGTAAAAAAACAATACTGTAAATTAATATTTAACTATATATATACTAAGACACAAAACAAAGAAAAACTTTTTAAATTTAAAATCTTAATAAAAAGATGATTTAAACACCAATATAAATTAATATTTTAATATCAATTATAATTAAATTACATAATTGATTTAAAAAATATCATAATTACATAACTGATATTTTAAACACGTCAATTATAATTGAGAAACATAATTAATTTAGAAAATATCATAATTACAAAATTCGTTTGATGGGTCTAAATGAAAAATAAAAAAAAATATCTCATGTTGTTCGAGAACATCTTGGTCTACCCCAAAAATTTAATTAATAACATTTAGCCCAAAATATATTAATAGCATTTAGTAGCGGTATATACGGGTCGGCTAAGTTCGGTTACTTCGATAATTCTAACAATCTATCGCGAGAAAGATAATTAATTCTACTATCCGAAACAAAACTATACATAGTTGTTAACAGGACATACAGTTACCCAACATGAACAGTTACACGTGGTTCGGCTTACGGTTAACAATTTTATAAGTTTAAACGAGATTAAATTAATAAATAAAAACATCTTTTAGAAAAGTGAATATCGTTTTCATATAATTAAATGACCACGAATAAAAAATTACATATAAAAGTTATTTCCTTACACAAAATGAATTCAATATTCATGCATAACATATTAACAAAAACATTTATTCAATGTTTATTGATTACAATACCATAAACTGTTCGTCAGATGGGTCAGGCCAAAACGTAATAAAATGTTATTTTCCTTAAAAAAAATTCAAACTCTCTGTGTCCAAATGCTAACAAATATAACATATCGACAAACATTTCTTTATAAAGTTAATGAAACATACCCGGCCGTTGGGCGGGTTACGAAACTAGTATATATATATATATATATATATATATATATATATATATATATATATATATATATATATATATATATATATATATATATATATATATATATATATATATATATATATATATATATATATATATATATATATAATATATATATATATATATATATATATATATATATATATATATATATATATATATATATATATATATATATATATATATATATATATATATATATATATATATATATATATATATATATATATATATATATATATATATATATATATATATATATATATATATATATATATATATATATATATATATATATATATATATATATATATATATATATATATATATATATATATATATATATATATATATATATATATATATATATATATATATATATATATATATATATATATATATATATATGTATATATATATATATGTAGTGTTAGTTATGACATTAATATTTTAATAATGTAGCATAGGTGGACAAAAATAACGTAGTTTAAGATATTTTATTTATTTAAGAATTTTGTGAGTTAATTGAATTTCTATATGTTAACGTTATGAATACGCTTGTTACATTAAATTTTTTTAGAATTTAATAATATTGTATAAAATATTTTATGTATTTTTGAATTTTATAATGTAATAAATTTTGTATATGTTAACGTTATGAAAAAAAATTTGCATTAATTTTTTAAAATTAGTATTACTGTTAAGTTTTTTGTTAGCAAAAACATTATAGTTAAATCTTTTTTAGAAATGATTTTGTTTTGTAAGTTTTGTGGTAAAGTGTATTCTAGTAAAAGTAAGCCCAAAAAGCCCATTCCTTGTATTATTGTTTGTCACTGTATAATATAGCTACAATATATAGCCAGTCCAAAACTTGACAGTCTGGATATCTAAAAATATTTTTATTTTAATAAGTCAAACTATTGTGAATCATTTGTAGATCTTATTTTCTTTTTGAAGCATTTTATGGAAACCCTTTAATGAAATACATGTGTCATATTTATAGAATTTTGTATTTAAGGCATTATTTCACCATATATGGAAACCTTTTAATGAATTACATGTGTTATATTTATAAAATTTTGTATTTAAGACACTATTTCGCCATCTACGGAAACCCTTTAATGAATTACATGTGTCATTTTTCTATGATTTAATATTTAAGGCATTGTTTCACCATCCTTCCTAAATAAGAGTTTTTAATTTAATTAATTTGATAAATATATATCAAGTCGTGATCTATGCGTTTAATATCTCTTAAAAGTTAAATATTCTTTAATTTATAACTTTTGAAATTATTGCATCATTGTTCGGGTCATCATACTTTAGAAGTCATTCTATAAATGTTTGAGGAGCGAGGGCACTTTGAATCGTAAAACCAACCACTAAATCAAGACTTAATATCTAGATGGAACATCTTAGTACAAAGATCCCTACTAACATGAATACATTATCTTTTTAGAAACTTCTTCAAAGATTAGTATTTTATTACATTATAACACTTTATATCCTTTAATTTCAAAGTTGGCAAAAATAACCCTTCTAGTTTATATAACTTTAGAAAATAGGTTTCATTATATAATTTTTATTCATATAGTTTCATAAATGAAAAAATGACCCTAAAGTTTATAAGTTTGGAATATTTATATTTTCACCCCATAAAGTTATAAGTTTAGCATATTTACACTTTTAACCCTTAAAGTATATAGTTTTAATATTTACATTTTCAACCTTCAAATATAACCTTAAGGTATCAAACTTTAAAAAATCAGTCCTTATAGTTTTAAATTTGGTAAAATGTCAGTTTTAACCCCTCAAGTTTATAAGTTTCAAAAATGACAGAATTAGTCCCTAGACTTTTTAAAAATTACATAACAAGTAGAAACTTTTAGAAAATGATTTAAGAACTTAAAACAAAGATATAAACATGTTTCTGATCATAATGGCATTACTTCTTCAGATCTATAGCCTTTGAAATAGATTTTAACTTAATATTTCATGTAAATTTTAAAACTAGGATTTTAGATTAAAGCTTGATTTAAGAAAATAAAAAATGATTACTTATTGATCCAAGTCTATTATTAACATCTTATTAACATTATAACAAGTCTTAAAAGAGTATTACAACTAGATCTAAGCTTAAATAACATAGTGGTTACCTAGTTAGCTCCAAAGTGACTTTTAAGGCTTCTTATGAACACAACTTGCTTCTAAAACTTCAAGAACTCTAACGGCTTTTTATTAGACCTATTTTCTAGTCTTAGGGATTCCTTCTAACTTTGATAGAAGTGGTAAATCAGAATCTATGGGAGTTTAGGTAAGAAAGTTGGGGATGAAGTGATTTATGAGCATTTCGCCCCTATTTATACCCAAATGAGGTCTAGGATCCTTACGCATAGCTTAGAAACGTGTTAGGTACTTATATTGATGATACATGAAGGATAGTAGTGATTCATGGAAGCTACACTTGAAGTTATCCATGGAAAATGGCTAAAAACACGTCACGGCTCAAAACAAGTACTATGGTGATTTCTCATCTACAAGTAGGTGATCCAGCATCTTAGAGGGCTTCTAGAAGCCCTAAATATCTCACAAATATCAGGTTTGAATAGAAAAAGTGGAGGGAAAGCATTTAAACATCATTTTGGAAGGAAAATGCGGATTCAAATCTAGGGCTTGTAACTTGTAATTCTAGTAATTAAGGGTTTATGAATGTAATTAGTGATGTATTAGGTGTAATTAGGGTTTAAACATTGTAATTAGGAAGTTTGCTCCTTGTTTTAAGGTCTAACATTAGTTTGAAATGAAATTGGGAAGAAAACCTAGCCAGATTAGGGTTTTTAATGATCTAGGGTTCAATCCTTGTTAAAGTCATTATTCTTACTTTAGCTACTGATGTAAACTCAGTTTATATCTTAGAAATTGTATTTAAGGTGTTCAAAGAGTTTATACACTTGGTTTGATAAGTTATACTAGGTAAAAATGTCTAAAGTGTGAAAATACCTATTTTTACCTAATTTATAAGTCATGCATTGAAATGTTGTACCTTTTGCATTAAGGTGCTTGTACGTTGTCTTAAGATAATGTTATAACCTAAATATAATTCTAAGAGTGTTGGTAGACTTGTCCTAAAATACTATGCATTAATTCTAAGTGAAATAGGTAATATAAGAATTTTTAGGTTACTAGGCCTAAATGACTTGTACCTTGTGTAATAAGTGTATATCTTCCTATATAGGCTCATTATAGGTCTTATACAGTGTTTCTATGGTTTCTATAGAGTCTATACACTTAGCTTGATGAGTTATATAGGGTAATCATATCCTAATTGTAATTAGGTTAAATTATCGATGTTTAAAGAACTTGTACATTGTGCATTGGTAAAATATAACCTAACTTGCGATAAAACTATCATCTTAATATGATACTTAGTTGAGTTTTATAACTGGTTTCAAAATATTAGGCTCTAATTCATTGTGAAATGGATTCTAGGTGCTAATCTTGGTCAATAGGTCTTAATTCTTGTACTTAGCTCTAAATGGTTTGTACTTAGTGTTCTAGGATGAAATCTTACTTCCAAATGAAAGTTTATTACTTATACATATGTCTTTCAGATTCATACATAAGTGTTGTGTAGTTACATTACTTGAAATTAAGGTTTACAAAGGATTTCCATGGTTTCTAAGGCTCTTTGATAATTTAGGGCATCATAGTTATATTTGAGATGTTCTTATTCATAATATACTCATAAGCTTACTTTTAGAACTCATACTTGATATATATATATATCATTTGCAACATATAGGCATATGTTGAAGTGGCAATTGAGATTGTGTGAACCCACATAACTTGATACATCATTCATAACATCATGTCACAAAGCAAAAATTTCTTAGTGAATTCACTTCTTTATTTATTTATCATATGTGAAACACACATACATTGTATTTACATTCGTAAAAATTACAGGATGTTATATATGTAACACTTCTCATAAAGAGCATCCAACATGGGTTAAGTCAACACATATCTATAATTACCTATCGCAACCATTGTACAAAAATAGAAGAAACTAACAAGAAATATAGATAACAACCTGAGGATTAAAAGAAGAAAAGCTTGAGAATCGCTAATAGCGGTAAAGTAGGTGAAAAAGAGGAAAAAGAATGGTGAAAGAGGGTGAAAACCCTTATTTATATCATTGGAATAAGAAACGGTTAACCCACACGATCGAGATAAGTGTAACCCACTAACACAACAGACAATCAAGATGGGGGAAACCCAAAGGACGCGACAGAGCAAGTGGTACAATGCACCTGACACATTTCCCCAGCAGTAAAAAAAATGGAAGTCGAGAAGCCAGACGTGCCACATGTCCCAACTACCAAAGCGATAAAGGCTGACCAAAGCTTGCGGACTAAGACATTTCTAAAAAGTCCAGCGGTTCATCCGCATAACGCAAGAACCATTGTAATGGGGGGACATGATGGCGTATAGCATGGACACAACCCATTAGGCCTAAAACCATACACCAAACCTTGGGCTCAAGCCCAAGTACACAAAAGCCCATCGCCGTGGCAAAGTTCTAACCGGATCAACTCCGCGAGAGCAGATCCACAACATAATACAACACCGGACACGCTTTCCTAAAGTGCGTTCGGGACCCCTATGGATAAGTTCTTAGGAACATACCTGTAGTTCACGATTAGCAAATAAATACAAATGGGCTTTTGGACCATAAAAGCCCACTCAAAGTACTATCCGAGATACTAGCAAAGTGATAGGTGTGTAAACACCCATCCTTTTACCACTTAATTCGGGCTAAAACGAGACCAAAACACGTATTTAATATCATTTGTTTGGAATTATGCGTGGTTTTTGTGTTTATTGTGTTTTCAGAGCCAACCGGATGAATATTGAAGAAAACATGGGATTGCACGGGTTTTACTGAAGAAAAAGACTCGAGATAAAGTCTATTGTCCAAGAGATGCAAAAGATTTGAAGTCACTGGGCCTATTCGAAGATTTATCGAAGAAAAGGACCAAAGATGGAAGATTTATATAAGTCGAAGAAACTCAAGACTATTAAACGAAGAAATTAAAAGACGAGTTGAATTTAATCGACGACAAATCCCGAATCAGAATCGAAAACGGAAACTTTTCTGAAAAGACGAAAAGACACGAAGAACGGGAGAAAGCCCACTCACCAACCAAAGGAAACACCTATAAATAGGCACCCCTCACACACATTTAGAAGTTAGCTTTTATTTTTCTTTTTCCCCACCTTTTCTTCCTGGTTCGTAGCTTCACCATCACCACTAGGGTGATTGGTGATTTTCATCTTTAATTCTTTAAGCTTGTAATTTTAATCTTTGTTTTATCTTGTCAAAACATTAATCATTCAATACAAGTTCTTGTTTAATCTTTCATTTCATCTTGTTCATCATCATCTTTATCTTCAAGTTTTTAAGTTTTTATTTTCTTGATTTGATCTTCAAAAGTTGTTTGGATTTGTGTTTTTATTAGTGGGATTCGTTGCTTATGGTGTCTAAATGATTTGTGTTTAATTTGGTAAATCCTTTTTAAGTATTTGATTTGATTTTGATTAAAATTTCATGTTCCGGGTTCTTCGTTAACTGCTACTGTATTGAGTTTCCAGAACTTCCGAATCAAACAAAAAGTTCCGAATGAAGCCCTCATTCGGAAACTTCCGAACCAAGCAGTAAGTTCCGAATCAAGCCAAATCTTCCGAATCAATTTAAAACTTCCGAACCAATCTTTCATTCGGAAAGTTCCGAATCACCCAGTAAGTTCCGGATCAAGAAAATTCTTCCGAATCAAACCTTCATTCGGAAGGTTCCGAACCAAGCCAGTAAGTTCCGGATGAGTTCCGGATGAGTAAGTTCCGGATGAGTAAGTTCCGGATGAGTAAGTTCCGGATGAGTTGTCTTTGAAAAGTTCCGAATCAATTTAGGTACGGTTTGTTTTAGGTTACTGTTTGTTTGCTTACTGTTCCTTTATGCTTATTGAACTTTAATTTCAATTTTAGTTTTAATCTTAATTTTAATCTTAAGTTTAATACAAATCTTTGTTAATCATAATTAAAGTAATTGTTTTTGATTTAAATTTTCATTTCCACTTCTTATTAGACTAGAGAACCAAACCCCTTTTCTTTAGTAACCAAGAACAATCATTCCACTTAAGACCTAGATCAATTCGAGAGGATATCGAGAGTAAAATTGAACCTAGCAAAATCTGTGTATCAAATGGCGCCGTTGCCGGCTCTTCTCGTTAAGATCAAAAGTTTTTTGTGAGAACTTGGATTTTGGGATCCGTTCCCCGTGAACGTTCTTTTTCATCAAACATTTTCAAAAACAACTAAAAAAATATAAAATTTTCAAAAATCCTAAAAATTAAAAAAAAAAAAAACAATAAAAACCAAAAATATTTTTGCTTTGTTTTTCTTTGTTCGTTCTTTTGCAGGTGTATGCGCACTCGATCCACGTCTTATCAAGAGCCCGAGCCTCTCGATAACTTAGACATGGCTGGTGTACAAAACAACAATAACATACCACCTCCGAACAACAATAATAACAACAACAACCCGCCTTTCAACAACATGAATAATAATAACAACAATGAGCACCTTCCGGATAATCGCCCAATGATTGAATTGCTGTAAGCTCATGTCGATGGCAATACGGATCCAATTGTTATACTACCAATTGCCGCCAACAATTTCGAGCTAAAGTCAGGCTTTATCCAGATGGTCTCAGCTCAACCGTTCTTGGGACGCACCATTGATGACCCACACGACCACATCAAGAGATTTCTACAACTCACTAACACGGTCAAGTTCAATGGAGTTCCACAAGAAGTGATAAGGTTACAACTTTTTCCCTTTTCTTTAGAGGGACAAGCCCGGCATTGGCTTGCTAAGGAACCGCCACAGAGTATTCTCTCGTGGACGGATTTGGAAACAAAGTTTATCAACTACTTTTTTCCACCCTCTCGTACCACCGCTTTGCGGAATGAGATTATAAACTTTGAACAAAAGTACGATGAGTCATTCAGTGAATCTTGGGATCGTTTTAAAGATCTTCTAAGAAAATGCCCACAACATGGTTTTACCAAAGTACATCAAATCAATACTTTTTACAATGGTTTAAGCATGAGTGACCAAGATTCACTGAATAGTGCCTCGTGGGGTAATTTATTGGCTAAGACTTCCAATGCTGCTTGGGACATCATTGAGAACAAATCTCGTGTGCAAACCAAGAGTGTTAGGACCAATGTTGCTAGTGCTAGCACTAATGACAGCGACAAGCGACTTGACAAAATCACCACGCTTCTTGAATCGCTTGTCACCCACACCGTCAGCAACAACAACAGCAACAACGCCAAAAACGCACAAGTGAACGCTGTCAGCCAACCTTGTGAGATATGCGGTGGTCCCTACTCTTACACAACTTGTACCGCCACCCAAGATTACCCTGCTGAGAATGTGAATGCGGCATATGGCACCTACCAACAACCTGCTTATCAAGCTAGACCTCAAGGTGACCGTAACTTGCTTAGCTACCGCAGCAACAACTATCTTTCACCACCTGGCTTTCCTCCTACCAACCCAAACCAACAACAAAACCTTAACCGCCCTCCTCAACAACAACAACAACCTCGACAACCATACGTCCCACCTCACAAGCAACAACAACAACCTCAACGTAACAATCAAGTCTACCAACAACCTGCTTACCAACCACCTGCATACAATGCTCCTTCCAACCAAACCACCACTGCTTTACACCAAGAGGTTGCAACCTACATGAGAACCAATGATGTGATAGTGGGAAATCTCCAAGAGGAAGTGCGCAATTTGAAGGCAGACTTGGTCAAGCAAGGAAATGATTTGAGAGCTGACATGAGAAACACGTTGGATAGCCAGACTAATGATCTGAGGAACATGATGGCTAGTTTCTTCCAAAGTAGTCAACCCTCTTCTTCGGGTACTCTTCCGAGTAACACCGTTGCGAACCCAAGAGGGGAGATGAAAGCAATCACCACTCGAAGTGGTAAAGGTACCAAGGAACCCGAGCTTCCTATACCTCCACCGGTGGTTGTGACTAAGGAGAACGAGTCGCCTGCTCCTATTCCTCATCCTTCTCCTTCCCCAATTTCTCCACCTCTTCTTTCTACCCCTCTTCCACCCGTGGTTGTGAGTGATCCTATACTCCCAAAGCCTTCCTCTTCTTCCAATATACCTTATCCTTCTAGGTTGAGGAAAGAGAAGCAAAAGAGCAAGGATGATATTCAGGTTTCTAACTTTCTTAAAATGTTTAAACAACTGAATTTTAATATCTCCTTCGCTGAGGCTCTCGCTCACATGCCCAAATACGCCAAAATGTTTAAAGACCTTCTGAGCGACAAGGAAAAGCTCCTCGACATTGCCAACACCCAACTTAATGAGAACTGCTCTGCAGTGCTCTTAAGGAAATTGCCAATCAAGCTTGGTGATCCGGGTCGTTTTCTTATCCCTTGCAATTTCCCGGGAGTAGAGAATTGCATGGCCCTAGCCGATCTAGGTGCCAGTATTAATCTCATGCCTCTAAGTGTTTGGAAGCAATTATCTCTCCCAGAGCTAGTCCCCACTAAAATGACTTTGGAATTGGCCAACCGTACGGTTGCTTATCTAGTGGGGATAGCCGAAGACGTCATTGTAGGAGTCGACAAATTCACCTTCCCTGCTGATTTTGTTGTCGTCGACTACGAGATGGACCCCCGTGTGCCACTTATTGTTGGTCGTCCATTCCTTAGGACCGGTCGCACTCTTATTGATGTTGAAGCCGGAGAGCTTATCATGAGAGTGGGTGACGACAAAGTAGTCTTCAACATGGGAAAGTTGTCTAAACAGCCTTATTCATATGAGAGCGTTAATTGTATTGACGTTCTTGATGAGGCTTGTGAAGAACACTTTAATGATGCTTGCAAAAGTATTCCTACCTCTCTTCCCACTGTTGAGACCGTGTCCTCCATTGATTCATCGTTGTCTCTATTTGGAGATAGTGATTTATTCTGGAACAATCTTGAAGATACCATGGGAGATGGGAATCTTGCTACTAATGATTCTCCCACCGAGGGGGATGAAGACATGAGTTTCTTTGACAATCTTCTCACCGAAGACAATCCTTCGCCTCCATCTCCCACGGTTATTGCTATCGATGCCACGACTTTGAAAACGCCTCCCGTCGAAAATCCTCCGGATTTGGAACTTAAGGAGTTGCCGCCACATCTCGAGTACGTGTTCCTTGACGACAACAAGAAGTCGCCCGTCATTATTGCAACGGATTTGAAAGATGAAGAGAAGACTCGCCTCGTTGCCGTGCTGAAAGCTCATAAGAAGGCTATTGCTTGGAAAATCTCGGATATTCGTGGAATTGATCCTCACTTCTGCACGCACAAAATTCTCATGGAGGACGACTATAAGCCCACTATTCAAAGCCAACGAAGGGTGAATCCAAAAATCCATGAAGTCATCAAAACAGAGGTTATCAAACTTCTAGATGCGGGTATGATTTACCCTATTTCGGATTCACCATGGGTTAGTCCAATCCATTGTGTGCCCAAGAAGGGCGGAATAACCGTTGTTCCCAATGAACACAACGAGTTGATTCCCACTCGTCTCGTTACTGGGTGGAGAGTTTGTATAGACTACCGCAAACTCAATGATGCCACGAGAAAGGATCATTTCCCTCTACCTTTCATGGACCAAATGCTTGAACGATTAGCCGGTAATGAATATTACTGCTTTCTTGATGGTTTCTCAGGTTATTTTCAAATACCCATCGATCCCCAAGATCAAGAGAAGACTACATTCACTTGTCCCTATGGCACTTTCGCTTACAAAAGAATGCCTTTTGGCTTATGTAATGCGCCCGGGACTTTCCAAAGGTGTATGTTAGCTATCTTCCATGACATGGTTGAACAAACCATGGAAGTCTTCATGGATGATTTCTCGGTCTTCGGGGATTCCTTCTCTGCTTGCCTTGCCAATTTAGAACGTATGCTAAAGCGGTGCGAAGACACTCGCCTTGTTCTAAATTGGGAAAAATGCCATTTTATGGTAAAAGAAGGCGTCGTGCTTGGACATAAGATCTCAAAAGCCGGTCTTGAAGTTGACCGTGCTAAAGTCGATGTTATCGCTAAGTTGCCTCCACCTTCAACCGTGAAGGGTGTGAGAAGTTTCTTGGGTCATGCGGGCTTCTATCGTCGATTCATCAAAGATTTTTCTCAAATCGCTCGCCCGATGACCCACCTCTTGGAAAAAGATACTCCTTTTATCTTCTCCAAAGAGTGCCTTGATGCCTTCAACTCGCTTAAGGATAAGCTAACTAAGGCACCCGTCTTGGTTACCCCTAATTGGGAGCTTCCTTTTGAGTTGATGTGCGATGCTATTGATTTTGCTATTGGAGCGGTTCTTGGACAAAGAGTGAACAAACACTTCCAACCGATCCATTACGCTAGCAAGACAATGACTGGGGCACAATTGCATTATACGACAACCGAAAAAGAGCTTTTAGCTGTTGTCTATGCTTTTGAAAAATTCCGCCCCTATCTTGTCCTTTCCACCACCATTGTGTACACCGATCATTCCGCGTTGAAGTACTTGTTGACAAAGCAAGATTCCAAACCAAGACTTCTTCGCTGGGTTTTGCTGCTCCAGGAATTTAAAATCGACATCCGCGATAAAAAAGGAGCAGAAAACCTAGCCGCGGACCATCTTAGTAGACTTGAGGATCCTTACCAAGGGGATCATCCGACCAAAGAAATCAATGATTCTTTTCCCTTGGAGACCTTAATGTCTATAAACTCGAAGCCGAATGAAACCCCGTGGTTTGCGGACTTTGCAAACTACTTGGCGGGTGGAATTCTCAAGGAAGGGTTGACGTCCCAGCAAAAGAAGAAGTTCTTCACCGACATCAAGACTTACTTTTGGGACGACCCTTACCTATTCAAACAATGTGCCGACCTGATTATTCGCCGATGTGTTGATGGACCGGCAGCGTCTGAAATCCTTGATGCTTGCCACAAAGGACCCACCGGTGGTCACTTTGGTCCCAACTACACCGCAAAGAAAGTGTTTGATTCGGGATTTTATTGGCCCTCCATATACCGTGACGCTCACGATATGGTCAAACGATGTGATGTTTGCCAAAAGCAAGGCAAAATCACACATAAAGACGAGATGCCTCAGAATTTTATTCAAGAGTGTGAAATTTTTGATGTTTGGGGTATCGACTTTATGGGGCCATTCCCTTCGTCTAAAGGAAACAAATACATCCTTGTAGCCGTCGACTACGTTTCAAAGTGGGTTGAAGCCAAATCTTTGCCTACTAATGACGCAAGGGTGGTTTGTAACTTTTTGAAAGCTCTTTTAGCTAGATTCGGTGTGCCTCGTGCCATTATTAGTGATCGTGGGACTCATTTCTGCAATGACCAATTTGCTTGAGTCATGGCTAAGTACGGTGTAAACCATCGTCTTTCCACAGCCTACCACCCACAAACTAATGGCCAGGCCGAAATATCCAACCGAGGTCTTAAGCGAATTCTTGAAAGGACCGTGGGAGAGCATCGTGCCTCTTGGGCTGATAAACTGGATGATGCTTTGTGGGCTTTCCGTACTGCTTACAAGACCCCGATCGGCTGTACGCCTTATCGTCTTGTATACGGGAAAGCGTGCCACCTCCCCATTGAGTTGGAGCACAAGGCTTATTGGGCCTTGAAGTGGGCTAATTTTGATATAAACAAAGCCGGTGACCTACGCAAGATCCAACTCAATGAGCTCAATGAACTCCGTAATGAGGCTTATGAAAATTCTTTGATCTATAAGGAAAGAACTAAGCTCATTCACGATTCTAAGATTAAAAACCGAGAGTTCCATGTTGGAGACAAAGTCTTACTTTTTAACTCTCGGTTGAAAATCTTCTCGGGAAAGCTCAAATCTCGTTGGTCCGGCCCATTCACCATTGCTCAAATTTTTCCATATGGTACTCTCGAGCTCGCTCAACCTGATGGACCAAATTTTAAGGTGAATGGCCAACGAGTGAAGTTGTACTTTGGTGAGGACACCTCTAAGGAGGTGATTCCATCTCTCACCACGTTCCCCATGAACTAATTTTGGGTCGAGTCAGGCTCGTGACTCGGTTATCAAAAACAAGCGCTCCTCGGGAGGCAGCCCGAGTATCTATCCTTATATGTTTTAATCCCCTAAGTGTAGGGGGGACTTCTATATGTGTTTGCCTTTGTGTGGTGTGATTATAGGGATAAGTGCACTCTTGGAATTTTTGAAGAACCGTGCTCCCGTGTTTATCCGAAATCCGGTTCTATCTCTCAACTATCGTGATTCAATTTTCTTCATACTCACATTTGAAATTGATCACGTTAGTCGTCTCTTCCTTAACTTGAGTTAACCAACGTGCACAATGTCATAAGTGTAGGGGAGACTTTTCCCACATGCTTAAACATTGAGGACAATGTTTATCTTAAGTGTAGGGGGGACTTCTATCGAAGTTTTAAGTGGACTTTTCCATGAAAATGCCTTCAATTAACCGGAAAATCCTATTTTTCAACATTTTTCAAATTCTTTATTAACTTTGGCCATTTAGTTGTATTTTTCAAATTTTTATCGTTGCTTTCATATGTATATATTCTTGCAATAAAGTCAAAAATATTAATAAAGTGGTGTAGCTAGTTTAGAAGTCTTTGACATATTAGGCCCGTTGCGTTTATTTTGACTCAACCCGAATAGACTTATCCAAGTTTATTCTAGCTAGTATCCTTAACCATGTAGACCTTAATTGGTTTATTAGGCTAAGTATCCACGAATCTCATTACTTGAGATTTTAAATTGTGGAGGACGAGAAATGATAGAGTCAATTATAAGTCGGTATTCTTGCGCAAGCTCACTTGGTGTAATTATTTGCCTATTCTCCCATCACTTGCTAATAATTTATCTGCAATAAGTAAGGTCTTACGATTTGAAAAGTTACTTAGCTTCTAGCCCAAGAACGTTTAAAAGTTGCTCGGTAATGATAAGAGTTCATAGCCAAGGCATAACTTATGAAGCGGGGCGCGAAGATTGGCGAGTCCGAAAAGGCCCTAACAAGGCATGAGGATTCAATTTTATTGCTGAAGATCCAAAGTGATGTGAAAAGCATTATTCCTAAAGTCAATATGAAGGATCAAGACTCACGACGAAAAGCAATCAACTCCCATAAAGATCATGGAGAAGTCTATCCGAAAAGACCCTAACAAGGTATGAGGATAAATAGATCCAAGTCCGAAAAGGAGGCGGATCGTTGTATCTCAAAATCCCAATTAGAGATTGAAGAAATAATCATGAAGTCGTGGTCAACAAAGTTGGAGTATCCCTCAAAAGTCTCCAAGCGAAGAAACTCCATTATGATGAGAAGACCATTATCTCAAGAACGTCTCTCGAAGATATGAAGTATGAAGTACATGCCAAATATCGGCCCGAGAAAGGTCTCAAATCGTGAACCAAGTTATGCCAAGATATGAACTTTTTGATATCCCGAGAAGCAGTTTTAAGAGATTTTGTCCTTTAGCTAACTATTGATCAAATCGTCCTACTTTGCTTTCAGCCCTAATAAACTATCGCAATAAGTCCAAAAATGCATCTTCATGATCATTCTAAGACAAAAATAAAATATAAGAGATACACTTAGGAATAAGGGAGTTTAAGCATTTTATTAAGCCATGTGTGTAAGTGTTTGAATTGCTAACTTATAATAACAATGATCTCGTTTTTAAGCTTAGTTTGGGGAACGTGAAACTTGAGGGTGATAAATCTTCGCAGCACCAAAGCCCTAATGTAAGTCATCGATTTCTTTGCAAGTTATTTCCATATAGCTATTTTCAAAGAGAAAATGGTTTTCTACCCCTTTGTTATCTTTGAAGTTTTATTTCTTTAATTTTTGTTTAGTAGAATGTTAAATAAGGCCAAGGTTGATTAATTATGAGAAAAGTGTAAGCTTGCTTTATCACTAAGCATTGCATGAGGGCATGGCAATGGTTAAGTGTAGGGGATTTGATAGGTGTGTAAACACCCATCCTTTTACCACTTAATTCGGGCTAAAACGAGACCAAAACACGTATTTAATATCATTTGTTTGGAATTATGCGTGGTTTTTGTGTTTATTGTGTTTTCAGAGCCAACCGGATGAATATTGAAGAAAACATGGGATTGCACGGGTTTTACTGAAGAAAAAGACTCGAGATAAAGTCTATTGTCCAAAAGATGCAAAAGATTTGAAGTCACTGGGCCTATTCGAAGATTTATCGAAGAAAAGGACCAAAGATGGAAGATTTATATAAGTCGAAGAAACTCAAGACTATTAAACGAAGAAATTAAAAGACGAGTTGAATTTAATCGACGACAAATCCCGAATCAGAATCGAAAACGGAAACTTTTCTGAAAAGACGAAAAGACACGAAGAACGGGAGAAAGCCCACTCACCAACCAAAGGAAACACCTATAAATAGGCACCCCTCACACACATTTAGAAGTTAGCTTTTATTTTTCTTTTTCCCCACCTTTTCTTCCTGGTTCGTAGCTTCACCATCACCACTAGGGTGATTGGTGATTTTCATCTTTAATTCTTTAAGCTTGTAATTTTAATCTTTGTTTTATCTTGTCAAAACATTAATCATTCAATACAAGTTCTTGTTTAATCTTTCATTACATCTTGTTCATCATCATCTTTATCTTCAAGTTTTTAAGTTTTTATTTTCTTGATTTGATCTTCAAAAGTTGTTTGGATTTGTGTTTTTATTAGTGGGATTCGTTGCTTATGGTGTCTAAATGATTTGTGTTTAATTTGGTAAATCCTTTTTAAGTATTTGATTTGATTTTGATTAAAATTTCATGTTCCGGGTTCTTCGTTAACTGCTACTGTATTGAGTTTCCAGAACTTCCGAATCAAACAAAAAGTTCCGAATGAAGCCCTCATTCGGAAACTTCCGAACCAAGCAGTAAGTTCCGAATCAAGCCAAATCTTCCGAATCAATTTAAAACTTCCGAACCAATCTTTCATTCGGAAAGTTCCGAATCACCCAGTAAGTTCCGGATCAAGAAAATTCTTCCGAATCAAACCTTCATTCGGAAGGTTCCGAACCAAGCCAGTAAGTTCCGGATGAGTTCCGGATGAGTAAGTTCCGGATGAGTAAGTTCCGGATGAGTAAGTTCCGGATGAGTAAGTTCCGGATGAGTAAGTTCCGGATGAGTTGTCTTTGAAAAGTTCCGAATCAATTTAGGTACGGTTTGTTTTAGGTTACTGTTTGTTTGCTTACTGTTCCTTTATGCTTATTGAACTTTAATTTCAATTTTAGTTTTAATCTTAATTTTAATCTTAAGTTTAATACAAATCTTTGTTAATCATAATTAAAGTAATTGTTTTTGATTTAAATTTTCATTTCCACTTCTTATTAGACTAGAGAACCAAACCCCTTTTCTTTAGTAACCAAGAACAATCATTCCACTTAAGACCTAGATCAATTCGAGAGGATATCGAGAGTAAAATTGAACCTAGCAAAATCTGTGTATCACAAAGCCCATTACTTTCCCCTATAAATAGTACACATTAGCACTCCAAACGAGGTATGATTTTCCTACTCTTCCCAACACATACATATATCTTTGACGATATGGAAACTTATTCTTACGTTTGAGTCTAATCGTGGGGTCTGTCCCCACGACAAAAATTAACGGTATACTTTACTTTACAGAAATCACAAATACATCTCTTATTAGTAGAAGATCCAACATAATCCAAGACAGCTGAGCCCCTCCCGCTAAGAACTCAGATCCATACACAACCTCGACTGATCACTGTACTAATAGTATATGTAACTTTTTAATACAATCACACAAGTAAACTTTGAAGGACCAAATCTTGGATAGAGGTTTCTTGTTGATGATCTTCAAAAAGAGTAGGATCTATATAACAAGAGACAAGAATAAGAATAATAATTAGAACCGATAAGTTAGAGAAGATAATCAAAGATTTAGAGAGATTATAGAGAAGATGGGTGATGTTTAAGCTTGTAGAAGGCTTGATATTTATAGGCACCAAGGTCAGCTGATCATGGACCCTACGGCCCAACTGAATTAGGTATGTCCTTTATAGAGTTAGGTCCGTCCATGCTGACTTCGGTTTAGCCATAAATACCAAATCTTTTAACTAATATTCTACACAATGTCATTAGTTTGTTATGTTTGACTTTTGGGATCAGGTTTAGGAGAGTGTACAAATACCATTTTGTAAGTTTATACAAAATCACATAAGTATAGAAAATGCTTTTGTTAATGTAAGAAACAAAAATAAATAATCTTGAAGCTTTAGTGTTGTTTTACAAGCTTAAAATATTTTTAATGTTTTGTCGGTAACAAAACCTATGAGGGATTAGAAATATAAACATTGTTTTTAGGCGTATTTGTGTTAACAACTATGTTTATCATCAAAGACGAAATCATATTTCCATTGTGCGCTTATTCATTCTAAGCTTGTAAGAAATCTTTGAAATTGCTTATGAGAAGATTGTTAGTTCGGGAGGAAGCTACTAAAGCTTTGTTTTGAAGAATATGTACCATGAATTGGGGCGAAGCTGATTCAAAAGCTTCTCTTTACTTTGAAGTGTATGGGTTACCTAGTTCATGCATGTTAGAGTATTTCTCCTACAAGTTACTACAAGGACGATTCATCGTAGAGTGAAGACTGGAAGTCAAATCCCATTGAAGACGTCATCAACATTAGAAGCTTCTTGGAAGTAGAGATGGCAATGGGGCCGATATGGCGTGGAATGGTTGATACCATCTCCATCCATAAATTTTAATATTTATCTTCATCCATGTCCCTATCGGGGTTTACAAGTTACATACCATCCCATCCCCAGCGGGGAACGGGGATCCCCAATGAGGAGTCGGGGATTTTTTCCCCATTACAGAATTAACATTAAAATATTTTCCACATGAAGCACCCATTACAAACACACAATATGTCTTTGTGCCATTAGGTGGTTCTTTCCTATTAGCGTTATTGGATTTGTAATTTAGTTGTAATCATGTGGCATGTCATGTGATTTGGTTGTTCAAGCTTGTAGCTTGAGGTTAATGTGACACTTCAGTCACATTCCATTGTAGCTAACGATTTTTTGGGAATATATATTTTACCAGGGATTGTCCCCTTTACCCAAAAAACAACACAATATGGTAATATCAAATAACATTAACCATATTTATTAACAATAACAATATTAACATACAAGAGCTCATCGATTGATAGTGTTTCAAATATCTAATAGATATATAAATGTATATCTAGAATAAAGATATTCGAGGGCGGGTTTGGGGAACCAATGGTATTACCATCCCTGCCTCCATACCCACTTTTTATTATCGGGGAATCCCCACCCCCATCCCTGGTTGTGGTATAAATACGTTTTTAGGAAAAAGAACGTAAAAGCGGTAAGTATTAAGTGATGATTTAAGAAAACCAACCACTAATGACCCAAAATAAGTTCGTTTCCCAAGGAGGTTGATTGTGTGTGAAAAACTTGTAAGTTTTGGATTAATATTGATTAGAAAGAAAAAGGGAAGAAAAGAAAATGACGAAAACGATTAAGCTAAGACGTAAAAACGTAAATCGTAAAAAGTGACAAAATAAAAACTTGCTCTAAAAATTCCCCGAAAATTACCAAAAATTCCTAAAAATAAAACTAAGGTTTACAAATGATCAAAACTTTTTGAAACTTTTAAAATTAATTAATATTTAATTTTTAAATGCTAATTAAAGCCCTAAAAATCAAATAAATTAACAAAAAGCCCAAACAAAGATTTTCTACTTGTAAACCTCAAAAATATCTTAATAAAACTAAAAATGTATTTTTCCAAATTTTTAAACCTATTAAAATCAATTAAAAATAATTAAAAACTAAAATAAAATATTAAAGTAATATTAAAAATCCAAAATTTATAAAAATTCTAAAAACATGCAAACTAGTGTATTTTAACCTAAATAATCAGAAAATGAAAGTGAAATTACCAAATTACCCCTATTAGGCCCCCAAATGGGCTAAAATGAAAAACGGTCCAAAGTTATTTGGCTTTTCAGCCCAAAAACCAAAAGTTCACAAAAAGCTCTAGACTAGCACAGCCAAACTCAAAATTCAATTTTAAGCATAAAAGTCTAAGGTCCAAAAGCTGAATATGAGCTTATCACAGCTTATCAGTCAATAAGCTTATCTTTATTGAGTCAATAAGCCCATTAAGCAATAAGCTATTGCTATAAGCTCTGCTTAAACACACAACCTTCTTATGAGATTTTAAACTTATTTGCAAAAAGAAATCTGAAAAAGACCAAGAAACAAGCCAGAAACTTAAATTAAGCTTTTTCACTAAAAGACAAAATAGTCGGGTTTGAGTTCTAGGGGGTTTCAAAAGCTTATTCTTTTGCAAAAGCTCACAAATATCTTAACTAAGAATAATCAAAAAGAAAAATCCCAAAAAGTCTAGTGAAATAAGCTGTAGAAGCCAATAAGCTGGCTGAAAAAGCCAAATAAGTTGGTTTTCTAGCAAAAACTTAACCAAATAAGCTGAAACCTTCCAAAATTGATATTAAGCTGAGAAAAATGACAACTATTACAGAAACAAAGTTGTTGCATGTACCAATAAGCTAAAAAGAAAAATAAGCCAAATTGAGCTTATTTGACCAAAAGTTAAACTTGATGAATATTGTTCCAAGTGTTCTAGGGATGTTTATAAGCTTGTTTTAAGAATTTTTGATTAAGGACTCAAGGATAAGTCCTTTGAATCAAGCTAACCAGTTGGTTAACTTGATTTGGTTTTGGCACAAATTAGGCCAATAAGCCAGTTGTCTTACCAGTCAAGAAAATAAGCAACTAAGACTGAAAACACTTCCACAAGCATCCAATAATCAGATAAACAATATAGCATGGCAAGCACTAGAAATTCAAATGCAAAGCAAAACAAGAGTGGTCAATTTGTTGATGCAATTGACCACTTCAGAGACTTTCAATAAGCTGTAAGTCACTCAATAAGCCACCAAATGACTCAACCAAATATTGCACATATACACACCAACAAGGACTATAATCACACCAAGTTACAACTTCCAATTCAAACAATCAAATATTTAATCCCTTCTGATGTGTTTGACCAAATTTAAAACACAGGCAGATTTCATGAAAACTAGAAAAAAAACTTTTCCAAACCTTGTGAAACTTATCTAGTGACCAAACCTTGCATAAAAACACTTTTTGAGTAAAAACTAACCCTAAGAACCAAGGGCACAAGGCCACAAGGCCTTTTGATCCCAAAATTTCCAAACAGACTTGTTTTACCATTTTTCAAAGAAACTTTTTATTTCTACAAACAACCTACTAATTTTATGGTTCAAATACCTCAACTAGGTGACAACTAACTTATGCAAGTAATAAAATCAAAACCACAAACACAAGAGCACAAAATCGCATAGCAACATATCCTATCAGATTTTTAACCAAAATTTTAAAGAGAGAAAAGTGAGAGAGTGTAAACCTCCTTCCCTTTACTTCTTAGGGAAGGTCAGCAATGCTCCCTAGAGTGTGATTCAACAGCTAGAACACACCTAGGTTACCTTGAACAAGAAATGAGTATGACCTTATTTGATGGTTCAACAGCTGAACCTCAAGGCCTTGGATCATCAACACAAACAACAAACAACCTATCCAAAGGTGGATAAATCTTCATATGCTGGGTGTAAACAAGCTTGCAAGAGCTTATAGCTTTTGGAAGGGGTTAGCACAAGTAAAATATTCAATACATAAACCCTTTTTGAAAACTTTTAAAAACTTGAAAACCTTTTCAAACCAAAACGTGGCCTATTCAAACCACCAAAACACTTTCAAAACAACTACTGGAGCTCAGCCTTTGCTTCTCCTTACAAACTTCAAACAACAAAAAGGAATTACGATTCAATTTTTAGTATATACCAAACTTTTATTAATGTAAAAGGAATTACAAGAGAGAAAGCAAAAACTGGAAGAAGGGGTCATTACAGGTTGATGCCTCCTTATATAGTACTCTTAGGATGATTCTAGAATGGAAAGTACATGTAAACCCTAGCCTAGAAATCCTAGAATTTCCCTTGAGTTGTTTTGAGTTGATGTCCAAATGTGATCTTGATCGTTCATATTGTGCTTGGGGACCAAGTAGTAGCTGTGGGTGGTTGATTTGGCCACGTGTGATTCCTTGGAGGCAAAGTCGTGATGTGATAGGTTTTTTGGTGAATGGGTGGGGACCATAAGTGATGGGATGGGTGATGTGAAGTGTGGGATATGAATGTTTGAGGGTGAATCACACGTGGGGTGGGGTAATTGGAATTAACCCTCTATTTTAGTGAGGGTAAATTCTGGGTAGGGACATTGAACAGTAAAAGTGTTTGATCCATTTTTTGTGGAGTGTAACCTGTTTGGAGCAAAAATAATATTTGAAAGTTTGGTTGTACATGTTTAGTCCTTAGTTTTTGGCAAATGTTGTGAAACAAGTTTAATCAGCCCAAAACTCAATATCCTTTGTTATGGAAGTTCTTATTTTCATACTTTTGCCCTAAAAACTTTCCAAACATATTTTCAAGGGTTGCTTTTGTGACTTCTTGATATTTGAAGGGCTGAAATGGACTATTCTTGAAACTTTAAGGTCTTCTCTTGTATGATTGACTTTGAGGAGGACTAAAAGTGACAAATCCATAATTTTGAGGGACTAATCTTGCCAAATCTTCAAACTCAAGGGACCTTTTTGTACTTTTGACAAACTTTTGGGATCAAACTTGTAATTATGAATATACAAGGGTATAAAGTGTCATTTCTTCAATGATGAAGGACCTTTCTTGTACATATTTAATTCTTCAAGGACTTTTTCTTGGAAAATCATAACTTGGGCCCGGTTCATTGTGCGGCTTCGTTTCTCGTGTTCGTTTTTGCTTGTTTCTTGTGATCTTTTGTCTTTTTTCACGATATCCATACCTAAAACACACAAGTAACAAACACAAGCATATAATATGGTATTTTATTACACTTGTTAGAATTTAAAGCCCCTTTTGGATGATGAGACCATGTATAATTGCAGTCTCATCCCTCCCCCATACTAAACCATTGTCGTGCCCTCACGCAATGCTAGAATAAAGTATCTAAGCATCTCCAAAATTCACTTTTGTTAACCTTTATTGAAACGTAAACTTACTACACTACTACTATGAGTGCTAAAGACATTATGTATGATTTTCATCACATGAATGTGACTTTTATGGTCAAAGAATAAAAACAAGTAAATGTTTCATAGAGTAAAGTTCGTCATCCTTGATTGTCATACGTTCCATGCCAAGTACAAAAACGAGATCATTATTGGTACAAGTCACAATGCTGACACTACTCATACATTCAAATTGTGTAATACTTTTTCTCCCCGTAATCCTAATTATTTAATGAAAGATATCTAGAATTTATTAACTATTTTTCATGGATCACAAGGATTCATTTGACTTATTTGAGTATTTATTAGTCCAAAAATAAAGTTGACATGGTTTATTTAATAAGTAGCTAGAGGACACGATCTTTTAAAACGCTCCTTATAATCATAAAAAGTCCATATCTCCTCATAACTTTGATCACGACGTGGGACCTTTCCCGGACCAATATTTGGAATGTGTTCCGCACTTCATCTTGAGAGACGATCTTTAGTTATGGTCTTCTCTTCATTTATGGCATACATCTTCTTCTTGATATAACTTGATACAAGATACTTCATATTTGACCATGACTTCATTCACTTGTCTTTCTTCCTCATTTTGGGATTTAAATTATCCAACGATCCGCCTCCTTTTCGGACTTGGCTTCATATATTCATCCTCATACCTTGTAAGGGTCTTTTTGGACGCATAGACTTTTCCGCAACCTTATTAGAGTATTTGCTTTTCGTCGTGTGTCTTCATCCTTCATTTTGGATTGAGATTCGTGAACTTCACATCTTTTTGGATTTAGCACCAAAAGGTAATCCTCATGCCTTGTTAGGGCCTTTTTGGATTCGCCAATCTTTGCATCCCGTTTTGATAAGTTATGTTTTGAATATGTACTTTATTACAATCATAATTAACTTTTAAACGATCTGGTTCTAGAAGCTAAATACCTTATAAACCGTATGTCCTTTACTTATTGCAATTTATTTGTCCTAATGCATTGATCTTATGGGAGAAAAAGCCACAATTAAAAACACATGATTTTTGAAAGAACATTTTCATGTTCTAAGTTTAGCATGATCACTTGTCTAACTCTCACTTCTCGTTCTTCACTATATAAAGACCTCAAATTAAAGAGACTCGTGAATACTTAGCCATGCAAGTCAAAATTTAGCCAAATTGGATTAGCTTCATTAAGACTATATTAAATCGAAGTTTTGGGTTTTCAAGTCACCTATAGGAGCTTGCAAGTTCTTAGACTTTTTCAAGTTTTAGAAAATTCATTTTAAAGTTCCCTTGATAAGTGACTTTCTAGGATCAATTATAGGAACTCGCGAAAAGTTCTTGTTCTTAACCTGTATGAGTTAAGACTTTCGCGTTTTAAAGTTCCCTATATAAAAGTCTAGCAAAACTTGATTCAAGCGGGTTAAGGAATGTAAAGGGCTCAAAATGCCCATCAAGTCAAAAATTAACTCTTATTCTACCCAACGAAAAATATACATTCGTATCTTAAAACCACTTACGAAAATAAGAAAAAATTTAAAATTTGGCCATTTTAGCCTTATTTGCAACAAAACAAAACAAAACGATGAATTTGGAAAGCATGAGGGAGTAAGAAAGGTAAGTATCTATTCAACCCCCCATACTAAAAGTAAACATTGTTCTTAATGTTTCGAGTCTAAAGGTGGAGCACCCCTATATTAGAGACGAAGAGTCGAATGCTTAGGATCTAGCATAGAAAGGGTGATCAACAATCAATCTAAAGCCGTTTATGAATTATGCTAATAGATTATCGTTAGAACAATAAAGGATATGTCGTGGATTCGTGAAAAACATCTTCAAACATAAGATCGAGACTCACGTAAACGAACACAAGAGTCTTCAACCGTGGTGATGATGATGATCTAGTTAACACATTCACAAACAACCACGAGAAAAAGAGTTGGAAGGGCACAAATCCCCTCACATTAACTACATTAGAAAGCGATAATATGTACAAGGATAAGCATGGGAACTCTCCTACGAAGCACCTCGTTTTTTATTACCGAGTCATGAGCTCGACTCGATCCCCTCAATGCTAATTATCATTGGGGAAGGTGAATTGGTCGAGGTCGTCCAAAGAAGGGACTTCCCCACCGAAGTAGTGCTTAAGCCTATGTCCATTCACCTTGAATTTAGGTCCATCATTTTGAGCTAGCTCGATGGTCCCATAGGGAAAAACTTGTGTTACGATGAATGGACCCGACCAACGGGATTTCAACTTTCTAGAAAATATCTTTAAACAAGAATTAAAAAGTAACACATGATCACCAACATTAAAATCCCGGTTTTTAATCTTTGAATCATGAAACTTTTTAGTCTTTTCCTTAAAAATAATGAATTTTCATAAGCATTATCACGTAGTTCATCCAATTCATTAAGTTGTATTTTTCGATGATCTCCCGCGGTCTTCAAATCAAAATTTCCGTGCTTTAGGGCCCAATATGCGTTGTGTTCAAGTTCAATAGGCAAGTGGCAATTCTTTCCATACACCAACTTATAAGGAGTGCACCCGATTGGGGTCTTATAAGCGGTGTGAAAGGCCCATAAAGCATCATCAAGTTTGTCGGACCATGAAGCACGGTTTTCTCCAATCGACCTTTCCAAAATCCTCTTCAAAGATCGGTTTGAAACCTCGACTTGCCCACTCGTTTGTGGGTGATAAGCCGTAGAAAGACGATGTGTAACCCCATATTTCTTTAGAACCTTTTCGAATTGGTCATTAAAAAAATGGGTTCCACGATCGCTTATAATAGCACGAGGGGTTCCAAACCGAGAGAATAGTTGCTTCAAGAACTTAACTACGACACGAGCATCATTCGTAGGCATAGAGATAGCTTCCACCCACTTATATAGGTAGTCGACGACGACGAGGATATACTTGTTTCCATAAGACGATGGGAACGGCCCCATAAAGTCAATGCCCCAAACGTCAAAAATCTCACACACTTGAATTATGTTTTGCGGTATTTCATCCTTTTGAGAGGATTTTCCTTGACGTTGGCAAGAATCACACGACTTAACAAGTGCGTGTGCATCACGATAGATCGTAGGCCAGAAGAAGCCGGCATCGAACACTTTCTTAGCCATGAAGTTAGCACCATGGTGACCACCCGTGGGTCCCTCGTGACAAGCTCTAAGGATATTAGAAGCTTCGGTACCAAAAACACAACGTTAAACGAGTTGATCCGCACAAACCCGAAAGAGATAAGGGTCGTCCCAAAAATAGAACTTGACGTCACGAAAGAATTCTCGCTTTTGTTGTGTCGTCATACCCTTGATTATGAAATTTCCCGCATGGTAATTTGTAATGTCGGAAAACCATGGGGTGTCGTTTTAGAAGTCACCACACCGAGAGTCTCGAGAGGAAATGTTTCGGTAATTTCCTTGTTCTCGAAATCATTTTTGTAAGGATCTTCCAAACGAGAGAGATGATCGGCCGCTAGATTCTCGGCTCCTTTTTTGTCAAGTATGGTGACATAAAATTCTTGTAGGAGGAGAATCCAACGAAGCAATCTCGGCTTTTTCATCAAGCTTAGAGAAGAGGTACTTGATAGGCGAATGATCCGTATACACGATGCTTTTTGTTAAGACGAGATAAGGTCAGAATTTATCAAAAGCATACACCACGACAAGTAGTTCTTTTTTTGTTGTAGTGTATTTCATTTGAACCTCGGTCATCGTCTTACTAGCATAATGGATAGGTCGGAAGTGCTTTTCATGATGTTGCCCTAAGACGTCCCCACTTACATAATCACTTGCATCGCACATGATTTAAAAAGGTAATTCCCCAATTATGAGCAACAAGAATGGGAGCTTCGGTAAGTTTCCTTTTAAGAGTTTCAGAAGCTCGAACACAATCCTCATTGAAGATGAAAGGAGCATCTTTCTCAAGAAGGCGTTTCATAGGTCGATATATTTTTGAAAAGTCTTTGATGAATTGATGAGACTGCTTTTATACATAGTCTCATCGTCCAAAAAGAGCTTAAAATGCATTAAATATCATCAAAATACCCATATATATGCTTGTGTTTGTTGCTTGTGTATTTTAGGTACGGATATTGAGAAAATGACAAAAGATCACAAGAATCATGCAAAAACGAACACGAGAAACGAAGCCGCACACTGAACCAAGCCCTAATGAAGATTTTCCTAAGAAAACCCTTGAAGACTTGAAGATTTATGAAGAAGGGTCCTCCAATATACAAGAATTGACACTTTATACCCTTGTATCTTCATAATTACAAGATTGGTCCCTAAAGTTTGTCAATATTACAAAAAGGGCCCTCCACTTTGAAGAATTGGCAATTTTAGTCCCTCAACAAAACTAAAATGTTAATATTTATCCTCCTCAAAGTGAAACATACCAAGAATGACTCCAAGTTTCAAGAATTACAAGTTTGGTCCTTTGAAAATATCAAAATTACAAAAAGGACCCTTAACTTTGAAGAAATGGCAAAAATGGTCCCTCATCAATCATGACTTGGCAACTTTAGTCCTCCAAAAGGTTAATCATACAAGTCAAGACCATTATCAATGAAGAAAATTCCAAATCAGTCCCTCAAGAATCATAAAATGGCAAGAAATAACCCTGAAAATACTTTGGGAAAGTATTTGGGGCAAAAGTGTGAAACGTGAAACTTCATTTACAAAGGAATCTGGTTTTGTGGCATTTATTTACAAAGTGAAACAAGTTTGAAAAGAAAGGGGTTAAAGCTGGCCAGACATGAAAGAAACCTAGACCACTCACAACCTCCCACGTGTCCGACTCAACCCCCTCATCCAATGATAACTCTCCACTCCTCCACATCAGATCCCACTCACCCGGATAATATTAACTAACTTTTCAAAAGTTAATTAATATTAAAAACTGGCGCTAAACACCTCTTAAACCTAAAACAAAGATCAAACCTGGTGTTCTTGGTGTTCTTCACAAAATTGGGTTTTCTTAATTGTGTACAATTAAGCCCTAATCTGCTCCAGAATGATGATTAAGCATGCCATAATCATAACCCAACACCAAAAACTCATGCCACATCACTCCTTAGTCCTACATGAGATTCCCCTGCTACACCTTTGAGCTAACTGCCAAAATTGTGGCAACAATCCAACGTTAGAGATTAAAGCTTACTTTTTAAGCTTCTTACAAGCCATTGGATGCACTCACACATGCCAGCTACAACAAACTGCCAAGAAAGAGTCACATGATTCTCCAAAAAGTTCAAACTTCACAAGGGCATTTTAGGGATTCTACAAGCTAGGGTTTACGTTTTTTTTCAGCTTAACTAGTTCATTGTATGCCTATATAAAGGCCTTAGTTCATTACATGTAAACTTGCTCTTGAATTTTCCTTGGTTTACTTTTCTGTAAATCCATTTTCAGTATTAATGAAATGTGTTTGAAATGTTGAAGAAAGCTCAAGTGCCATCATTTATATCTGCTTGTTATTGTTCTAAGTTTGATAATTTTGAATCTCAAAACCTGTTTTTAAGGAGTGTGCAAAAGTTTGCATATTTCCTTTCAAGCTTGATATTTTGCTAAGTTCTTGGTCTATCTTGGAAATCTTGGGCTATAGGGCTGATCATAGCATCCTAATATTATGTTATCAAGGTGTGGTGAGGCTTATAACTTGGGTATAATCAAGTGTGGAGGACAAGAGTTGCATTAATCAAGGCTTTTCACTTTTCTAATTTTACTATTCTGCTTCTAACCTTGTTGAATCTTAGCAGCCTTTGTTGTGAAAGCTTGTACTTGTTCTTGCTAGTACATAAGATTAAAAATCGTGGGTGTGGATTTACATCCATGAGGTTTGCATACTTAATCCCAAAATCTGCTTAAATCTTGATTTTTGGTGATATTTGTGTGTGACTTGTGTTCTTGTGAATTTTGTGGCTTAATCTTGCTTGAATCTGTTGTTCTCATCTGTTATTGTGTTAATTTGGGCTTGGGTGGTCTTAAATCTCACTTTTGATTTGAAAATTTTGATTTTGAAAAGTTAAAAGTGTGTTTGGGATTACCTGTCTTGAATCATAAGTTGGTATTTTGTGGAGAGAAGTTTGTGTTTATGCTTTGTATCTGATATATGCTTGGTTGAGTGCATTTTTCTGCAAGTCATTTGGTTTGAAACCTTGAATCATACATTATGCTATATTTTGTTGAGTTTGACTGATTTTGGCCTAAGATTTTGGTAAAACCTAGATTTTATGCATGCTTAGGGATAAAATTTGTTTAAACATCATTAATATAACATATGTGATAGATTTGGAGGTTTGAATTTGTCTTGTTGGTCAATTGCATCAGCAAAGTATAAAACTGCATGTTCTTGTGTTCATCAGTAACTTAAGGTGCTTGAATCTTGCTTAATACTTTGAATCATTGCATGAAACCTGTTTAGACTTGCTTATTTAAGTTTAATATTGCTTGTGTATGCATTTGGTTAAGTTTGGCTGGCTGAATTGTGCCATAAGTGCTTTTTGAACCTCAACTGCTTATTTGTTCATGTCTATGTCAGATCTGGTGATTGATTGAATTAACTGTATCATTTGGCTGTTGATGATTGTGATTTTTTTATTGTTATTGACTCCTCTTGATCCACTGATCAATTGGGTGCCTTTGTGAAACTTGAATCTCCAAAAAAGTCACTAAAGACAAAAGAGTCAACAAGTCAAGCAGTGGAAAAAGTTTCCACTGCTCAACACCCAAAACTAGCCCTTGCTAGTGTTAATTTGCTTTCAGCTTATCAATAAGCTATTTTGGCTTATCCAGACCTGCAACAACTTATTTTTTGTGATAGATCTTCATTATTTGACCCATTTGATTGAACTGGAGCTTATTGGACTTTGACTTTGACTTTTTGCTAGAAAACCAACTTATTTGACTTTTTCATAAGTGCTTATTTGCTTTTTCCAGCTTATTGAGTCAGCTTATTTGAAAACTTTTTGTTGATTTAGCTTATTTAAGTCATTTAAAAGCTTTTGCAATTTGAATCAGCTCTTGGGATAGCCTAGAACTCAAAAACGACTATTTTGTCGTTTTTTGTAGATTGCTTTTTGCATTTTCAGGCTTATTCCTTTGGCTTATTTCAAATTTCTTTCTACAGAAGTCTTATTTAGCTCAAAAGAAGCTTGTGTGTCTAATTTGAGCTTATGGCATTAGCTTATAGCTTAATGGGCCAAAAAGCCCATTAAGAATAAGCTGTTTGGTATAAGCTTGCTTATTTTACATTTTCAGCTTTTGGGCCTTTAGAAAAAGTTGTTCAGAATCAAATTTTGAGTCAAGTAGTGCTTTTTGGGCCATTTTTTACAAACTTTTTCTTATTGGGCTCAATTTGGCCCATTAAGGGTATTTAGGTAATTTCAACTTCATTTATGTGTTACTTAGGTTAAATTAAGCTAGTTTGCAACTTTTTAGAATTTTTTAGGATTTTTGGATTTTTATTAATATTTTAATATTATTTTATTATTAGAAATTAAAAGTCTGATTTTCTAAGTTTTATATTTTTCCTAGATTCTAGACACTTAATTAGGAATTTTACAACTTTCCAAATATTTTAGGGTCATTCAATTATTCTCTAGAATTATTTTAAGTTTTAAGAGTTTTTAATTGTTTTTAACTAGTTTTAATTAATTTTAAAATTTTCAAAAATAGTTTTAAATTAAGTTAGGGTATTTTAGAGGTTTACAAAGTGATAAAACTCATTTTGGGCTTTTTGTTAATTAAATTGATTTTTAGGGCTTTAATTAGCATTAAAAAATCATTATTTAATTAAACAAAAGGTTTGGGTGATTTTTGATTTCTTGTAAACTCTTAATACATTATTTAGGATTTATTGTGATTTTTTAGGAATTTTTAGAGTAAATTTTTAATTTTGGTGCTTTTACGGTTTTACGTATACGACTCCTTCGTCTTAGTGTAATCCGTCATCATAACCGTCATTCTCTTCTTATCCCCTTTCTATTTTCTTTCTCATAATCATATAATCACATAGTTAATCATTTCATTACACACACACTAAGCTTCCTTGGGAACGATCCCCACTTTGGGTCATAACTCGTGGTTTTCCTAAATCACTTGTGTACTTACCCTAATTTGCCCTCTTTTCCTAAAGAGTGGTAAAAACTCCAACTATCATTTTGGCGCCGCTGTCGGGGAGGCGTGTTGTGTTTTGATTTGGACATTGTTGTTTTTATATACTAACCATAAATAGTATTTGTATTAGTAGCACTCTACTAATACGTATTATCGGTTTTTCGTTTTTGTGTGAATACTATTACTATATTGTATACGTAGAACAATAATTACACAAGTACTCCAAAAGTGAGAAATCACAACCTTGACTTGGGAGGTCATTACCCAATCATTGTATTCGAATCTCAAACCAAAGAAAAAGGCAAAAATAGATAAATACTTTCGTGAAGCTCAATTTTGAAAAATACAAACTATAAGGTGGGTATAAGGCGGATATTATAAAATATATCCTAAGGAAAAAGGCTCTTAAGTGCTTCGCGCCGCCTCGTTTCCACGCTTGCTTGTGAGTATTTGATTTTGAGAGCTAGTCGAGGGTTTTGCCGCCCAAAGTATTACTAAGTATCATATATACTTTCTTGGTTTCATTTGATTAAACCCTCTTAAACGTTTTGGTGTTCCACCAACGTTCTAAAGTCATCGAAGGCGTTCACTTCACGTGATCGTTTTCATTCCTTGAGGCTTCTTTAATCAAGAGATTTGATTAATGAGGAGATTTGTAGATTTTGGTCTACTTAATACAATCACAAAAATCCAAAAAAGTAAAAAACAATCAAAAACCACAAAAAAATTGGAAAAATACAAAACACCAAAAAGAATCTTCTTTGCTCATTCCCTCGTTGTACGTGACGTTTATGCAAACTCGCGCCAAAGCAAGACGTGCACGTAAACATCGTCAAAAGGAAGGAAACCAAACATCTTCTAGTGAGGAATCTCCCATTGTTGAACCCATTGTAGAGAAGGAACCAACCATGGCGAATCGTACTATGATGGAGTTACTTCAAGCACCCACCGAGGGTTATGGAGAGGCTATTGTGATTCCCAATATCCTTGCGGAGAATTTTGAGGTGAAAACGGGTTTGTTGTTGATGATCCAAAACAACAAATTCCGTGGTGATGAGAAGGACAATCCACACAACCATATCCGCCAATTTAATCGTCTTACCGTCACTTGCAAGTTTAAGGATGTCTCTAATGACTCGATTAAGATGATGCTTTTTCTGTATTCCTTAGCGGGGCCCGCTAAAATTTGGTTAGAGAAAGAGCCACCCAATTCTATATTGACGTGGAAGGATCTCGTGTCTAAATTTGTGAACCAATTTTATCCGCCCTCTAAGACTACGCATTTGAAAAACGAGATTTCAAAATTTTCACAAGAGTTTAATGAAAGTTTTTCAACGGCTTGGAATAGGTTTAAGAAAATGTTACATGAATGTCCTCATCACGGTTTTTCCGACTTGCATCAAATTGACACGTTTTACAATGGACTTAATGATCATGAAAGGGATTATCTTAATGCCGCCGCGGGTTGTAATTTTTTTGTGTAAAACGGTTGAGGAAGCTTTGGTGATAATTGAGAATAGATCTAAGGTGTATAGTCCTCGTAGCACGTCTAGTGTTCGTAAGGCTTCATCTTCGGCTTCACCGGGTTTTGGTTCAAATCAAAATTCTAACAACAACTATCGCAACAATCAAGTTGGTTTAAAAAACAATTACAACAAGGGAAACTATGGTAATCAAGGGGCTAATAATCAAGTTTCAAACAAAAATTAAAATTATTTTCAAAACAACAAAGGTTTGCAAACTTTGAAAGATCTTCCAAATGAATTTGTTGAATACGCCAATGGGAACGATGCTAGGTTTGACAACATTCAAAGAGAAATCATTAGCCTAAGATCCGAGTTTAAGAACGACTTGAAGAAAGAGTTGAAAAATGAGTTAGCAAATGAGCTTAAAATCCATACCAACAAGATGGAAGGAAATGTAACAAGGTTACAACAAAACCAACAAAAAATGGAACAAGGGCAACATGAGATTAAACAAGAGATGATTAAGGCCGAGAAGAGGCAATCCATGTTTGAAGATAAAATCTCATCTATGTTTGAGGCAATTATGTGTAAACCGTCTTCGAGTAGTCTTCCTAGCAACACCGTATCAAACCCTAAGGGTGAGATGAAAGTGATTACCACATGTAGTGGTAAGACACTTAAGGAACCGACTCCTCAACCAATTGCTCCTACGGAGGAAGCAATTGAGGAAGAACCCGAGGTGGTGGTCCAAAAGGAGCATGTCCCAATCCCACGAAGTACCGCTCATGCCACACCTACGGTGGACCCATTACCAACATTGGAACCCGAGATTCTAAAGGCTATGCCTATGACTCAACCACACCAACTTTGCCCTATCCATCGAGACTTAGAAAGGAGAAACGTCAAGAGCGCGACAATTATCAATTTGAGCTTTTTATGAAAATGTTTCGTGATTTGCACTTTAATGTGAGTTTCGCCGATGCTTTGGTCATGATGCCTCGATTTGCCGCTAACTTTAAGAGTATGTTGAACAACAAGGAGAAATTGCACAAATTGTCTAGTTATTCATCGGTTTATCTTGATCGCATACCTCAAAAAGTCGGTGATCCCGGTAAAATTTTTATCCCTTGTGCAATCCAAGATATGGAAGACTGCTTTGCCTTGGCCGATCTTGGTGCTCGCATTAACTTGATGACACTTGCAATCTTCAAGTCGCTCAATCTTCCTAATCTTACTCCTTCACTAATGTCTATCGAGTTGGCCGACCATTCCACGATTCCCGCATGTGGATTGGCGGAAGACGTTTTTGTGAAAATGGGAAAGTTCTACTATCCCGTAGACTTTATCGTTGTCGATATTCCCACGGATCCTCAAGTTCCTCTCATTTTAGGTCGTTCGTTTTTAGATACGTCTATGGCTTTGATCGATGTTCATGCTAGAAAGATAACCTTACATTTCAACGATGAGGAGCTTCTTATAAACGCAACTCAAAACTCTCAAATTTCTCATGTTTATTCCGTTGCAACCATAAACCTCGTTGATATGATTCACGTGGTTTGCGAGGAATTTTCACAAGAAGTTCTAGGTTTTGGTGATGATGAAAATAGTGGCAATCCCACTATGTTAGATCACATCCTTGATAACTCGACACCAACCTTCACTCCATTTGAAGGTGGTGGTTTTACGTTGGAAGAATTCGATGTTCCACGTACTTGTAACGAAGACCTCGACAACGATGAGGACTTCTCGATTACCAAGGATTTTCTTAACGATTTCCCATTTCCTCCACCCGAGGAGGTTATGAGTATCGAGCCCAAATCTTTAATTGAGGAACCACCTATCCTTGAGTTGAAATATTTACCTCCTCATCTCGAATATGTCTATTTGGAGGAGGGCGACAAGTTGCCGGTTATTATTGCGAAGGAACTTTTGGATGATGAAAAAACCGCACTTGTCGATGTTCTAAAGGATCACAAAGGGGCAATTGCGTGGAAGTTATCCGACATTAAGGGAATCGATCCCAAATTTTGTACCCACAAAATCTTTATGGAGGAGGATTACAAGCCCGCAATCCAATGTCAAAGGAGGGTGAACCCCAAAATTCATGACGTCATTAAAAAGGAAGTCCTTAAACTCCTTGACTCGGGAATGATTTACCCTATTTCCAATAGCCCTTGGGTGAGTCCTATTCATTGTGTCCCTAAGAAGGGAGGAATGACCATTGTGCCAAATGATGCCAACGAGTTAATTCCCACTAGACTCGTGACCGGATGGAGAGTGTGCATTGACTATCGTAAGTTGAATGAAGCCACTCGAAAAGACCATTTTCCCTTGCCCTTCATGGACCAAATGTTGGAGCGTCTTGCGGGAAACGATTTCTATTTCTTTTTAGATGGTTTTTCCGGTTACTTCCAAATTCCCATCGATCCTCGTGATCAAGAAAAAACTATGTTTACGTGTCCATATGGAACGTTTGCCTATCGTAGAATGCCATTCGGACTTTGTAATGCACCGGGAACCTTTCAAAGGTGCATGATGGCTATATTTCATGACATGATCGAGAAGACGATGGAAGTCTTCATGGATGACTTTTCCGTGTTTGGTAATTCGTTCACTTCGTTTTTGTCTAATCTCGAGAGAATGTTGAAACATTGTGAGGAAACCAACCTTGTGCTCAATTGGGAAAAAATGTCATTTTATGGTTAAAAGTGGAATCGTCTTAGGGCACAAGGTCTCGAAAGCGGGGATTGAGGTAGATCAAGCTAAGGTAGACTTCATCGCCAAATTACCTCATCCCAAAACCGTTAAGGGAGTTAGGAGTTTCCTAGGCCACGCGGGCTTTTATCGTCGATTCATCAAGGATTTTTCAAAGATCTCTCGACCCATTACACATCTTCTTGAAAAAGAGGCACGTTTTGTCTTTGACGAGGATTGTGTATGAGCCTTTGAAATCCTTATGAGGAAACTGACCGAAGCTCCCATTCTTGTTGCTCCCAATTGGAACCTCCCCTTTGAGCTCATGTGTGATGCTAGTGACTACGCTATTGGGGCCGTATTGGGGCAATGTCATGAAAAACACTTCTTGCCTATTCACTATGCTAGCAAGACGATGACCGAGGCTCAACTAAAATAAACTACAACGGAGAAGGAGTTCCTTGCCGTGGTGTATGCATTTGAGAAATTTCGACCTTATCTCGTCTTGACGAAATGCATAGTGTATACGGATCATTCGACTATTAAGTATCTTATGGCTAAACAAGATGCTAAGCCAAGATTACTTCGTTGGATTCTCCTCCTTCAAGAATTTGATCACAAAATTGTTGACAAAAAAGGAGCCGAGAATCTAGCGGCCGATCATCTTTCTCGTTTGGAAGACCCTCACCAAAGTGTTTACGAGCCCAAGAAAATCACCGAAACATTTCCGCTCGAGACACTTGGTGTAGTGAATTTTAATCTTGGTTCTTCCACCCCATGGTTTGCGGACTTTGCAAATTACCATGCGGGCAACTTCATCATCAAGGGTATGACGACTCAAGAAAAACGAAAATTCTTTCGTGACGTCAAGTTCTACTTTTGGAATGACCCTTACTTGTTTCGAACTTGTGCGGATCAAATCATCCGACGTTGTGTATTTGGCACCGAAGCTTCTAATATCCTTAGAGCTTGTCACGAGGGACCCACGGGTGGTCACCATGGTGCTAATCTCACGGCTAAGAAGGTGTTTGATGCCGGCTTCTTTTGGCCTACTATTTACCGAGATGCACATGAACTTGTGAAGTCATGTGACTCATGCCAACGACAAGGAAAAGCCTCACAAAAAGATGAAATGCCACAAAATATCATCCAAGTGTGTGAGATCTTTGACGTTTGGGGCATCGACTTTATGGGGCCGTTCCCATCATCTCGTGGTAATAAGTACATCCTTGTCGCGGTTGACTACCTATCTAAGTGGGTGGAGGCTAAGGATTTTCCCACCAATGATGCTCGTGTGGTAGTCAAGTTTTTGAAAAGCTTGTTTTCTCGGTTTGGAACCTCTCGTGCGATCATAAGCGATCGTGGAACCCATTTTTGTAACGACCAATTCGAAAGGGTCCTAAGGAAATATGGGGTTACACATCGGCTTTGTACGGCTTATCACCCACAAACGAGTGGGCAAGTCGAGGTTTTAAACCGAGCGTTGAAAAGGATCTTGGAGAGATCCGTTAGGGAAAACCGACAATCTTGGTCGGATAAGTTGGACGATGCTTTATGGGCCTTTAGGACCGCTCATAAGACGTCCATTGGGTGCACTCCCTATAAGCTTGTGTATGGAAAAAAATTGTCACTTGCCAATTGAATTGGAACACAAGGCTTATTGGGCCCTTAAGCATTGTAATGATGACATGGAGACCGCGGGAAAACACCAAAAAATGCAATTAAATGAATTGGATGAATTGAGGGACATTGCTTATGAAAATTCATTGATTTATAAAGAAAAGACAAAAAAGTTGCATGATTCTAAAATTAAAAACTGGGTTTTTAACATTGGGGATCAAGTTTTGCTTTTTAATTCTCGTTTGAAAATCTTTTCCGGTAAGTTGAAATCCCGTTGGTCCGGTTCATTCACCGTGACTCAAGTATTTCCATATGGGACCATCGAGCTAGCTCAAAATGATGGCCCCAATTTCAAGCTGAATGGACATAGGTTGAAGCACTACTTTGGTGGGGAAGTTCCATCCTTGAACTATCTCGACCAAATCACCTTCCCCAATGATAATTAGTATTGAGGGGATCGAGTCGAGCTCATGACTCGGTAATAAAAAACGAGGTGCCTCGTGGGGGAGTCCCATGCTTATTCTATGTACATATTATCACTTTCTAATGTAGTAACGTGTGGGGATTTGTGCCCTTCCAACCTTTATTCCGTGGTTGTTTGTGAATTGTGGTTTTTAGATGATCATGATCACGATTGGAGCCTCTCGTGTTCGTTTTATGGGAGCACTCGATCGTTTGCTTTGAAGACTTTCTCAATATCCATGATATATCCTTTTGATGTTTTAACCTTAGGTTTATAGCACACTTCATAAACGGCTTTAAATTTAACGGTTACACCCTTTCCATGCTAGGTTAGGCATTCGACTACGTCTCTAGTATGGGGGTGTTTTCACCCCTAGACTCGAAACATTGAGGATAATGTTTAACTTTAGTATAGGGGGTGAATAGATACTTGCCTTGCCAAACCTTCACGCTTTCCAAAGTTTATCTTTTTATCAATCGTTTTTGTTGCAAAATAAGGCTAAAAATGGCCAAATTTTAAAATTTTTCTCATGTTTTATAAGTGTTTGAAGACACGAATGTAGGTTTTCTGATGGCGAGAATAAGAGTAATTTTTGACTCGACCGTGCGTGTTGAGCACCCTTAGCTTTGATTCCTTAACTTCACATTAGGCTAAGTCTCTTAAATGAGGACGAGAAATGATAGGGTTAATTATAAGTTACTATGCTAAACGTAGAGTACTCGTATTCTTTCAAAAACTCATGTGTTCTCATTGTTTGCTTAATCTCCCTTCACATGTAAATATTTTTTGCTTAATAAATATTGACTTAGCGGTTTAGTTGGGATTGTTGGGTTTCTAGTCTTTTCTAGTAGCTTCCGTGTAATTAAATTGGGAAGACATTAAGGTATCGCCAGCGTCACGGTTTTGAAGTATTGGCACCCGAATAATCAAAAGCTTCACCCAATAATAAGATTTCAAGTGCTCACCTAAATCAAGCAAACAGTTTGAAGCCCCACAAGGCCGAAAAATCTATGCAAAATTTAAAGTGAATCATGCCTTAATCTTTGAAGCTTTAAAGATCCAAAATTCGCCTTAGCGTGAGGATATACGTCTTTGGCTAATAAAACCACCGATGAGGTGGATAATAAAAGGCAAGGCAAGACCGAAGTCATAATAAAATCTTCATGGCGAAGTTGAATAAAAGATGGAGGTAAACCAAAGATAATAAGGCCCTTCCGTTAGGGGGCATATAAAAGTCTTGGTAATAAGTCTCATGTTCAAAACCGTTATAAAACCGTGTTTATCGATCCTTCTTGTTGACTTAATTTTTTGACATCGTTGTCTATTAGGAGGGGTTATTGATTTGATGGTCTTGGTTACACCGTTAGGACTCTATTTTTATACCTAAATCTCTATTATCGCATAAGTCAAACAATGTATCCTCGTGAAACATTCAAGACAAAATAAAATATAAGAGAGACAACTTAGGAAATTGGGAGAACAAGTACGTGATTAGGGCATATGAGTAGTGTTAGCATTACTAACTTATAATGACAATGATCTCGTTACACGCTTGGCATGGAATTGGGGTGAAAATCGAGGACGATGAAATTATTTCTAACAAAGCATTCACGCGTTCGTGTTCTATGAACCTAAACGTCCCATTTTGCGATGAAAATCATACATTATGTCTAAAACGCAAGTAGTAGTAATAGTAGTAGTGTAGCTAGTTTATCGTTCAATAAAGTGAATAAAAATGAATGATGGAGGTGATACGATACTTTATTCTAGCATTGTGTGAGGGCACGACAATGGTTTAGTATGGGGGAGTGATGAGACTGCTTTTATACATAGTCTCATCGTCCAAAAAGGGCTTAAAATGCATTAAATATCATCAAAATACCTATATGTTAATGCAATAATGCCTAAAAACGTTACTTGCATTTTTCGGTCTCGCTTAGTTTTGATTACGACAATATGTAAAAACAAGCATTTACGAAAACAACGAAAAACGAATTCTTGAGTTCAAGTATTTTTCATTTTACCCATTTTCACTTATGGTATGGATAAACAAGTACTAACCTTAATCAAGTGATCAAGTGATTTAATCTTTTCTTAAAACTCACTTTTTATTAAGTGTGACAAGTTTTTTTTATTAAACTTTCTTTTTAAGAAAATGTTTTATTAAATTAATTATTTGAAAATTTGAAAATGGCATATTCTTATTTGGTTAGGAATATTCTATCAGGATATTTTTTAAACCAGATATGACCTCCACCACTAAAGGAAAAAAAGGGAGCGGAGTCTAGTCCAGCGGTTCCTTAGCTCCTAGGCGGTTCCTTATCGATAAGGTACCGCGGGCTAAGATAAGGAACCGAGGGCAGATATAGCCGTTGGCCCTTTGTCCTATAAATAGTGGACCATTCTCAGTTTTTCAATTCACCTCTTTTGCACATCTATTTCCAGATTCAAACACTCTTCTTTAATCACTCAAATCTTTGATCATTTGTTTAATTACTACTTGTTTAAGAAGTGAATCTTGTTCTTCCATCCCTTCCTCTCCAAGTGTAAAGAGAAGAACACTATCCTTGTGAAGTGTTGAGTCCACCACCAAAGATCCGTTGAAGATCTAATTTTATACATTTGTAGTGTGTCATAGTTGTGAAGATCCAAGTAGTTGTGTCTATTTGGAAGTTGTGTATGTACTAAGTATAGTTGTGTAGATTGGTCCTAGCTACGATCAGGGCTCGACTTTTAGCTTAGAGTCGGAAATTGGTTAAGCGACGTGTACGGTTTTCTCCACCATAAGTAGCTTGTTGTGTAGTGAACTCTCGAGTAAGGAGTACTCGAGGAGTGGAGTAGGAACAAGGAGTGAGCTTCGTTGCCAAACCACTATAAATCCTTGGTGTTCGGTTTGATCTTTCTTTACCCTTAACTCTTTACATTCTTTATTCTTTGTGCATATATTTTTGTTAGTATTAGTTTAGTTACACTTCATTGTTCATATTGTGCATAAGAAGATTTCACATATTTCCTCAAGCCTAAGTTTTTGAAAAAGGATTTTTGAAAACCACATTTTAACAAGTAAATATAAGAAACTATTCAAGCCCCCCCCTTCTAGTTTCTACAATTGGTATCAGAACGGGTTGCTCAAGAATTTTTAAAGTATATTGTATTTTAAAACTTGAATCGATCTATGGATTCCAACAAATACCTGGAAGGGAAATCTATGCAAAGACCACCACTTTTTGAAACCGATAGTTTTATTTATTGGAAAAATAGATTTGAAACTTATGAGAAATCAAAAGATTTAGATCTTTGGCATGTTATTACCAATGGTGATTTTTTACCTTATCAATTTAATGAAGTTTCTAAAACAAAAGAATTGGTCACTTTTGACAAAGCTAATGACGACACTAAAAAGAAACTTTCCAAAAATAATGAGGCTAAAATGGTGATTTATAATGTTTTGCCTAAGAAAGAGTATGAAAGAATTTTTATGTGTGAAACCGCTAAAGATATTTGGAACACTCTTTTAGTAACCCATCAAGGTAATAGCCAAGTCAAAGAAAGAAAAATCGATCTTCTTATCCAACAATATGAACAATTTGTCATCTTAGAAAATGAAACTATTGATAGTGCATTTGCTAGGTTTAACACCATTGTTACTAGTCTAAAAGCACTTGATGAAGGTTTTTCTAGCAAGAACAATGTTAGGAAGTTTCTAAGGGCTTTACATCCAAAGTGGAGAGCAAAAGTCACGGCGATTGAAGAGTCGAAAGATCTCTCAACTTTATCACTCGATGAACTCATAGGCAACTTGAAGGTTCATGAGATGATAATTTTGAAGGACTCGGAATTAGTGAAAACCAAGAGTGAAAGAAAATCTCTTGCACTTAAAGCCAAAAAGGCACAAAGTAACCATGATAGTTCCTCGGATAGCGATGACGAGGAGTATGCATTGGCGGGGAAAGATTTTAAGAAGTTCTTCAAGAGACGAGGTCAACACGTTAGGCAACCCAACAATGATAAGAAACCATTCTCAAAGACTCGGTTTGTCAAGATCGAAAAAGGTGATAGGAATTGCTTTAGATGTGGTGATCCAAATCACTTTATTGGTGATTGTCCAAAGCCCTCTCGTGATAAGAATCACACGGCGTTCGTTAGTGGCTCTTGGAGCGATAGCGGTGAAGATGACGATGACAACCCCAAAGAGGAGAAATGTCTTATGGCTCACACTTCTAAAGAGGTACATTCCGAAACCGAATATTATAGCAATGATAGCTCCACTTTTGATGATATTGAATTTGAAGCAAATATGATAGTTTACACAAATTTAGTCTTAAATTCATAGAAAATAATAAAACCTTAAAATCAACCAAAACTAAGCTTGAAAATGAGATCAATGAACTTAGGGAGAAATTGGCAATACTTGAGAAAAATAAAGAAGTGGATTTAGGTTGCTTAAGTTGTGAGAAACTTAGATTAGAGAATGAAGATCTCAAGAGCACCTCCATTAAATTGGAAAATTTCATGAAAGGTACTAGTGCTCTTGATGATATGTTAAACAAACAAGTTCATTCTAAGGAAAGACTTGGTATAGGTTTTAACTCAAATGAAGCCTCAACTAGTGAACCTAAACAAGTCAGATTTTCACAAAAATCACCCACTGTACGCGGTCCCAGATTGTATGGGGCGGTTCCTTATCACTATGGAACCGCTGCCATAGATAAGGTACCGCGGTCAGAAAAGGAGTTTTGTGAAAATCATGAATTTTTTGAAAAATCAAAATCAGGTGAAAAACCAAAGCATCTTATTGTTAATAAGGTAAAATTACCCATACTTGACGACAATGCTATTGATAAGTTCTACAAGCCATTAAGTAAACCTATCATGGGAAATAGAAGCTTATCAAGACCATCTTCTACTCCACCTAGAATACGGAATGAGTCTAAGCCTAGAAGTAGAATGACAACGCCTAGAAGAGATAATCAAAACAATTCACGATTTAGAAGTAAAACCCTAACACCTAGAAGAAATGATCATAACTCTAAACCTAGATCAAATACACACAGGAGAAATAACGAACAACAAAATAGTTATATGAATTACTACCCTCCTCCATTTTGTTCTCCATGTGGAACCCCCCCTTCATTCATGCATCCCAACCAAATGCAAGGGATGTTTGGAACTAACAATTTTGGACCCATGAGATACTGGGGACCAAATGTTTGATCTTGTGTGTTGTTACCTAGATATGCTTGGGAATTAATTTGGAGCCCGACGAGTGGATTAAGGATAGTGTATGTTGTAAACACATGACGGGTAATCGAAGTTTGTTCTCGCACTACAAAGCATATGATGGAGGTAACGTCACATTTGCAAGTAGTCTACGTGGTAATATCATTGGCAAAGATACGGTTTCTCTTGACTCTATGACCATTGGAAATGTTGAGCACGTAGATAACTTAGGGTTTAACCTTTTAAGTATAGGTCAAATTTGTGACAATAAGTGTAAGGTCATCTTTTCGGAACATGACAGTGAAATCGTAAAAGATGGAAAAGTCATTGGAAAAGGTGTTAGAAAGCATGGGCTTTATGTCATGAAGGTTAATAAGAAGTCAAAAGACAACATATGTCTTGCGACTATAGATGATAGTTCTACTCTTTGGCATAAGAGATTAGGTCACGCTAATATGCGTTTAATTCAATCTTTAGTCTCTAAGGAGTTGGTAAGACACCTCCCTGAGATGAAGTTTGATAGTCACTTTTGTGATGCTTGCAAAGTTGGAAAGAAAGTTCACTCAAGTCACAAAGCCAAGAGTTTGGTTTCGACCTCTCGGTGCTTAGAGCTCCTACATATGGATATTTTTGGATCTTCCGCCATACGGAGTTATGGAGGTAACCTTTATACCCTAGTTATAGTTGATGATTATTTTAGATTCACTTGGAATAGATTTTTGGCATCTAAGAATGAAGCTTTCGATCATTTCGAAATCTTTAGTCGAAGAATTCAAAATCAACTAGGATGTCCAATCGTCTCTATTAGGACGGATCATGGTAGGGAATTTGATAATGAAATGCAATTTGGTGCCTTTTGTGAAGCTCATGGTATTACTCATAACTTCTTGGCTCCTCGCACTCCACAATCAAATGGGGTAGTTGAAAGGAAGAATAGGACTCTCCAAGAGATGAGTATGACAATGCTAAACGAGCAATCTTTGCCTCAAAAGTTTTGGTGCAATGCCGTGGACACATCGACTTATATTCTCAACCGAATTCTTATTCGACCTTTCCTAGGAAAGACCCCCTATGAGATTCTTAAAGGTAAGAAACCCTCATTGGAATACTTTAGGGTGTTTGGAAGCAAGTGCTTTATCCTCAACACCAAAGACTACCTTACCAAGTTTTACCCAAAGTCTTACGAAGGTATCCTTTTAGGTTATTCCCAAACTAGCAAAGCCTACATTGTCCTAAATAGAACCTCAGGGGTTATTGAAGAATCACTCAACGTAACCTTTGATGAAACCCCTCCCTCACCCAAGACACCACCATTGGTTGATGATGACTTGGATGAATTAGAAGTAGTAAAAGCCAAAGAGGTTAGAAAAATAGGAGTTGAAGACCTTAGTGTTGAAAAGGAAGTAAACATTAAGGAGTCTAGGGATCATACTCTCAATAATATCATTGGTGACTTAAATCAAAGGACCCTAAGATCTCAAGTCCAAAACCAAAGCAACTTCTTTTGTTTCGTCTCCTTGGTTGAACCAAAGAATGTTAAAGAAGCTTTGGCGGACGAGAGTTGGGTCATTGCGATGCAAGAAGAATTAAATCAATTCGTTGCCAATGATGTTTGGGAACTTGTTCCTCCACCTAGAAGTTCTACAATTATAGGAACCAAATGGGTATATAGGAATAAGTTAGATGAGAATGGTGTTGTGTCTCGTAACAAAGCTAGACTTGTAGCACAAGGCTATAATTGTGACAATCCGTCAATTTATGGTTGATATTTTATTCTCAATTATTATTTGAAAATATTATTTTAGTGTTATATTATGAAATCACTTATTTTTGGGAAGTAATTTGGATTTACGTCTTGAAGTAGCATTGACTACGTCTAAACCGGAGGATTTAACGTTACGTGCTTACGTTTACCTACACCGTCTTCGGTGACAGTCCGACATTTCAGAAAATAAATTTATACGTGAATATTATTTTGGAGTTTTAAATTTTGAGTTGGTTCATAAACTCACAAATTTACGAGAAGAGATTAGGACTTACGATTTTATTTTAACGTCCTTTACGACTAAACCGGAAACCCTAGGATTACGTATTTACGTTTTTGAACTCCGTTTTTGATGAGACAATTTTTATTGGATTCGTTTTGTGTCGTTGATTCATAATATATAAAAACGTTTTTCGTGAAACGACCCGAGGGCACGCATATCGAGGAAACTAGAATCGAGGAGTACCCGTAAATTAGTGAGGTGGGACAAAATACATTATCCCACCCCACTGTAGCATGGGACGGCACACATGACACCACATCAAAGATGTGGCATCATGTTAACTTGTTATTTACAAGTGTAAGCCAAAGCTTACACTTTAAGCTACCATCTAACTAAAACCACTAGCTACACACATACCATCATTTCACTCATGCAAACAATCTCAAAATCCTCTCAACCACATCACCATTTCCGTCCACTTTAAAGAACAAACACCCCTTTTTTATCTTTTCTAGCCATAAAATACTTGTTATCTAGCTCTATCATGGAGTTACCTTGAAGCCTTGATCATTTGGTGGCCATTTTAACAACAAATGAGGTGATTTGCTTGTGTCCTAGGGCTGATTTCTCAACTTATATTCTTGGTGTTTGATGATCTTGGAGTTACATTTGGTGTTCATCAAGTTCTTGTCTTCCAAAAACAAGATATACTCTTGGTTGGTAAAGAAGATCATCCTCTCCATTTTCTCTTGTTTATTTTTGTAAAGATCAAATGTATTTTATTTCTTGTTGTATATGTATATGATGAATATATGATGATAAAAATGTTGTATGGGGATCAAGTGTTGATAAATATGCTTAAAAAGGTTAATAACCATAAGAAACAAGGCTAAAATCATGATTAATTTGTTGGCTGTATAAAAACAGTATGTAACTAAAACGTGAACTGATAAACTTGCATGGTAGAATCTATTTACAAAGATGTTGTACACATGTGAGAGTTGGCCATGCAATGGAATCATTATAATGAGTGAGATATGATCAAAACAAGATGAGTGTTCTAATCTGAATAAGCTGTTTTGTAGGGACTGTTAAGGCTAGATAAACTTAAATGAGCAGTAGCTATAACTAATTTAATTGTAGCACATAATATGAAGTTCATGCCACCCAAAAATGAGCTTCTAATTCATTGTAGAACTCTAGATATGATAAAAATGGTGAAGATGAAAATAAAAATCAGATTTTGAAGAATTAATGTTTATTACTATTATATAAGCACTCAAAATTATATTGTATAAAATGTAAAATTAAAACCCACTAACTTATTAATTTTATTTATATAAATATGTAAAAGGTTAAATAAATGGATAAACTATAAAAATGGTAGTGGAATAATATTCATAAGTTATAAAAACTATAAACTTGATTTTTACGACTTTTTCGGCTATTACTTCGGCTATTACCGAAAAATTAACGTTTTTGTTAGACGGTTGGACCCGTCTAATGTGAACTTTATAAAACTCATATACTGAAATATAAACATATATAAAAAGTAAAAACCGATAAAACCCGAACTATATAACATATGGACATTAACGGACTAAGTTAACATTATTGGACTAATAATACAACAAAATGGACTAAAACACTTATAAACTTATTTATTGGGCTTAACCCATTTGGTCCCAACATGTAAAGTACAAATACTGATAATACAAGTATTAAATGGATTAATAAGAGTTAAAGAACTTATAATAAGTTTATTGGACTTAAAATATGTAAATAGGTAAAACCAGTAAACTAGTATAAAAGTTATCGACACATAACACTAAAATGAGTAAATGAGAATATGTAAACCCACTTGATCATCATATATATATATATAATCATCATATGTATACATAATTGTTATTTATAAAGTCATTGGACATGAGTCTAAGACGAGTATTATTTGTCTAGGTTTCCGTGATTGAAGCACGTACCGTACATCCGAATTGCCGATAACCGCCTTCCCACATCAACGTGAGTTCATAGCCTCGCACTCTTTTAAATGTTTTTATAAAATGTTTTATAAACCCGCGAGGGAGATAACATGTTAGTTTTTATAAAATAGGACACCATTTGTCCCGATTGTTTGTTTATTGATTTGGACCCGAATGATTGTGTGACCCGATTGTATGACCCGATAAATGATTAAAGGACCCGATAGATGAAATAAAATGGATTATTAAAGTTAGGTTATGTCACTAAAAGTCCCATTAGCATGAATTATGAACTACCGGGATTTGGTAGACGCTTATGCATATAATAGTACTATTTGGGGACGATCACCCCAGTTCGCGCCTTGACGGTTGATCCCCGTCGTGCCACATTGATTGGTAAGCGAATTTATGTATGAGAAGATTTCCATAGCGTGACCTTTGTGACGACACGCTAATTTAGATGGGCAAATTGAGTATCGGGTTAGCTACCCGTTGTTTGGTTTAGTAAGGTAACAATGTCATGCGACTTATAATAATCCAGTTAACGAAATACTACTATACGCACCGAATTACGATGTATTGCCTGACTAGCAATACGGGGTCATACTATTGATATTATGTTCGTGTTTTGGTTTTCATAACCATATTCATATAACGGTTTTTATTTAACTTTATACAACGTCGTAAGACGTATTGTATGATGTTTTTACGACATTGGCTCGTATAATGATTTTTAAGGCAAATGCCTATATTATGATTTTCGGTAAGGATTTGTATAAAAATGACTTTGGCTATTTTATGGCCTATTACAATGATTTGTACGAAATGATTTTTGGCAAAAATTTTATACCAAAGTTATATTGATGGAATTTATTAAACTCTATGAATTCACTCGGCATTATCGCTGACCTTTTCTTTTAACATGTTTTATCTCAGGTACTTGAAGGTAATTCTCGGGAAGACAACAAGAATTCATGGCCCGCACTTAAACAATAATTTCCATTCAAATCTTTTGTAAAATTGTATGAAATGATTATGACTAGGGACCTATGTAAATTTGATATTTATGAATGGAAATGCTTTATTATTAAACGACGCGATTTTTATGCGTTGTCTATGATGTGAGTAATGTGCTATCCCGTAACACCAACTAGTCTTCCGCTGTATTGAGTTGTATAAATTTGGGGGTGTTACAGTTTGGTACCAGAGCTCTCGTTATAGAGAACGAAAGATTTTTAAAACCAAGGTTTTGAATAAAACATTTCAAAATCTTTTAACTATAAACATTTTTCTAAAAATGTCTAAAAAAATCTTTTGACTATAACGGTGCCGAAGAATTCCCGAGTTACCGACAAGGCCAGACTGAGAAGTGTTATTTTAATATATATATATAACTTGGATTATATATATACATATGATGTAATTTTATTACATGATTGTTTGATGATTATTTTGATATTTATACGAGGTATTTATACGACGTAGATTGGCACAAGGAACCCTAAATCCCCAAGTAAATTAATCGAAGCTATTCTCGTAGGAACTCTAGCTATTGTAGATCTAAAACAAGTTGTGGATATTTACGATCCCAACAAATGGTTGATATTCGTAGAAATGTAGATATTAGTTTATTGTGATATTGAAGAAGGATTGACGAGATTAAATTTGATATCGATGTCATGACGATCTTTCCTTATAGAGTGGAGTTTTACTAAACGTTACCACCTAGAAAGATGTCATCTGATTCGTTGTCATCCAATTCTTAAATTGAAATCGAAAGGGTGAATGTTGCACTTGAGGCTGTCATTAGAACCATTACCCAAAAGCCTCATGCCACTAATACCTTTCTGAGAAGTCTAGTTGAATGATCAAGTCATTTCATACTAGTGACTCATTTGATAATTATTGATAAAGGAGTTATAGGATTGGAAATTAAGTATTGATCATTCGAGCTTTTATCGCCCTTTTAAGGTTTATGCATAAGGTTGAAAGTATTGGAAAATGAGGTAGGATATCGAATTGAGTATAAGATTGGTTGAAACTTGAATAAATTAAAATTTAACCCGTAGGGAATATGAGATTGTTAAGAGGAAGTCGTTAAGTCCTGTGATTGTATTATAAGGTTTTAATTGATTGTTGATTCGTGTTAAGTGTTGTTCCTAGGCCATTGTCCACTAATGAGGATGCCCAGTGTCCAAGAAATAAATTGAAGAAATCTTCTTCTGAATTGGGACTAATGGATCTTCCGGGACATATGGAACACCTAATGACTCTTGTAGGTTAGTGTTCATTGTGGTATCTTTTAAAAATCCCTAACTTAACTGAGATATCAGTTGTAGGATGAGTTCTGAGAATTGTATGCCATAGTGACACGTAATGTGTTACGGTACAATTTTGACTTGTTTGTGATTAATGAAAAAGACTACCTTTGATTGCTAAATCCTACATGTATCGATGTTATCTATCTTTTATTGCTTCAGAACAGCATTAGTGATGCAACCATTGAACAAGTACTCATCTTGAATTGAGTTACGTTGTGGATTATTCTTTTGAGTGCCATCGAGATCATGAACCTCATGATTATTTGGCTAAAGCTCATTTCCTATCATATCATAGTTAATTCTTGGTGAACAAGCTTTCATCACTCTTCTGCAGATCACTCATTGTTTTTATAAGATAAAACAGTATCCCTTGAGAAAAATTAAATTTTCATCACTATAAGGATTATTCAAAGTGAGATTTATAAGTGATTGTTATCGAAATGAAGTTGTTTATGAAAACCTTTGGAAAACTTAATTGTTTTCACGACAAGGAAAATCTTTGTAAATTTATTCTTGATTCTTATTTAAGAATTAAGCATGAAAATGTTTTTTTATTATAAACATGATGATAAAGTTTTGACGAACTGAGTATTGCATCGTTAATCTTGAAATTGTATATAGTTGCGCGCCTACATACAATTTAGAATGGACCATGCAAGACTGATTAGTAGTCACCATAAAACTAATGAATAAACACTAAATTTTCTTTGAAGATTGTGGAAGATTAAATTTTATGAGATCTGCAAGAAGTGAAAAATAGGGACATGTTGATAGGGACACCTACATATGTGCCTATAACATCTATTCTTCTGAGTCGAATTTACTCATCTGTAGAACTTGTCTTATTTGACAATTGATATTTCATTCTTGTCCAATTCTCTCGTAGCGAGATTCTTAGGAAAAGTATATGATTGCCGAGTGTTGATACCCGACTGGATGTATTGACGTTCTTATCATTTCTTATGATTTGATTTCATTTGAATGACCTGGGTAACGATCCGAGGAGCTTTCGAATGCGTACTCAAATTATGAAAACATGGGATACATTCATATTCGTTAAATGTTTTCGTCTGTATCTGATTTGAAATTCTCTCGCGTAGATTATGTGTTAACCTTACTCTTTTAGTAGTAGTTGTGTCTCCATATATCCCTGAAATTGTGAAGGATCATGAGTTATTATTAGTCTTTTGAGAAGTTCACATCTTATCGACAGTGATGAAACTGGAAAGTTGATAGTGCCAGTAGAATGGACTGATTGATTATGACATGACGACATTGTCTTAATTGATGGGAACTCGAGTAGAATTCCCCTAAAAGATAAGATGTTGATTATCAAAAGTGATCTAAATAATTCTTGATGGATGACCATATCCTGCATATAGACTTGAAATTATACCATGAATGGACGTGAACTAGTTATAGATATTATAATCTAGAAAGAACCTAATATAAATTTATTAAAAGATGTTTATGTTATCTAAAACTTTAGGAGGTATTTGTTGGTGAATTACCTAGACTTTTGCCATTAAGGCAGATTGAAATTGGTATTGATTATATTCCCGGTGCTGCACCTGTGGCATGTGCACTGTACGTCAGCACCATCTGAATTAAAGGAATTACCGTACAACTGAGAGAGTTTCAGAGAAATATTTTATTCTACCGAGCTCGTCATTATGAAGAGCTATCGTGTTATCATTCCTTATATTTATAGATTACTGTGAACTGAGTAAATTGACAATCGAAAACGATATCCATAACTCGAAATGGAAGATTTGTTCGATCATTTACCAGGTTCTAGCGTATGTTTTAAAGATTTGATCCATGGCATGGTTATCATCAACTTCGCATCCGCGAAGAAGATTATGTATTCCAATCACTACATCCAGAACTTGTAATGAACATTATGAGATTCACGTGATGTCGTTTGGATTGACCGATGCACATGTAGCATTCATAAATTGGTGAATCACGTGTGTGGGCTGTAATTTGATAAATTCATGCTTGTGATCATTAAGGACCATTTGTTTGTTTATAAGTATAAGAAGGAGTTAGTAATTATTTATAGATTGCCCTGAATTGACCGAACAATAAAAACCTGTACCTTGAATAATTAACATGTGATTTAAGACTTAATCCTTTATATTAAATGATTGTTTGATTAATGATGGTAAGATATATATATATATATATATATATATATATATATATATATATATATATATATATATATATATATATATATATATATATATATATATATATATATATATATATATATATATATATATATATATATATATATATATATATATATATATATATATATATATATATATATATATATATATATATATATATATATATATATATATATATATATATATATATATATATATATATATATATATATATATATATATATATATATATATATATATATATATATATATATATATATATATATATATTGACTCTTTAAAAATTAGAGCCATCTGAAACTTTGGGTTTTACCAAAAAGAAAATGGAAATATGTTTTGACAAATGTTTTATCGAAAAGAACTTTTGAGGGATTATTCCCTTATACCCAGAACATTTAACTAAACTCCTGTTTAGGGGTAAATGTCCGTGTATACCTCAAGACAACCTAAGAGGGATTGAGGAAAACATTTAAACCATAACTTGAAATTTGAAACTACAATTTTTTTTTCTTTTCAACTAAGAAAATTTGGATCAAAGTATAACCAAAGATTTTTCATATATTTACGAATCTTATTAATTATTTCCGATAAATCAACAAAAATTGTGTTAATTAAATTCAAATTTATTTTGAACATTTTTATATAATTGGTCGAACTAAGAAATTTAAAACTTTTTACGTTTACATTTCATAAAAATTAAATATTTATTATCTAATTACTTGAAATATTTATCGACGCTTTAAACGTCGAATTAAGCAAAACTGATAAAAATGATAGCTGAAACGAAACTGAAACTTAGAAAATATGAAGAAAGGTGAACGTAATTACTGACACATTATGTAGAAAAGATAAAGAACCAATTAGGACATGTTCCTTAGTAATGAATGTGCAAAATAAATTGCCGAACAATTTAAAAATAGCTGATGTTTGTAAAAAGAGATAATATAGATAATAAAAAGGGGTTCGCGGCTAATGTGAACCATTAGAATTGAGAAACTGATGGCGTTAAATGTTTTAAAGACCACTTGTGATTGTCTAAATATGGAGATTTTGAGATGTAGTCATCTTGTAAGTATAAGTATTCTATTCTTGTCATTTCTGATCTAATGTATCATTATCAGAAGAAGTTGTACTAATGACAAATTATGAAGGCAGACATCGCCTCATACATTAGTAAATGTCTAACTATTGAAAAGGTCATCATCTGAATTTGATTCGATTTGGTTCATCGTCGACAGACTAACCAAATCTGCTAATATCATTCTTGTTAATGATAGAATCTTGATGAAGAAATAGACTCTTTATTTTTAAAGGAGTTGTGTAAACATGGTGTGCCTGTATCGATCATCTCTATCAAGATCCTCGCTTCGCATTGAATTTCTAGAGATTTGCTCAGAAGTCATTAAGAACAAATCTTGATGAGAGCACTGTGTACCAACCCAATCGAAGGGACGAGGTAAAGTGACGATACAAAATACTATAAGCGATGTTCTATGTTTGAATGATTGACCTTTGGTAATAGACCATATAATCGTTTTCCTTTGGAGAGATTATCATTGATAATTATCGAGTTAGTATCAAGATCGACTCTTGTTAGGATCTATATTAGAGCATCTGTAAGCAGGAGTTGGGATGAAGACACCCAACAAACACCCATTGTGAGTTGGACATGTCTTTTAGGTTTAAGGTTTCCTATGATGCGAACCTAACCTTACAAAATACTCGACCCGCGAGACCTGAAATGATTGTTGAAATTAGGATCTGATTATTGACTGCCGGTAGTGTGCAAGAGGTTATATGAATATGAAATGTAGATCTTGAAGTGCCAGATGGGTAGCGAAGTTATGCCAAAATTTTAACCATGAAAAATGAACTGATGATCTGGAATATCATGGGATATAAGTCCCCGTTGTATGGGACCATTGAGATGATGTAAAAAGATTGGTTTGAAAGGCATATAAGCTGGATCTACCCTAGGAGTTCAAGGACTGCGTGAATTATGTTTCGTATATCGAACTTGATAAAATATCTATCAAGTGAAAATCTGATTGTTTCTTAGTAATGTTTAGATCGGCGAAAAGTTGCATTCATCAAAAACCCGTGAACATCATGGATAGAGAAAGTAAGTCAACATTAAGCCTGATCTTATTCCCGTAGTTATGTCTGATGAAACTCGCGTATTGTAATGAATTACACTTGTGAGAAAAGACCGAATGTGGAGGAAATACCCACATGGCTTTAACTCTATAAGAAACGAGTAGTAAGATGATCTTTAAGGACAAAGATCCTGTTTAGGGGTAAATGCTGTGACAATCCGTCAATTTATGATTGATATTTTATTCTCAATTATTATTTGAAAATATTATTTTAGTGTTATATTATGAACTCACTTATTTTTGGGAAGTAATTTGGATTTACGTCTTGAAGTAGCATTGACTACGTCTAAACCAGAGAATTCAACGTTACGTGCTTACGTTTACCTACACCGTCTTTGGTGACAGTCCGACATTTCAGAAAATAAATTTATCCGTGAATATTATTTTGGAGTTTTAAATTTTGAGTTGGTTCATAAACTCACAAATTTACGAGAAGAGATTAGGACTTACGATTTTATTTTAACGTCCTTTACGACTAAACCGGAAACCCTAAGATTACATATTTACGTTTTTGAACTCCGTTTTTGATGAGACAATTTTTATTGGATTCGTTTTGTGCCGTTGATTCATAATTTATAAAAACATTTTTCGTGAAACGACCCGAGGGCACGCAAATCGAGGAAACTAGAATCGAGGAGTACCCGTAAATTAGTGAGGTGGGACGAAATACATTATCTCACCCCACTATAGCATGGGACGGCACACATGACACCACATCAAAGATGTGGCATCATGTTAACTTGTTATTTACAAGTGTAAGCCAAAGCTTACACTTTAAGCTACCATCTAACTAAAACCACTAGCTATACACATACCATCATTTCACTCATGCAAACAATCTAAAAATCCTCTCAACCACATCACCATTGCCGTCCACTTTAAAGAACAAACACCCCTTTTTGATCTTTTCTAGCCACAAAATACTTGTTATCTAGCTCTATCATGGAGTTACCTTGAAGCCTTGATCATTTGGTGGCCATTTTAACAACAAAGGAGGTGATTTGCTTGTGTCCTAGGGCTGATTTCTCAACTTATTTTCTTGGTGTTTGATGATCTTGGAGTTACATTTGGTGTTCATCAAGTTCTTGTCTTCCAAAAACAAGATATACTCTTGGTTGGTAAAGAAGATTATTCTCTCCATTTTCTCTTGTTTATTTTTGTAAAGATCAAATGTATTTTATTTCTTGTTGTATATGTATATGATGAATATATGAAGATAAAAATGTTGTGTGGGGATCAAGTGTTGATAAATATGCTAAAAAAGGTTAATAACCATAAGAAACAAGGCTAAAATCATGATTAATTTGTTGGCTGTATAAAAACAGTATGTAACTAAAACTTGAACTGATAAACTTGCATGGTAGAATCCATTTACATTAAGTACAAGATGTTATACACATGTGAGAGTTGGCCATGCAATGGAATCATTATAATGAGTGAGATATGATCAAAATAAGATGAGTGTTCTAATCTGAATAAGCTGTTTTGTAGGGACTGTTAAGGCTAGATAAACTTAAAATGAGCAGTAGCTATAACTAAGTTAATTGTAGCACATAATATGAAGTTCATGCCACCCAAAAATGAGCTTCTAATTCATTGTAGAACTCTAGATATGATAAAAATGGTGAAGATGAAAATAAAAATCAGATTTTGAAGAATTAATGTTTATTACTATTATATAAGCACTCAAAATTATATTGTATAAAATGTAAAATTAAAACCCACTAACTTATGAATTTTATTTATATAAATATGTAAAAGGTTAAATAAATGGATAAATTATAAAAATGGTAGTGGAATAATATTTATAAGTTATAAAAACTATAAACTTGATTTTTACGACTTTTTCGGCTATTACCGAAAAATTAACGTTTTTGTTAAATAAAACTTAGACGGTTAGACCCGTCTAATGTGAACTTTATAAAACTCATATACTGATATATAAACATATATAACAAGTAAAAACCGATAAAACCCGAACTATATAACATACGGACATTAACGGACTAAGTTAACATTATTGGACTAATAATACAACAAAATGGACTAAAACACTTATAAACTTATTTATTGGGCTTAACCCATTTGGACCCAACATGTAAAGTACAAATACTGATAATAAAATTATGAAATGGATTAATAAGAGTTAAAGAACTTATAATAAGTTTATTGGACTTAAAATATGTAAATAGGTAAAACTAGTAAACTAGTATAAAAGTTATCGACACATAACACTAAAATGAGTAAACGAAAATATGTAAACCCACTTGATCATCATATATATATAAAATCATCATATGTATAGATAATTGTTATTTATAAAGTCATTGGACATGAGTCTAAGACGAGTATTATTTGTCTAGGTTTCCGTGATTGAAGCACGTACCGTACATCCGAATTGCCGATAACCGCCTTCCCACATCAACGTGAGTTCATAGCCTCGCACTCTTTTAAATGTTTTCATGAAAAGTTTTATAAACCCGCGAGGAAGATAACATGTTAGTTTTTATAAAATAGGACACCATTTGTCCCGATTGTGTTTATTGATTTGGACCCGAATGATTGTATAACCCGATTGTATGACCCAATAAATGATTAAAGGACCCGATAGATGAAATAAAATAGATTATTAAAGTTAGGTTATGTCACTAAAAGTCCCATTAGCATGAATTGTGAACTACCGGGATTTGGTAGACGCTTATGCATATAATAGTACTATTTGGGGACGATCACCCCAGTTCGCGCCTTGACGGTTGATCCTCGTCGTGCCACATTGATTGGTAAGCGAATTTATGTATGAGAAGATTTCCATAGCGTGACCTTTGTGACAACAGGCTAATTTAGATGGGCAAATTGAGTATCGGGTTAGCTACCCGTTGTTTGGTTTAGTAAGGTAACAATGTCATGCGGCTTATAATAATCCAGTTAACAAAATACTACTATACACACCGAATTACGATGTATTGCCTGACTAGCAATACGGGGTCATACTATTGATATTATGTTCGTGTTTTGGTTTTCATAACCATATTCATATAACGGTTTTTATTTAACTTTATACAACGTCGTAAGACGTATTGTATGATGTTTTTACGACATTGGCTCATATAATGATTTTTAAGGCAAATGCCTATATTATGATTTTCGCTAAGGATTTGTATAAAAATGACTTTGGCTATTTTATGGCCTATTACAATGATTTGTACGAAATGATTTTTGGTAAAAATTTTATACCAAAGTTATATTGATGGAATTTATTAAACTCTATGAATTCACTCGGCGTTATCGCTGACCTTTTCTTTTAACATATTTTATCTCAAGTACTTGAAGGTAATTCTCGGGAAGACAACAAGAATTCATGGCCTGCACTTAAACAATAATTTCCATTCAAATCTTTTGTAAAATTGTATGAAATGATTATGATTTGGGACCTATGTAAATTTGATATTTATGAATGCAAATGCTTTATTATTAAACGACGCGATTTTTATGCGTTGTCTATGATGTGAGTAATGTGTTATCCCGTAACACCAACTAGTCTTCCGCTGTATTGAGTTGTATAAATTTGGGGGTGTTACAATAATCAACAAGAAGGGATTGATTATGACAAGACATATGCACCGGTAGCTAGATTAGAATCCATTAGAATCCTTTTAGCATACGCTTGTGCCTTAGACTTTAAGCTTCAACAAATGGATGTAAAGAGTGCATTTCTTAACGGTTTGATCAATGAGGAGGTATATGTGGCTCAACCTCCCGGCTTCGTTGATTTTGAGAAACCGGATCATGTTTACAAGCTTAAGAAGGCACTTTATGGTCTCAAACAAGCACCCAAATCTTGGTATGATAGACTTAAAGCGTTTCTTGTTAAACATGAGTATACCATGGGGATGGTAGACAATACGCTCTTTACAAAGAAGAAAGTTCCTCACCTCATAATCGTACAAATATATGTTGATGACATTATATTTGGCTCAACTTGTCAAGAATTGTGTGATGACTTTGCCAAAATCATGCATGGTGAGTTTGAAATGAGTATGATGGGAGAACTTAACTTCTTTTTAGGACTCCAAATTAAACAAATGGACAATGGTATTTTCTTTAGTCAATCTAAGTACGCTAAAGAAATGCTAAAGAAATTTGGATTAGAAGAATCTAGACCAATGAAGAACCCTATGGCCTCGGATACTAAACTCACCGTAGATGATGATTGTGAGTCGGTAGACAACACCAAATATAGAGGTATGATTGGTAGTTTGTTGTACCTAACGGCAAGTCAACCGGATATCATGTTTAGTGTTTGCCTTTGTGCTCGCTTCCAAGAGGCTCCCAAAACCTCTCACCTCGAAGCGGTTAAGCGTATCTTCCGATACATTAAAGGCACTATACATTTAGGATTATGGTATCCTAAAGGGACCGGCGTAGAAACCATTGTCTATGCGGACTCGGATCATGCGAGAGACTATGTGGACCGGAAAAGCACTAGTGGAGTTTGTACCTTCATGGGTTGTTGTTTAACTTCTTGGTTCTCCAAGAAACAAACCGCTCTTGCAATATCCACCACGGAAACCGAGTATGTGAGTGCCGGAAAAGCATGCCAACAAGCTCTATGGATGAAGCAATCGCTTGTTGATTACGGGATTTCTCTTGATGATGTTCCCATCATGTGCGATAATAAAGGTGCTATAGATCTTAGCAAGAATCCCGTGCAACACTCGCGAACCAAACACATAGAAATTCGACACCATTTCCTTAGGGATAATGTTCAAAAGGGGAACATTTCAATTGAGAAGGTACCCTCCGAAGACAACTTAGCCGACATCTTCACTAAGCCACTTAAGAGGGAACCTTTTAATTACTTGCGTCTAGGTCTAGGATTAATGGAACATCTTCCTTAATTTCTTTTCTTTTTGTGTGTTTTCTTTTACCACTTTGAGTCATTGAGTCTTCCAAACTCTTTTTGAAAAACACTCTCTTCTCCTTTTCAAAATTCTCAAAGTCTCTTTCGAAAATGGTTGAGAAATACGTTTGACATTATTAATTCAATCTAAAAACGATTTTTCATAGATTATCGCTATTAATCTAGAGCTTACATAACTCATATGTATGATTCTCTCAAACATAGCAAGAACAAGATAGAATCATGGAGGATCATTGTGTCATGGCTTAAGGTCTTGTCTTACACACCTCCTACATCGATTTTTTTAAATCCATGTATTTTGGTCAAATCTCTATTTGGTAAGTTTGCATATGTTTTCTTTGTCTATCTTTGCTTTTAAGCATATCCCTATGATAAGTTAGACTAGAAAAATAAGATTTGCTGAAAAATCTTCCTCCAAACACCAAACACAGCCTTTGCAGGCGGTTCCATATGTGAACCGCGGTGCCTTATTGATAAGGTACCGCCAGCCTAGATAAGGAACCGCCTACAGTGCCTTCCTTTTTAGGGTTTTTGTCTGAAACTCCAGATTTGCTCTAACATTTTTGAGAATCTTTGTTTCAAACCCTTTGACCACCCCAAAAATACCCTAAGCCTTCCTTATTTAAACCATAAGCATTTTGCCATACTTCACACCTCAAAATGTCTTACTCTCCCAATGAAAGCCTTGAATCTCCTCCATTTTCTCCAATTGCTTTCAATCCCAACTCACCCAAAAACCATTATAATCCAAACTCACAAAAGAACACTCTTAATCACATCTCTCCTACCAAGAATGTTGATTGTGGAACATCTATTCTTCCACCACCACCCTTTAGTGTTCTTCCTCCTTCTCATGATAATGTCATGCACCATGGAACATATTGTCATTGTTGTCAATATCAACATCTTGCTATGGCACACATCTATGATGAGTTGAGCTACATCAAGAGTCTCTTAATCAAGCCTTCTCTTCACTTTGATTATGAGATCTCCAACAAGCCACCACCACCACCCTCCGCCATTACCTTGTCTTTCATATAAGCATTGGTTGCTTATCCACAAGACACCAAATTCAAGCAAATCTTAGAATTCTAGAATAACTAGAATTAGATTTATGCTTTTGGCTTGTTTCTTTTTCCATACATCTTTGTATGATGTTTTTTTTAGTAACCTACCTTGGATCTTTGTCTTTTTGTTTTCTTCTCTTTTATTTTGTGACCTATTGCTATATCTTGTTGGTTGTTTCTTTTGTTTAACTAACCCTTCTATGTAGCTTGTCACCATATCTCGATTCCTCGGTGCCCCAAGCTAGGGGGAGTAAGCACCAAGGCGGAGTATTTGCAAAGTCTGTCTCTTTAACACCGACTTGTGCAACCTTTTTGCTTCGACAAAGGGGGAGAAATGAATAAACTCGTCTTCGAAAATCTTGTTTTTTGTGTGATTGAGTTTATGTATTGTCGGAATCAAAAAGGGGGAGATTGTTAATGCAATAATGCCTAAAAATGTTACTTGCATTTTTTGGTCTCGCTTAGTTTTGATTACGACAATATGTAAAAACACGCATTTACGAAAACAACGAAAAACGAATTCTTAAGTTCAAGTATTTTTCATTTTACCCATTTTCACTTAAGGTATGGATAAACGAGTACTAACCTTAATCAAGTGATCAAGTGATTTAATCTTTTCTTAAAACTCATTTTTTATTAAGTGTGACAAGTTTTTTTATTAAACTTTCTATTTAAGAAAATGTTTTATTAAATTAATTATTTGAAAATTTGAAATGGCATATTCTTATTTGGTTAGGAATATTCTATCAGGATATTTTTTAAACCAAATATGACCTCTACCACTAAAGGACAAAAAGGGAGCGGAGTCTAGTCTAGCGCTTCCTTAGCTCCTAGGCGGTTCCTTATCGATAAGGTACCGCGGGCTAAGATAAGGAACCGCGGGCAGATATTGCTGTTGGCCCTTTGTCCTATAAATAGTGGACCATTCTCAGTTTTTCAATTCACCTCTTTTGCACATCTATTTCCAGATTCAAACACTCTTCTTTAATCACTCAAATCTTTGATCATTTGTTTGATTACTACTTGTTTAAGAAGTGAATCTTGTTCTGCCATCCCTTCCTCTCTAAGTGCAAAGAGAAGAACACTATCCTTGTGAAGTGTTGAGTCCACCACCAAAGATCCATTGAAGATCTAATTTTATACATTTGTAGTTGTGTCATAGTTGTGAAGATCCAAGTAGTTGTGTCTATTTGGAAGTTGTGTATGTAATAAGTATAGTTGTGTAGATTGGTCCTAGCTACGATTAGGGCTCGACTTTTAGCTTAGAGTCGGAAATTGGTTAAGCGACGTGTACGGTTTTCTCCACCATAAGGAGCTTGTTGTGTAGTGAACTCTCGAGTAAGGAGTACTCGAGGAGTGGAGTAGGAACGAGGAGCGAGCTTCGTTGCCGAACCACTATAAATCCTTGGTGTTCGGTTTGATCTTTCTTTACCCTTAACTCTTTACATTCTTTATTCTATGTGCATATATTTTTGTTAGTATTAGTTTAGTTACACTATCATTGTTCAGATTGTGCATAAGAAGATTTCACATATTTCCTCAAGCCTAAGTTTTTGAAAAAGGATTTTTAAAAACCACATTTTAACAAGTAAATATAAGAAACTATTCAACCCCCCCCCCCCCCCCCTTCTAGTTTCTACACCATATATATGCTTGTGTTTGTTCCTTGTGTATATTAGGTACGGATATTGAGAAAATGACAAAAGATCACAAGAATCATGCAAAAACGAACACGGGAAACGAAGCCGCACACTGAACCAAGCCCTAATGAAGATTTTCCCAAGAAAACCCTTGAAGAATTGAAGATTAATGAAGAAGGGTCCTCCAATATAGAAGAATTGACACTTTATACCCTTGTATCTTCATAATTACAAGATTGGTCCCTAAAGTTTGTCAATATTGCAAAAAGGGCCCTCCACTTTGAAGAATTGACAATTTTAGTCCCTCAACAAAACTAAAATGTTAATATTTATCCTCCTCAAAGTCAAACATACCAAGAAGGACTCTAAGTTTCAAGAATTAAAAGTTTGGTCCTTTGAGAATATCAAAATTACATAAAGGACCCTTGACTTTGAAGAAATGGCAAAAATGGTCCCTCATCAATCATGACTTGGTAACTTTAGTCCTCCAAAAGGTCAATCATACAAGTAAAGACCATTATCAATCAAGAAAATGCCAAATCAGTCCCTCAAGAATCATAAAATGGCAAGAAATACCCCTGAAAATACTTTGGAAAAGTATTTGGGGCAAAAGTGTGAAAAGTGAAACTTCATTTACAAAGGAATCCGGTTTTGTGGCATTTATTTACAAAGTGAAACAAGTTTGAAAAGAAAGGGGTTAAAGCTGGCCAGACATGAAAGAAACCTAGACCACTCACAACCTCCCACGTGTCCCACTCAACCCCCTCATCCAATGAAAACTCCCCACTCCTCCACATCAAATCTCACTCACCCGGATAATATTAACTAACTTTTCAAAAGTTAATTAATATTAAAAACTGGCGCTAAACACCTCTTAAACCTAAAACAAAAATCAAACCTGGTGTTCTTGGTGTTCTTCACAAAATTGGGTTTTCTTAATTGTGTAACAATTAAGCCCTAATCTGCTCCAGAATGATGATTAAGCATGCCATAATCATAACCCAACACCAAAAACTCATGCCACATCACTCCTCAGTCCCACATGAGATTCCCCTGCTACAGCTTTGAGCTAACTACCAAAATTGTGGCAGCAATCCAACGTTAGAGATTAAAGCTTACTTTTTAAGCTTCTTACAAGCCATTGGATGCACTCACACATGCCAGCTACAACAAACTGCCAAGAAAGAGTCACATGATTCTCCAAAAAGTTCAAACTTCACAAGGGCATTTCAGGGATTCTACAAGCTAGGGTTTACGTTTTTTTAGCTTAACTAGTTCATTGTATGCCTATATAAAGGCCTTAGTTCATTACATGTAAACTTGCTCTTGAATTTTCCTTGGTTCACTTTTTTGTAAATCCATTTTCAGTATTAATGAAATGTGTTTGAAATGTTGAAGAAAGCTCAAGTTCCATCATTTATATCTTCTTGTTATTGTTCTAAGTTTGATAATTTTGAATCTCAAAACCTGTTTTTAAGGAGTGTGCAAAAGTTTGCATATTTCCTTTCAAGCTTGATATTTTGCTAAGTTCTTGGTCTATCTTTGAATTCTTGGGCTATAGGGCTGATCATAGCATCCTGATATTGTGTTATCAAGGTGTGGTGAGGCTTATAACTTGGGGATAATCAAGTGTGGAGGACAAGAGTTGCATTAATCAAGGCTTTTTACTTTTCTGATTTTACTATTTTGCTTCTAACCTTGTTGAATCTTAGCAGCCTTTGTTGTGGAAGCTTGTACTTGTTCTTGCTAGTACATAAGCTCAAAATTCGTGGGTGTGGATGTACATCCATGAGGTTTGCATACTTAATCCCAAAATCTGCTTAAATCTTGATTTTTGATGATATTTTTGTGTGACTTGTGTTCTTGTGAATTTTGTGGCTTAATCTTGCTTGAATCTGTTGTTCTCATCTGTTATTGTGTTAATTTGGGCTTGGGTGGTCTTAAATCTCACTTTTGATTTGAAAATTTTGATTTTGAAAAGTTAAAAGGGTGTTTGGGATTACCTGTCTTGAATCATAAGTTGGTATTTTGAGGATAGAAGTTTGTGTTTATGCTTTGTATCTGATATATGCTTGGTTGAGTGCATTTTGCTGCAAGTCATTTGGTTTGAAACCTTGAATCATACATTATGCTATATTTTGTTAAGTTTGACTGATTTTGGCCTAAGATTTTGGTAAAACCTAGATTTTATACATGCTTAGGGATAAAAGTTGTTTAAGCATCATTAATATAACATATGTGATAGATTTGGAGGTTTGAATTTGGCTTGTTGGTCAACTGCATCAGCAAAGTATAAAACTGCATGTTCTTGTGTTCATCAGTAACTTAAGGTGCTTGAATCTTGCTTAATACTTTGAATCATTGCATGAAACCTGTTTAGACTTGCTTATTTAAGTTTATTATTGCTTGTGTATGCATTTGGTTAAGTTTGGCTGGCTGAATTGTGCCATAAGTGCTTTTTGAACCTCAACTGCTTATTTGTTCATGTTTGTGTCAGATCTGGTGATTGATCGAATTAACTGTATCATTTGGCTGTTGTTGATCGTGATTTTTTTATTGTTATTGGCTCCTCTTGATCCACTGATCAATTGGGTGCCTTTGTGAAACTTGAATCTCCAAAAAAGTCACTAAAGACAAAAGAGTCAACAAGTCAAGCAGTGGAAAAAGTTTCCACTACTCAACACCCAAAACTAGCCCCTGCTAGTGTTAATTTGCTTTCAGCTTATCAATAAGCCATTTTGGCTTATCCAGACCTGCAACAACTTATTTTTTGTGATAGATCTTCATTATTTGACCCATTTGATTGAACTAGAGCTTATTGGACTTTGACTTTGACTTTTTGCTAGAAAACCAACTTATTTAACTTTTTCATAAGTGCTTATTTGCTTTTTCCAGCTTATTGTGTCAGCTTATTTGAAATTTTTTTGTTGATTTAGCTTATTTAAGTCATTTAAAAGCTTTTGTAGTTTGAATCAGCTCTTGGGATAGCCTAGAACTCAAAAACGACTATTTTGTCGTTTTATATAGATTACTTTTTGCATTTTCAGGTTTATTCCTTTGGCTTATTTCAAATTTCTTTTTACAGAAGTCTTATTTAGCTCAAAAGAAGCTTGTGTGTCTAATTTGAGCTTATGGCATTAGCTTATAGCTTAATGGGCCAAAAAGCCCATTAAGAATAAGCTGTTTGGTATAAGCTTGCTTATTTTACATTTTCAGCTTTTGGGCCTTTGGAAAAAGTTGTTTAGAATCAAATTTAAGTCAAGTAGTGCTTTTTGGGCCATTTTTACAAACCTTTTCTTATTGGGCCCAATTTGGCCCATTAAGGTGACTGTTTTGGGTTTAGCCCATTTTCTAGGCCCATTAAGGGTATTTAGGTAATTTCAACTTCATTTCTATGTTATTTAGGTTAAATTAAGCTAGTTTGCAACTTTTTAGAATATTTTAGGATTTTTGGATTTTTATTAATATTTTAATAATATTTTATTATTAAAAATTAAAAGTCTGATTTTCTAAGTTTTTATATTTTTCCTAGATTCTAGACACTTAATTAGGAGTTTTACAACTTTCCAAATATTTTTAGGGTCTTTCAATTATTTTCTAGAATCATTTTAAGTTTTAAGAGTTTTTAATTGTTTTTAAATAGTTTTAATTAATTTTAAAATTTTCAAAAATAGTTTTAAATTAAGTTAGGGTATTTTAGAGGTTTACAAAGTGATAAAACTCATTTTGGTCTTTTTGTTAATTAAATTGATTTTTAGGACTTTAATTAGCATTAAAAAATCATTATTATTAAATAAAAGGTTTGGGTGATTTTTGATTTCTTGTAAACTCTTAATACATTATTTAGGATTTATTGCAATTTTTTAGGAATTTTTAGAGTAAATTTTTAATTTTGGTGCTTTTACGGTTTTACGTGTACGACTCCTTCGTCTTAGTGTAATCTGTCATCATAACCGTCATTCTCTTCTTATCCCCTTTCTATTTTCTTTCTCATAATCATATAATCACATAGTTAATCATTTCATTACACACACACCAAGCCTCCTTGAGAACGATCCCCACTTTGGGTCATAACTCGTGGTTTTCCTAAATCACTTGTGTACTTACCCTAATTTGCCCTCTTTTCCTAAAGAGTGGTAAAAACTTCAACTATCATGAATCGAAAATAAAATCCCGCGTAGCCTAGGAAACTCCTAACTCCCTTAACGGTTTTGGGATGAGGTAATTTGGCGATGACGTCTATCTTAGCTTTATCTACCTCAATCCCCGCTTTCGAGACCTTGTGCCCTAAGACGATTCCTTGTTTACACTTAAAATGACATTTTTCCCAATTAAGCACAAGGTTGGTTTCTTCACAACGTTTTAACATTTTTTTCCAAGTTGTTTAAACATGACGTGAACGAATCACCAAACACCGAAAAGACATCCATGAAGACTTCCATCGACTTCTCGATCATATCATGAAAAATAGATATCATACACCGTTGAAAAGTTCCTGGTGCATTACAAAGTCCGAATGGCATTCTACGATAAGCAAACGTTCTATAAGGACACGTAAACGTAGTTTTCTCTTGATCACGAGGGTCGATAGGGATTTGAAAGTAACCGGAAAAATCATCTAAAAAGCAATAGAAGTCATTTCCCGCGAGTCGCTCCAACATTTTATCCATGAAGGACAAGGGAAGTGGACTTTACGAGTGGCGTCATTTAACTTTTGGTAGTCAATACACACCCTCCAACCGGTCACAACACGAGTGGGAATTAGCTCGTTGTTTTCATTAGGCACAACGGTCATTACTCCCTTCTTAGGGACATAATGGATTGGTCTTCACCCATGGGCTATCGGATATGGGGTAAATCATTCCCGCGTCAAGAAGTTTTAAGACCTCTTTTTTAATGACAACGTGAATTTTGGGGTTTACCCTTCTTTCACATTGATTTGCGAGTTTGTAGTCCTCCTCCATTAAAATTTTGTGAGTACAAAATTTTGGGTTGATACCCTTAATGACGGAAATTTTCCATGCAATTGCCCCTTTGTGAGCTTTTACAATTGTCAAAAGTGCGGTTTTTTCATCATTGAAAAGATCTTTCGCAATAATAACCAGCAACTTGTCATCACCTTCCAAGAATGCGTATTCGTGGTGAGGTGGAAGATGTTTTAATTCAAGGATTGGTGGATCCTCGATTGGCATTTTTGTTCAACACTCATAATTTCCATCGGCGGAAAAGATGGTGGAATGAGATTATCCTTACCCATAATCACCTCATCTTCATTGTCGATTTCATTTAAAATAAATCCGCCTCCTTGGAATGGAGTGATTTTTGGTGTAGAATTAGCAAGAATGGATCCATAATAGCGGGATTGCCACTAGACGAACTATCAGAAAAACCCAACACTTCTTGTGTCAACTCATCGCAAACTACATCGACTAAGTCAATGTGGTTGATGGTAGCGATTGCATAAACATGAGAAGGTGTAGAATTTTGAGTAGCATTTATAACAAGTTCCTCCTCGTTGAATCGCAAATTAATTTTTCTAGCATGCACATCAATGATTGATTTCGAGGTGTCTAAAAATGGACGACCTAAAATTAGAGGAACTTGAAGATCCATGGGAATGTCTACTATGATAAAATCAACGGGATAGTAGAACTTCCCCACTTTCACAAAAACGTCTTCGGCCACTCCACATGCGAGAATCGTAGAATGATCGGCCATCTCGATAGACATTTTCGAAGGAGTAAGAGCCGGAAGTGATAGCGATTTCCACATGGAAAAAGGCACCAAATTAATGTTCGCGCCAAGATCGGCCAAGGCGAGGCATCCTTCCATCTCTTGAATATCACATGGAATAAGGAATTTTCCAGGATCATCAACTTTTTCTGGTATTCGGTTAAGATAAAACGAAGAAATATTAGATAGCTTTGAAAGCTTTTTCTTATCGTTCCATCATACTTTTAAAAGTGGAGGCAAAACGAGGCATGTGTAACAACGCGTCGGCTAAACTCAAGTTAAAGTGCACGTGTTGAAACATTTTAATAAAAAGCTCGATTTGTTGATTATTACGTTCATGCAATTTCTCCTTGTTTCGTCTCGATGGGTAAGGTAAAGGTGGTGTGGGTTGGGGCGTAGGCAACGACCTTGGAATCTCGGGTTCTAGAATTGGTATTGGTTCTACCGTAGGTATAGGTTGAGTGGTACTTCGTGGGCTTGAGATATTCTCCTTTTCAACCACCACCTCGGGTTCTTTCTCTATTTCCTTCTCCTTAGAAGTACTTGGATGAGAAATGAGCTCTTTGAAAGTTTTACCACTTCGTGTAGTAATAACCTTCATTTCCCCCTTCGGGTTTGCAATGGTATCACTAGGAAGACCACCTGAGGAAGACGGTTTACACATTATGGCTTCAAACATACTTGCCATTCTATCTTTAAATTTTGATTGCCTTTTATCCGCTTTTAATAACTCTTGCTTAATCTCATGTTGACCTTGTTCCATCTTTTGTTGATTTTGTTGAAGACGTTGAACGTTTCCTTCCATTTTATTAGCATGAGTCTTAAGTTCATTTGCAAGTTCATTTTTTAACTCGTTTTTCAACTCGGATCTTAGGCTAATCATTTCTCGTTACATTTTATCAAATTTAGCATCATTTGCCTTAGCATAGTATAAAAATTAACCTTGAAGATTTTTAGTGTGAGCATTTTGAAAACCTTGAGTAGTGTTTTGACAATCACGATTTTGACTTTGAATCTGCACTTGCCCATTGTTCCCACCTTGGTTGTTGTAATTACCCTTGTTATAGTTTCATTGATTTCCTTGGTAACCACCACCTTGAATGTTGTTGTTTCGATAGTTATTAGCATTTTGAATTTGTATAGCTTGATTTGGGCGGGAACCTTGGCCGTTTTGGTTGTAAGTTCCCGTTGCTACATAAGCACTCGAAGTGTTACCACCAGCGGTAATGCACTCGGAAAAATCATGAGCTCCACCACAAGATATACAATTCTTTTCAATTGCTTTAACCGATGCGGAACTCAAAGCATCTTGTGCTTTCCAATGAGTCATAAGCGATGAAAATCTATCGAAAAACTGATTCTCCTCATGTGCTTCATCTTGTAAGGCATTCATGTTACGAGACGACGACGAACCCATAGTGGCAACACTCGGTGTGTTACGAGGGTTATAAACCTTAGATCTATTCTCGATGATTGTTAAAGCTTCATTTGTCGTTTTGCACAAAAAATTACCACCCGCGGCGGCATTCAAATAGTCTCGTTCATGATCATTAAGCCCATTATAAAACGTATCAATTTGATGCAACTCGGAAAAATCATGGTGTGGACATTCATGTAACATTTCCTTAAATCGTTCCCATGCCATAGAAAAACTTTCATTAGTTCTTTGCGTAAACCTTGAAATCTCATTTTTCAAATGTGTCGTCTTTGATGGCGGGAAAAATTGGTTCACAAATTTAGACACGAGATCGTTCCACGTCAAAATCGAATTTGGTGGTTCTTTCTCGAGCCAAATTTTGGCGGGTCCATCTAAAGAGTATGGAAACAACATCATCTAAATGGCGTCGTGTGGAACATCCTTAAACTTTCTTATAGCAGTGAGACGATTGAAGATCCGTATGAGATAATGAGGGTTATCCTTTTCATGTCCGTGAAATTTGTTAGCTTGTAGCATCGACGTTAAACCCGTCTTGATCTCAAAATTCTCCGCAAGGATGGCAGGAATCACAATAGCTTCTCCAAAACCCTCGGTGGGTTCTTGAAGCAACTCCATCATAGTACGATTAGCCATGGTGACTATTGGTTCTACAACGGGTTCGACAATTGGAGTTTCTTCTTCAATTGAAGGATCTTGGTTTCCTTCCTTTTGACGACGTTTACGAGCACGTTTTGCTTTAGAGAGAGTGTGCATAAATGTAACGTAGAACGTGGAGGTGAGCAAAGAAGATTCTTTTGGGGTTTTTGTGAATTTTCAATTTTTTGTGTTTTTTATTGTTTTTTATTTTTTTGGATTTTCTTGTGTATTACGTAGACTCAAATATACAAATCTCTCCTCAAACCAATTTCTCGATTAAAGGAGCCTCAAGGAATGAAAACGATCACGTTGAGTGAACGCCTCCGATGACTTTAGAACGTTGGTGGAACATCAAAACGTTCAAGAGGTTTTAATCTTTGAAACCAAGAAAATATATATGATACGTAGATAATACTTTGGGCGGAAAAACCCTCGATTAGCCTTTCAAGATCAAATACTCACAAGTGAACGGGGGGGATGAGGTGGCGCGAAGCACTTAAGTACCTAGCTTCCCTTTGACGGCCTTTTATAGCACGTCGCCTATCTATTCACTGTATAGTTCGTATTTTTCAAAATCAAGCTAAAAGAAAGTATTTATCTATTTTGCCTTTTTCTTTTGGTTTTAGATTCGAATACAATAATTGAGTGATGAAATCTCAATTAAGGTTGTGTTTTCACGCTTTTGGAGATGTTGTGATTTTATTGTGATACGTATACAATATAATAATAATATTTACAAAGAAAATGAAAACCGATAATACGTATGATTAGATTGCTAATCACACAAATACTATTTATGGTTAATATTAAAAACAAAATTTTCCAAATTAATCACAACACACCTCCCCGGCAGCGGCGCCAAAATGGTTGTGGTATAAATACGTCTTTTAGGAAAAGAAACGTAAAAGCGGTAAGTATTAAGTGATGATTTAAGAAAACCAACCACTAATGACCCAAAGTAAGTCGTTTCCCAAGGAGGTTGATTGTGTGTGAAAAACTTGTAAGTTTTGGATTAATATTGATTAGAAAGAAAAAAGGAAGAAAAGAAAATGACGGAAACGATTAAGCTAAGACGTAAAAACGTAAATCGTAAAAAGTGACAAAATAAAAACTTGCTCTAAAAATTCCCAAAAAATTACCAAATAATAAGTGTGAAAACACTTATCCTTTTACCACTTAATTATAATAATAACCAAGCCAAAACGTGTATTTTATGTCATAAATGTCGGAATTCTGCGTGGTTTGTGTTTTTGTTGTGATTTAGGATCAAAATCTGAAAAGGTAAGAAAACGCGGTCTTTCACGGGCTTTTATCGAAGAAAAAGACAAAAGACGAAGTCAAAAAATCAAGAGTGCAAAAAGAACGGAAGTCCAAGGCCTATTCTGAAGATTTATCGAAGAAAAGTCTAAAGACGGAAGTTTAATAAAGCCGAAGAACTCAAGTCTAATTTATGAAGAAATTACAAGAGGAGTTTAATTAATCCCGAGACAAAGTCGATAAAGTCGAAGAACTTAGAAGACGAAAAGAAGAGAAAGAAAGAAAGAAGGAAGCTTCCAACACATGCTTACCTCCCTAATCACTATAAATACCCTCCTAATATCACATTAGGAGGTGTTGGCTATTTTGACAAACTAGTCTTCCACCATTTTCATTACTTGCACCTTTTAATTTCTTGTCATTTACTTAATTGTCAATTTAATTACCTTGTTTTGCACCTTTAGTTTCTTGCCTTTAATTCAAGTAAGTCTTTTAATTTTGTTGTTGAATCTTTGTTTTCCTTTAATCAAGCTTTTAATTATCAATCTTATTCTACTTTTCTTGTTTTTGATTTGATTTTGGTTCGGATTAAGCATTGATTTTGCTTAATCTTATTACTTATTTGATTAAAAAGTTTATCTTTTCATTTCTATCTAGGCTTTTATACAAAGCTATAAGCTTTACAATCTTATTGGCTTATTTTGTATTTAGCTTATTTGTTTTAAAGTTTTCTTAAAAGTTTATCTTTTTAAAGTTTATTTTATAAAGTTGTTTATTTTGTGTCTTGAAAGTTTTTAAATTCGTGCTTGTTTAGTTTTCCCTATTCTTGTCTAATTAAGTTTGGATTTGTGCTTATTAAAGTTAGCTTATTTAGTTTAGCTTATTTGCTTATTGGATTCCATCGTACCGTCCTTAAAGGTTTCTGCTTGTTTCGATCGAGTAAGTGTGATCGCATAAACCCTAGGGTTTCTACTTGCGATCCATTACTGCGATCAAGGACTAGGATCAGACTACGATCATCCATCACGATCTAAGTCACGATTGCCCTGTTGCAATCTGTGACTGCGATCGTTGGTGGAGTACGATCCAAGAGTACGATCGCTGGCTGCGATCTAACTTGTGTACAGAGTGCGATCCAGGGTACGATCCATGGTACCATCCAAACCACATTCATTGGTTGCGATCGTGACTGCGATCTGACTTGTGTTTGACTTTATTTCCTGTTTTTAGTTTAAGTTTTCAAATTTAACTTTTCCCGCATTTTTACTTAGTATTATTTTAAACGAGTTTTGTCTTATTTTATTTTTACAAAGTTTTTAGTTTTCCAAAAATTGCACGCTTCCCGAAATCTCTGTTTTTACCAAGTGTTTTTCTAGTAATTTTTAGTTTAATTTTTAAAGCTTATTTTTCCGCCATTTTACTTTAGTGTTATTTTAATCGTTTTTCTTTATTTTAAATTTCAAGTTTACATTTTTATTACATTGTCAAATTTACTTTTTGTCGAGCTTTAATTTTTGTCATTTAACTAATTTACTTTTGAAGTTTTTAATATTGCACCATTTACGTTTTAATTAGTTTTAGCTTTAATTACCCGTCATTTACTTTAAAGTCTTGCACATTTACTTTACTACAACGACCAATCTATTGTTTTCCACCAAAAGACGACTGAGTCGCACGTTAACCAGTAATCAATTCGAATCGAATCATGACGATAACTTTTTATATACAAAATCACTTGTATTACCAAACATTCCTAAAAATAAAACTAAGGTTTACAAATGATCAAAACTTTTTGAAACTTTTTAAATTAATTAATATTTAATTTTTAAATGCTAATTAAAGCCCTAGAAATCAAATAAATTAACAAAAAGCTCAAACAAAGATTTTTCTACTTGTAAACCTCAAAAATATCTTAATAAAACTAAAAAGTATTTTTCTAAATTTTTAAACCTATTAAAATCAATTAAAAATAATTAAAAACTACAATAAAATATTAAAATAATATTACAAATCCAAAAATTATAAAAAAATTCTAAAAACTTGCAAACTAGTGTATTTTAACCTAAATAATCAGAAAACGAAAGTGAAATTACCAAAGTACCCCTATTGGGCCCCCAAATGGGCTAAAATGAAAAACAGTCCAATGTTATTGGGCTTTTCAGCCCAAAAACCAAAAGTTCACAAAAAACTCTAGAAAAGCATAGCCAAACTCAAAATTCAATTTTAAGCAAAAATTCTAAAGGCCCAAAAGTTGAATATGAGCTTATCAGTCAATAAGCTTGTCCTTATTGGGCCAGTAAGCCCATTAAGCAATAAGCTGATGTCATAAGCTCTACTTAAACACACAACCTTCTTATGAGATTTTAAACTTATTTGCTAAAAGAAATTCTGAAAAAGACCAAGAAATAAGCCAGAAACTTGAATTAAGCTTTTTCACTAAAAGACAAAATAGTCGGGTTTGAGTTCTAGGGGGTTTCAAAAGCTAATTCTTTTTGCAAAAGCTCATAAATATCTTAACTAAGACAAATCAAAAAGAAAAATCCCAAAAAGACCAGTGAAATAAGCTGTAGAAGCTAATAAGCTGGCTGAAAAAGCCAAATAAGTTGGTTTTCTAGCAAAACCTTAACCAAATAAGCTGAAACCTTCCAGAATTCATATTAAGCTGAAAAAATGACACCTATTACCGAAACAAAGTTGTTGCATGTACCAATAAGCTAAACAGAAAAATAAGCCAAATTGAGCTTATTTGACCAAAAGTTAAACTTGATGAAAATTGTTCCAAGTGTTCCAGGGATGTTTATAAGCTTGTTTTAAGACTTTTTGATGAAGGACTCAAGGATAAGTCCTTTGAATCAAGCTAACCAGTTGGTTAACTTGATTTGGTTTTGGCACAAATTAAGCCAATAAGCCAGTTGGCTTATCAGTCAAGCAAATCAGCAACTAACACTGAAAACACTTCCACAAGCCGCCAATAATCAGATATCAAGCAACAACATAGCAAGGCAAGCACTAAAAATTCAAATGCAAAGCAAAACAAGAGTGGTCAATTTGCTGATGCAATTGACCACTTCAGAGACTTTCATTAAGCTGTAACTCACTCAATAAGCCACCAAATGACTCAACCAAATATTGCACAGATGCACACCAACAAGGACTATAATCACACCAAGTTACAGCTTTCAATTCAAACAATCAAATATTTAATCCCTTCTGATGTGTTTGACCAAATTCAAAACACTTAAGTAGATTTTATGAAAACTTGCAAAAACTTTTCCAAACCTTGTGAAACTTATCCAGTGACCAAACCTTGCTTAAAAACACTTGTTTAGTAAAAACCAACCCTAAGAACCAAGGGCACAATGCCACAAGGCCTTTTGATTTCAAAATTTCCAAACAGACTTGTTTTACCACTTTTCAAAGAAACTTTTTATTTCTACAAACAACCTACTGATTTTATGGTTCAAATACCTCAACTAGGTGACAATTAACTTATGCAAGTAATAAAATCAAAATCACAAACACAAGAGCACAAAATCACGTAGCAACTTATCCTATCAGATTTTTAACCAAAATTTTAAAGAGAGTGTGAACCTCCTTCCCTTTACTTCCTAGGTAAGGTCAGCAATGCTCCATAGAGTGTGATTCAGCAGCTAGAACACACCTAGGGTACCTTGAACAAGAAATGAGTATGACCTTGTTTGATGGTTCAACAACTGAACCTCAAGGCCTTGGATCTTCAACACAAACAACAAACAACCTATCCAAAGGTGGATAAACCTTCACAAGCTTGGTGTAAACAAGCTTGCAAGAGCTTATAGATTTTGGAAGGGGTTAGCACAAGTAAATTATTTAAAACAGAAACCCTTTTTGAAACTTTTCAAAACTTGAAAATCTTCTCAAACCAAAACGTGGCCTATTCAAACCACCAAAATACTTTCAAAACAACTAATGGAACTCAACCTTTGCTTCTTTTTACAAACTTCAAACAACAAAAAGGAATTACGATTCAATTTTTAGAAAATACCAAAATTTATTAATTTAAAAGGAATTACAAGAGAGAAAGCAAAAACTGGAACAAGGGGTCATCACAGGTTGATGCCTCCTTATATAGTACTCTTAGGATGATTCTAGAATGGAAAATACATGTAAACCCTAGCCTAGAAATCCCAAAATTACCCTTGAGTCGTTTTGAGTTGATGAGTTGTCCAAATATGATCTTGATCGTTCATATTGTGCTTCGAGACCAAGTAGTAGTTGTGGGTGGTTGATTTGGCCACGTGTGATTCCTTGGAGGCTAAGTCGTGATGTGATAGGTTGTTTGGTGAATGGGTGGGGACCATGAGTGATAGGATGGGTGATGTGAAGTGTGGGATATGAACGTGTGAGGGTGAATCACACGTGGGATGGGGTAATTGGAATTAACCCTTTGTTTAAGTGAGGGTAAATTCTGGGTAGGGACGGTGAACAGTAAAAGTGTTTGATCGTTTTTTGTGGAGTGTAACATGTTTGGCGCAAAAATCATATTTGAAAGTTTGGTTGTACATGTTTAGTCCTTGGTTTTTGGCAAATGTTGTGAAACAAGTTTAATCAGCCCAAAACTCAATATCCTTTGTTATGGAAGTTCTTGTTTTCATACTTTTTACCCAAGAATTTTCCAAACATATTTTGAAGGGTTTCTTTTGTAACTTTTTGATATTTGAAGGGCTGAAATAGACTATTCTTGAAACTTTAAGGTCTTCTCTTGTATGATTGACTTTGAGGAGGACTAAAAGTGACAAATCCATAATTCTGAGGAACTAATCTTGCCAAATCTTCAAACTTAAGGGACCTTTTGTACTTTTGACAAACTTTAAGGACCAAACTTGTAATTATGAATATACAAGGTATAAAGTATCACTTCTTCAATGATGAAGGACCTTTCATGCACATCTTCAATTCTTCAAGGACATTTTCTTGGAAAATCATAACTTGGGCCCGGTTCATTGTGTGGCTTCATTTCTCGTGTTCATTTTTGCTTGTTTCTTGTGATCTTTTGTCTTTTTCACGATATACATACCTAAAACACACAAGTAACAAACACAAGCATATGATATGGTATTTTATGACATTTGTTAGCATTTAAAGCCCATTTTGGATGATGAGACCAGGTATAATTGTAGTCTCATCAATCCCTATACCCGATCAACTCGGGGAATTCCCAGTCAAATCGGAGTCGGGTATCAGATTCTCCATCGGGTTCAGAGTTTTTGCCATCTCTACTTGTAAGTAGGGATGGCAAAAGCATCTGAAACTGTTGGAGAAAACCGAAACCTGAACTGGTTGGTTCGGGTTCAGAGTCGGATTGGCGGGTTTGGGTACGGTTTCGGGTTTGAATGTTCTTTTTTTTCGCGTGTACGGGTTCGGGTTCGGGTACGGGTTCTAGGAATACCCGCCCCGTTTACCCGTATTTGAATCCGTAACTGTTTACCCGAATCCGTATCCGTTTTTGTTGCTATTTTATATAAGTTCTAAATTTGTGTGAAATAGTAGACGAAGATTTTTGAATGAACTAAATGATCATATTTGTTACATTGTGTATGCATTAAAATGTTTGTGATCAAGTATATTTGGATTTTGTAATTTTAAATTAAAAACCATGGTTTATTGGATATATTAAATCACGTGAATAATTTTAAAAAGTATTCTTTATCTTCTAAACACTTAAAAATATATTAGGGCATTTTGATCGTTTTCCAATGGTTTTTCTTAACATTATACGCACAATAAGCCCAACAAAAAAATTAATTGTGGATACCCGATACCTGCGGGTAAAATCCGAAAACCCAATGGGTAATACTAATCGGGTACCCGTCTGGTGATGGAGCGGATACGGGTACATATTTTATAAACGGTATGGGTACGGGTTCACTAAAATCCAACCCAAACTCGACCCGTTGCCATCCCTACTTGTAAGTTCCCATTTTTATTAATTATGTACATGTTAGGAAAATATTGTAAGTAATTCCGTATTTCGTCCCATGGGGGAAGATTGTTAGCAATTCATTTAATGTCACAACATGCGGATTTACCATAGTTTAAGTTATCACCAAATCCGGAAACTAGAAGTGTCATTCTAGTTAAGTTGTAATGTTTGGTGATATATAAACCCTACATGGCTTCCATGAAGGGTGAGACTCTTGTCATATTTTCACTTAATAACACATAATTTTCTCTCACTACTCTCTCTCTATTTATCTTTCTCTTTCTATCTCTCTCTAAAAAATGGTTGTCATATTGTGGTTTGAGTCTTCTCGACCCCTGATACATGATTCAAGAGTTTATCACTGTATTGTGACCTCACAAATTTATGAATTTTCTGCTTTAGTTCTAGACGACATTCTCTTGGTGCATGTAACTCCGACGAACATCAAGAAGGCTTACTGATATGGAAACCATATTCCTTTGGAGACCTTTTCGCTAAATAGGTATCTGGTGTTGGGGTTGGGTTAACTTTATGTGAATTAAAATATGCAAATGAAATATGCATACATAATCTTACGTGTAATCTTTATTGTTTCGAATCTGAGCTTTTAATGCTTGGTAATCTTACATGTTTTATGTTGGTACGAGCAGGCCTAACCAGTTTCTACGTTGAGCCTCTAATGCCTTGTAATCTTACATCTAACGCCTTGTACGAGAGAAAATGTTGCACGGTTTTTTTGTGTCTCAAGATTCGTGACATGAATCGAGGTTGAACATATAGCCTACTCGAACAACTCCTATAAAGATTAATAGACAACCAATATTATTTCACGAAGATACCTTTTTTGAAGACATAGAAGTGGACATATATAATAACAAGTCTAGTGTAGATTGGAACATTAAAGAGTAAATCATAAGTTATTACTTAAATGACAAAGACATAAACGATAAGCTAAGGGGAAAAACTCTATACCGTATTTCACAATGGGCATACAGAGTATTTAGTGGAATCATCCTATGCCGACACATTTTGTATTTCACAATGGAGAATTCAAGTGTTATGAGATATAACTAGGATAATGTCAAGGTTTCATTTACACTTACCTTTTCAGGAATTAGACAAACTTTTATATTTCCAAAATGTAACTGAACATAATTTTGGAATGTTGAACATTTGTGATTGCAAATATATAAGTATGTGCATCATAACATTATTTTGACCCTTCATATATGCTTTCAGTAAATCTATATGCTAAGATATTTCTAATAACTTATACCTGTTTTAGTGGTGATTAATATGATGGTTATGAGTAAGCGCAGTTGTTGGTGATAGCAAGCCTAACCTATTGAAATTGTCATGATTCAAAATCATGAATTATGACCATTTATAAAGAATTATCTCTTTACCATCACTTTGTCCCCATCATGAACCAATCTTTTATGATATGCATAGTTGCAAGTATTTTACAATCCAAGATATACCACTAATGAAATGACGGGTAGGTTCTAAAAAGCATACTTACAGTAGTAACTAAAATTGCAAAAGAAATTAAAAAACAATTGCCACAAGACTTGTACACGTGCCCATACTAATACACCCGTTAACCCAACTGCCACTACATTAATCTCAACCACTAACAGCTAACGTCCAAAGGTCCAAACTCCCGTTCTCCTAAAGATTCATGCTTATGTTTCGAAAAATAGAATATATTACCTTATCCCGAACAAAATTAAAATTAAATAAATTATAGTCAATTATTTAAAAAAACATAAAAAATTAACATAAAGCACTAAATTAAGTTAAACCCATTAAATTAAACCCTAAACCAATTTAATTAACAAAAACAATTAACTTAAAAATCTAAATCAATTTAACCCCTATGAAACTAAACCCAAAATCAATTAAAACATGATAAATTAAAGCAGTAAGCAATCGTGAGAAGTCCTAAAAATACATTACCTTCATTTTAAATTGTTTTTGTTTCTGATTTGGTTGTTTTGTACAAGACATAATGGTGTGTGTTTGTTTTGTGTGATTGGTGATTTGATAACTCTTTTGTTAGAAAAACATCGAGTGAAAATTGGGAAACTCGAGATGAAAAATCGCATGTTACAAAAATAAAAATCAAAGATTTGTGTTCTATAGTTTTTAATTTTACAAAAAAAGAGCTAAGAACATATTATGGGGTAGTTGTCAGGAGTCGAGCATCTAATATAAAATTGTGCCTTTGAGCTACATATACAATGATATGTAGACTTTATTACTAAAGTGTATGATAGGTGAAAAAAATTACATAATATTTTTCTGGGGTAAAGGGTTACCCCGGTAAATATATTAATCACATGAAAATTGAAGTGCAATAGAATGTGGCAAATGCCCCATATTAACCTCAAGCAAGCTTGAACTAACCTATCAATTATGACATGAACTACCCTATCAATTATGACATGCCACAAAAGATAAAACACAACTCAGCCAAAGAACCAACAATACGATCAACAAAGACCTATTCTACCTTAGTTGATCTCCATAGATTCTAAATCTACTCAGAATCTTCCATCAGGCAAGGACACTTCTGACTCTAGTAGTATCTTTGAAGCGAAAAGTTATAAGTTTAAGATGAACCATCACAATAATCAAATTCCTAATATCAACCGGCATACGTCTCTCATTCTTGAACATGCGGCTGTTTCGCTCATTCCAAATGTAATAAAGCGCGGCAGCAAATAGCAAACGCCCTATAATACTGATGACTTTATGTTTTGAAGCTCTAGCAGTAAGCCATGCGACAATATTATCTAAAAGAGGAGGAACATTATTCATCTCAGCGAGACCTCGAATAAGCACCCAAACCTGCATTGAGAAACTACATTTAAAGTATAAATGTTCGTATGAATCCGATTGTGAATCACAGCGCGCGCACACAAGCGTACTCAAATCCACATTTGGACCAACATCCCACTGTTTGGGCTTATCCTAGGTCTTAAGACAGCGACGCATCACGAGCCATGCATGGAAAGCATGTGTCACTCCCCACCATGGCGGAATATAGGGAGCGACGTATGGATATCATCACAACAATAGCGTGTCTATAGAGATAACTAAATGAAATGAAAATATCATAAATAGTGACACAATGTCATGAAGATATCACAAACAATGTAGGCGTCTAGGTAAGTAGGTAACAGGTCTACTCTTACCAAAGACATACAATTAACAAATTACAAACATATATGTGTCTACAAAGTACCACTTATTCAAACATAAGTAAAGACTAAGAGGAAAGGGGGTTCCTTCAATGCAATCCTAAGCCTCCCAGCTAGCCACTCCTATTCTCACGCTTAACCACATTCTCACCTGAAAAAGACACTAAAACACGTCAACATAAAGTTGGTGAGAGTCATAGGTTTAGACTCCAACTCCAAATCAATTATAAACTAAGAATAACAACCATTAACAAAATAACATATGGATACTGTGCTACAATTATGTATTAACAACTAGCATCCAAGGTTAACCAATCACCACAAATCCAAGGCTCCAAGCCTTACCAATAACCACAATTCCAAGGCTCCAAGCCTTACCAATCACCATGGTCCCATAGACGCCCATACACCTATGAACTAATCCCAAGGCCCCGCCTTGTCAACATCCCCTTGGTACCAAGTCAAACCACAATAACAATCAAGAATCACATAGCGGTTAATCACGTAAATGTACACACAAGTCCATCACAAACCATAAAAACATTCACAGCACTAGTTACAAAACCACACAATGTCTCTTCCATCCCATCTGGAAATCAGTACATCAAAACATATAGGACTATGAAACTCACCTGAACAAGCTTCTCCAAGTATCCGCGCTCTAGCAAAAATCTAAACACACAAACGTATATAATCAAGACATGAACCATATACCAAAATGGCTCATCAATCTATGATGGATATCTAAACTTATCCTACAACTTAACCATATATATATGACATATGCATCTCATTACACCCCTCTATAAAGCCATTAACTTAGTTTAGTTCATAACTCGCCCCGTTAACATTTAACGCAAAACAATCCCGTTTTTCATACTTCAAAATATGGGTCGAACACCCCCTTAACCAAAATAACATGCCCTATAAAAGAAACCATATGCCCTTAGATGTGTTAGATAACTCTCCCCTTTGGCTGTAACCTTAAAGGTACTGTTAAGGCCTCCATATATATATATATATATATATATATATATATATATATATATATATATATATATATATATATATATATATATATATATATATATATATATATATATATATATATATATATATATATATATATATATAGATATATATATATATATATATATATATATATATATATATCTATAATATATATAGGGCTAAGTTTTGATGTAGGATAATGAATGGTGCCACATAGGACGGTGACGTGTCGTTTTGAAGGCATCTCATTGGCTACCAGAATATACCAATAATAATACTCGGTTTATTTTTAGCAATAATAACATTCGGTATATATCTTTACTAATAATAAACAATCGATATATTTTTTATCCAATTAAACCTGTATATACAATATATCTTTTCCCATTAGACTCTAATTCATCCACATACAAAAATTACGACTCTTTCTTTCTGATTTACGATAGTTTAACCTCATTAATTTTTAGGGGATTGGTTGGATCGATAAATCGTTGATTTGGCTTGCTAACATGGCATTTGATCATATGGATGTAAGTATTGTAAGTGAAATATTCTTTCTAATTCTTTGTACTTTTTTTCTATGAATCTTTTGGTGTTATCTGGTTATTATCAAATCCGGTGAAATTTTTTTTGCTAATTGTTTTGGTTAATTTTAGGCGTTAATTTTAGGTGTTACCTGGTTAAGTTTTGTTTTGTGGTCAGTTGCATGTGAAGAAGAGACATGGCTAGATGTGTATAACATGGTATATTCTTACTTCTTTCAGTTTTCTTGCCATATCCTCCATCACGCTTCTTCTGTTTAACTATTGTGTTACTGTAAGATCAGAATAGATATAACACTGGAAAAGGTACACATCGCCTTAATTTTTTTAACGAACATTATTTAGTTATCTAAACGAAATCGTAGTGACATCTATTCTACATGAAAAACACTGATGGGAGAATTACATGAATCGACAACCATGAGAAGTAAGTTCAGTCTATGGCTCTCATTGAGAAGGTAACTTATATTTAAAAAAATTTCAGTGATTATTTATAAAAGCTCTGGTATCTAAATACGTAGTAGTTCTCTGGTTGTACATTATAGATAGTCATCATGAGATCGGGAACCCATCATTCAGATGGTTGTTAATGGACACCCCAATAGTAAATCCCCATGTTTATAGATGAGTAGCTAAAAAGGAGAGTTTTTTGGTACATATTTTACAAACAATACTCATAAAAGATACCGGATGGATTTGTCTTTAGTTTTAGCTAATGTGGTAGGACCAACTGCTGATTTAAATTGTTCTTTCAAAGCATAAAATATTGTTACAATTGATGACAGAATTAACTAGAAAAATCAGTTGAATGACAAAAGCAAGATCTTTTTTATATAAGTGATGGCATTTTTATCCTTTTTGTAGCAAGATACCATACCTACACAAAAACGTAAGCATAGTCTGTAGTTCACAAGCATCCTTAATAAAGGTTAGTTTGATTTTCAGAATTTGTTGTATTCTCTTACTAATGGATGTTGTTAGTATGTAGTTCGTATGATGATTGGACACTGTTTATTTGTTCTTGTTTTGTCTAAACCAGGTGGCATGCCTTTTCCTTCGCCATAACTCATGCTCTTACATAACCCATGCTCTTTTTTTTGCTAATCGGCTGCATCATCTTTGGTGATATGGGGCACAAATTTCGAGATGCCCGTTTGTTCTTGAAATATCGCATCTTGATTAACTGCTACGATCTTATAGGAGAATTTGGCTTTTGAAAACTTTAAACCATTAAACTCATTTGACCCGTTCCCACCTTTAGCCATATCTTAGTTTGAGCTTTTTGTAATGAACACAACCCAAAAAGACCCATTAATATGTAAAATGGATCAAGATTGCCACATATATTATGTACTTTATAGTGACCTGATTAGCAATCTGTCTATTTTTGAAGCATTAACCTTCAAAGATCTTGGCATCGTGAAACATAAGGTGAAGAGATACCCTATCGAGTTTCTATTACACTATCACAAGGGTAGGCCGAACTAAGGTTCTACAGTTAGTGAAAGAGTGAATCTAGCATACGATCCTTAGGTTTCTTGAATTTATCGACTCAGTTAAACTTGGTGCATGGTCAAACTGGTGGCTCTATTAAAGTTATGTAATTTTATTGTATGTAAAAATTCTAGGACATGACGTTTCATACTTCCTGGCACAAAAACAGTAATGGTGACCTGTCATACAAAGATATACCACACGATGGGTCTTTGGGTCATCAAGAAGAAAAATCTGATGCAATATTTTTTTATAAATTAGTTTATTTAGTTTGTAAGTTTTGATTTTTTTCTTGATAAACTCGGTTTGAAAATTACGAAACCATGTTAAATTGGTGTTGGTTTATGTTATTTGTATACGTTAACACTTTGTTCAAACCATGATGTGCACAGAAGGGATATGCGAAAGAGTTTGCGCAGAAACCCGGACAAGAAAGAAAAATAGAGACAGTTACATAATTGGTTGAAGAGCATCATCAGCACAGTATTCAAGGGACCTGAATGTAGATAAAAATGTGAGATATTTAATCTTGGCACTTTATACATGTTATAAATTTCTTTGTTGGTTTGTTGTTTTGGCTGATGTTGGAGCAAGTTGGGCAACTAATTCCTGCTTCAAGTACAGTTATCCCTTTGGACCGCCTTAAATACTTCACCACGTTCGTGTAGTCCACCATCATCAACGTTTCCTAAAAGACTCTACAACAGACCCCTGACTCTTCTCAACCAATTTCATGTGTAATGTCTCGAGTTGATTATGTAATATCTTATTCTCTTCATTAACCTGATTAAACTTCTTCTCAGCTCGATCTTTTGTTTCTTCAAGAACTATCTTTTCAGATACATAGGAAAAACTTTGGAAGAGATTGAGATGGCACTTCTTCCAGCTATTGCCACTTCTTTTAGCTAGCGTCACTTCTCCAGCTAGCGTCACTTCATCCATCTAAGCTATAGGTAACTGCTACTGGTATGTGGCTTCAAATTCTTTTGCCTTTGTACACACATGTAGACTGTCATTCCTTACTGATTTCATCTAATTATCAGCAGGTGAAACAAAAACCCAACAAGTAAAAAACATAGAATGTCAGGATGAGGTTAGTTCTTGAATCGATATATCAGTATGAGTTTCAGGGTTTTGCCTCTACTCATATGGATTTTCAGATATCTTAAGTAAGGCCTATACATTAATCATATACCAGGTGTTTCCTTTCTAAGGTAACTTTTATTTTCTCTTTTATTGAGTTTAGTTGAAATTTGCAAATAATCTATGAAACTTATACAAAAATTATGCAGGCTGGTGACGATTGTACTTGTCTAATCGAAAATAGAACACTGAATAATAGTGAAGTACTTCGCTATGAATATTAGCAAGTGACCTTTGAGAAAGACTTTCCTTCACTTTTATGAAGTAATATAGTCTGGAGTTGGTAGATTTATGGAGGCCATAACCTCATTTGCACCATTGAAATACCGGAAGAGTATGAAGAGAAACCGACGCAACAACTTGATTATTTAAGCTGATATGCGTGTCCAGGTTCTTTTTCATATTTATACTTCAATTTCATCTATGGTATTGTTCACTGCCACTTCTGACATTGAGAAGTATTCACCTATTGGGTACTTGGAAGGAAAGAAGGAAATACCTAAAAAAACTTTGTACTCGCGTATCGATAGGTGGGGAAGTATTTAAGCTGGTTACTAATTTGCACATCTATTTTTCTTAACATAAAACTTTACAAGACTCTCTTCACATGTAAATGGGTTTTATTTTTCGCCTCTAATACCATTTTTAGTACTAAAATAAAAATTCATTTTTGGCTGAATGCTTTACATATTTGATCGTACCAGCTATAAATATAAGATTTCGCAAGAAGTTCTAGCGTTAGTACACCCAAATATGTAGGAGTCAACCGGAGTTGCAAGGTAAGTATTCTGTAACCAATGTCATAGGCCGACCCAAAGCATTATATGCATCATAACAACCAAAAATCTTTTCAAGTTTCTATCTTTCTGAAATTTTATATATGGCAGGAGACATTGGAGCAAGGCGATGAAAAGAGCGGCGTTCTGTCATAGAAGCTAGAAGCTTTAAGTTCTTGATTCGGGTACCAAGGCTTCAACTCTGGAACTTGACTAAATCTAATATGAATTTGACTCTATAGTATTGTTATTTTAATATTGTACTCTCTATAATTTAACTGCATATTTACTACTATCTGTTACTGAATTGAAGCTTTGTGCAACCTTGTGATAATGTGTACTACAATACTATTTTATAACAGTAGCAAGTCTGATTTTAACCACAATGGTCTCTTATGATTATTAGTCAAGGAAAAAGCAGAAACTATGTTTCATTTGTCCAACTCCTGTATGTGAAAGTTAATCAAATTGAGATGCATTTTATGAAAAAGCAATTAAAAAGGTAAAGAAACAATTTAGCTAAACAATACAAGGTTAGAGCATGTCAATTTTGAAGTAAATATGATCGATGTTCTCTAAAACATATACATTTATTAACTTCTGAATCGACTTACTTGGCAATACGAAACATGTTTTGAACAGTTCATATCAAAACTGTCCAAAAAATAGGCCGACGATTGTACATCCAACCTCCAGAATAGTCACGTGGTGGAGAAAGGAAACATTGTTACCAAGAATTGTTGTCTCGCCTACTACGACACTTGGTGTGTTGTCAAATAGTATTCTTTTTTCTACCTTAGCACGAGGGTGAATGTCGATAGCAAAGACATCAGAAATTTGAGATTGTAAATCACGGGCAAGTGCTCGTCAGGATTGAGTCCATAACCTCTGAGCCACACGATGAGCCTGATTAGAACATGCTAAATTTGAGAGGACAGATTTGATACATATACTTATGAGTTATGAATTGGTAATAATATAGTTCTTCTGATAATGATTCGGACATATAGTAGCGTTAGGAAATTGTTTATGAATAATTTCCTCTTGACAATTTGTGTTCATGGCGTGGACACGTAGTTTCAACTTGCGCATAGTCGAACGCTCAAACCTAGCGATATCAATGTCTGAATTTCGATTAGACGTTGTTTGTGTACATTTGTATGCCAGTTTGTTTCAAATTTCATTTGATTAGATGTTTAACATGAGAAACCAATGTGTGCGAGGAGGACTTTTAAAAAGCTCTCTTTTACAAAAAAACCACATATTTTTTGAAGGATAAATACATTTTAAGTACTTCAGGATTTTTTAAAGGATAAATACGTTTTACAAAAAAATTCATTTAGAATAAATACGTTTTAAGTACTTCAGGCAGGTGACCTCGGTTTCGGAACCACGAAGAACCGGACCGAAATCGACATAATCGAGAACCGAAAAACATGTATTAGGAACTGAGAACCAAACCGAAAAACATGTTTCGGTCCGGTTCACTTCTCTGGTTTGGTGCCCATCTCTTGGATTGGTCAGAAAAATTAACTTTTTAGTTTTTCTTTAAAAAACACATCCCATTGCAAGAACATATAATTAATACACAAACACAATTTAAAAAAGATTTACGAAACAAACAAAAAACAAAACGACAACACAATCACTAGGTATATAAAAGAAACAAAACACGATCACTGGGTGGCCTGGGCTAAAAAGGAAAACTAAACCAATACTGTAAACACATAAAAGTAACACACATTCATACTCTTAGAAAACATTTACGAACCGACCCCGCCCGTTGGCGGGTTACGAAACTAGTATATATATATATATATACTTTTACCTATCCAGAACTTACTGATTTTGAACATATGAAAAGTTTGTTATGACCAGAGGGTCTTAACCTATACCAAATTCTTAGCCCCAATTCAGATACTTCCTATAATATATAAACCAACTCCCATGTTTGTTTTAAGGCCCATCTATAACCCTAAGTACCCCAAACAATCCAAAACATAAAAATAAAACAGGCTGATCCAAAAACAGTTTTGATACCCGACTGATGTAACCTATTTTTGACCCGCTTCCCTACCTCCAATTTATTTTTCATTTCTTGCATTCAAAAGATAACTCAAGTACCTTTCCAGGGATATTTGGATCGCATCATAAAAGTATCTAAAACTCTATGTATGATCAAAACACTGACCCAAAAATTCTGGCCAGTTTTTAATTACGAATTTAATGAAATTAACCTAATTAATTATTCATAACTTGATCAATCACAAGCCCTAATTGTGCTAATCATAATTATATCACTAAAACTCAGATTTTAATTTAGAGCTAACCCTAGATCTATTATATATATATATATATATATATATATGTTTACATGAATTGGAAACATGATTTAGTTAATAAAGTGTAATTAGAACATGATTTTTACTTCTAATCTTCAAGGGATTGATTTTTCTTGAAAACCCTAACCTCCATTGATGTATTTTCGATCCTATAACTGATATAAGTCGTTCATGGCCTTTAGGGGTCTTAATGTATATTAAAACACCTTTCCTAATCCAAATTTAAGGCTAAAACCAAAACTTTCCATATTTTCTAACCCCCTTCCACCAAATTGGCTCATAACAGACCCAAATAGCCTTTTTCTTTATCTTTTTATTATTTACTGTAAATTAACTATTAATTATCATTACCTTAAATTTCCTTAATTTATTTCAGCTCCTAAAACCTCCAAAACCGCTAAACCGTAAAACTAGTCAATTTACGCATATACCGTAAAAGACGTAAAAATATACAGTTTTATAAAAACTCTTAAAAAATGAAATAAACTATACAACTAAGTCCTAAATGACTTAAAACCATCCCGTAAATTATTCTCGTGACAAAATACTTCATCCGAGACTCCTAAATGCAAACCCTATATTGTATAAATACGATTTTCTAATAATACTTATACGTATACGTAAAGCCATGAAGTAACACCATCTCATTTCGTAGTCACTATCTTGTGAACTCATGAACATGAAATAACCGTTCTTCGATTTACTTATGAGTACCATATACCCATAAACGATATCCAAACCTCACTCCAAACACACAAAATAAACACATAAGCACATAAAAGCACATATTTACACATAACACCCTAAACTATAGTCTAACTGACGAACCCCAAAACCATGGTTGTAACATCACTCCCTCCTAATAGAAATCTCGTCCCGAGATTTACTCCTTAGGATCAAACACACAAACAAAAAATCACATGAGGATACTTGTTCTAAATTAACTCCTCTCATTTCCATGTTTACTTTAGTTCAAGTCTCAAATTACCACATATATTAACCAACAATATTTAAACTCATTACCAACCTATTGACCTCACAGCCCATAAATCTCACAAATGACTCTTTTTAACACAAATCCCCAATAACCGCACATGCAAATATGCATTCTCAAACCACATTTCCCAAATCTCTATATATGAAATATATCATGTACACCACTCAATTCCCCAGGTAATTCTATAACCATAAACTACTGGTCCAATCTTTCAAAAGATCATAAATAGACCTACAAAACTTGACATCAACTTTTCCCTTTTTCCTAAACATGGGTCCCGTTACTATGGGTGAAACTTCCTACATAACTTTGTCACTAAACTGTAGTGGTTTCCTCCTTTTTAACATATCATCTCTTGTTTCTCTCGTCCTTTCCACAAACACCATTATTATATTAGCAGCCTCTTTCAACAATTCTAGTCTACAATAGGGGAAACTCACCCTATCCTTCCATATAGTGCCTCAAATAGCATTCATCGATTTCTAGTATGATAGCTAGCATTATATGAAAACTCAGACATTGTAAACGAGTTTCCCACCTCCTTCTAAATCAGTCACCCAAGCTCTCAACACGAATCCTATACTTGTAGCAATTTCTCAGTTCGTCCATCCATTTCTAATTATCCGGATATACTCATGTCCAATCATGTTCATCAATTCCTTTAGTGCGTACCCAAAACCACTAAAAAATTACAATTTCTTTACCAAAGTGACCTATGACGGTCTTTCACATATTCATTAGTTAGTTTTATCAACTGTCATCCAAACCCATGTTACATATACTTCCATCAAATTTGGATAGCTCATTAGTAGCACCCATACACTTCTTTTCTCACTTTCCTCAATGAAAGTTTTTTTTTCTGATACCCAACACTTCCTTTATACCTACACAATGTCTTACCTTCAAGGTCATAGTGCTCCTCATCTTTTCTCAAATAGAAAAAACCCTTCGTCTCTCGTGACACATCACATCTATAACTCCTCCTCCATTTGATTATCGATACTAAGCCTTCTAATCAAACAATATAGGTCAGCGCCATTTCCTTTCCACACTACAACAATATTAGCATGCTTAGTGCCTTAGTCTACTCATTAAGTTATACCAAAGTTTTACCTTCGCTTCCTATCTCGACCTCTTTCATTCATGATTCCCATCTGTCCACACTTCCTTCTTCTTGCTCAGCTCATGGCATACATCACGATGTTATGCTTCCTGTCATTCAAGTCATTTATACGTCAAAATTTTCCAAGTATATTCATTTGTTTTCCACAAGACCAATTCTCCTACTCCCTCTTAATAGGGACAGACTAGAGTTTCCTCTGATTATATGCGGATCACACTCTCATCTTATACCCATATTAGTTCCCATATGTCTAAACTAAGCCATATTCTAAATTCTTACTCAAGTCTCATACTTCTATTATGACATTGCACCTAACATGAGGTACTTTTAAACATCATCTTCTAGGAATACTTGGTTCTCTCCCTCCATGGTTCTCCCTAATTCCTTCACTATCATGTCCAACCAAAATTTCTCACTCAATTCATCAACTCTATGGAAATCGTTATTGCATTGGATAATGCATAACTGTCTCTTCCAAATATCCTTCATAAAAACCTTCACTAAACTGACTCTCTAATTACTTCTCCACGAACTTATTCAGCTCAGCTCCACTACTCATCCATCGATATTGATTGCCATGAAATTCTATCTTTGTGTAGTCACTCGACTCCCCTTGTTACTTCCACGAGTTCTTAATCTCCCATGTTATGTACTCACTCTATCACAATCCATTGGTTCAGCTCTTTGTAGCTCTACTCTGGTACTCGATCTGTCCTTCTTCATCACGAACCATACGGAGATTCCCATCATAATGCTTGTCACCTTTCCAGTCCTTGCAACTTTTGTGACTCCTTTGAAATCTCTTGCATCCTTCTAGCAGCCGGCACGTAGTCCTTTCAGCTCCTTACTTCACGATGTAGCTCTTCACGCACTCCTTCTCGTCTCCATGATGTTACCTAGGAACTTCACACTACACAGTAGCTTCTAACTTCAACTCATCTACCACAATATTTCTAAAGGTACTTCAACCCCTTAATGGCTCACTCTTCCTTACTTGTTGTACTTCACCATTAATCAGCCTCCTACCAATCATTCTTTCACATCCATGTTTTCCTTCACGTGTCTACTACTACCGTGCCTCCATAACTATACCAATTCCCTTGCGTGTTATTTGCCCAATCTTTCCATTAGTAGAAACTTTCTACTCTACCCTCACATCCGCTAGTATTTTCATCAATCTCCTAATGGTACTTCAACCAACTTCTCATAGCATGACATCTCATTCCCACGACCAGTCAACTAACTTTACTTACTTCCTTATTCTCGTAACCAATCTAAGTTTCAAAACTCCACAAATCTTAATCATTCCTTCAACACAACCTTTAAACCAAAATACATCTCTCCATTCTAATATCTAACCATAAGTAATACTACCCAACTCTATCCTCTCATCCTAACGTTCCCACAACCGCATAAGTAAATCAACCATGACGTGTACCAAAAGAATTCCAAACAATCGTGTCCCAAAATAAAATATAGGGTAAAACGAACCCTAGCCAAAACAATTGAAAACAAAACAATGTAATCTGAAAGATCAATGGAGTGTGCCAATAACAAAAGTTAGACTCATCAGGATTTGTATTACCAAATTTCAATATCTTAGAAATTTTAAATTTTCATCTCAATTAGTTACTTCAAATTAGGACCATATTTTAACACCAATAAATGAAATCATAGTCATATTTTACCATCTTCGTTACTATCAAAGGGCATAACTCAGTTAGTGTACTAAAACTCACTTTATCTATCATCTCCTTTAACATTAAAACTAATCTTTTATCTTCATTATTTTATCAAAGGTATCCACTAGTTAATATAGTATAACGTTATTCTAACCATTATCTTGTTTACTCACATCAATCTCATTTCACTTGTTATTATGAAACCAATACATGTTTATAAAATATGGTGTTTTTATTCATTTTATTCTATATTATTATTATTATTATTATTATTATTATTATTATTTTATATGATCCATTTAGGCTTGTTATAACTAAACTATTACACGTTTACAAGTTGTGGTGTTATTATTATCATTATTATAATAAAATCTCCTTTTTTACTATTTCTGTCTATTTAAATACTTCTAAAATTTTAAATCCACTTTTAAGAAAATTATCTTAAAATTTCTTTACCCTTTATATGTACCATCACATGTTACCTAAAAACTAATCCATTCATTGTCAATATTATTTTTAACTTACTACCAATAAACTTAAAGAAAAGATATGTAAGTCAGGATATCATACCGTACCATTACAAAGTATTTTCAAAAGCATTTTCCTTTAATTAGCTAGACTCATTTGCAAGAAAATTTGGTAGTTTTCATCAATTAAGATACATACCCGAATGTAGACACACTTCAAAAGATTCAAAACGTCGTTGTAACTCCATCAAACTCCAGCACTAATAAATCGTTTAAACACGAGTGAGCACTAGGTACGTTCAAGTTAAAATAACTACTGAACGACCGTATATCATAACATAACATCTACTAGTATATATACATCCGCATATATACACCTATTAAATCTCCCAAAACATACTCGTTATCATACATGTCAAGTCAATCAATCACGTCATACACTCGTTTTTCCATATGAGTAATCACCATCTCACCATGCCACAACAAGGCATAAAACCCATCACCAAAACCAACCCATATCGTGTGACCTCATAATCACACAACATGACTATTACTCAAAATATAAAACACACAAAAAAGCATATCATAGGCAACCATAACATAAACCCCTATTGTCTACGAATACCCAAAATACACATATCATCATATACAAGCATGTACTAACTCTCTTTCATGCAATCATACTCAGGAACCCATTAAAGTTGTGGTACTTGTATAACTATGTTGGCCACCATACTTATACACTTACTCTTTCCCCAATGCACTCCCTCCTATGATGATACTTATAAGAATCAATACAACATATAACACATAAATCCATCTACTCACATAAGCTCATAACCACATATCCAATAAGGTCCAAAACTCCATCTATTAAAATAACATAGTAAAACTCTTGGAATACATAAATCCATAGTCTAGCTAAAACAGCATAGACAAACTCCAACACAATATCATATTCAGTTATAAGTAATGTCGCCCATTAGAGTGGAAACAACTTAAAATCCTTCATATCCACCTACTCCTAGTAACTCGAATCACCATATGATTCTTAGGGAACGTGACTTAAAAATCAAAAGAAAAATACTATACATTAGGTACACCAAATAACTTATCAATTATTATGAAAGCAATTCATATATAAAAAAACAAAAAATTAACATGTGACTAAGTATGAACAACTATAGTTCAATCCATACTAGTCAAAACTCACAGAAAACGAATCAACAATATTCAGATTATACAATCAAAACCACACACACATATTCCTATGACGCCTATATGCAGGGATCCTTAAGATATAGTCTAGGCTACTAGACTAGGCAACCTAATTCTCTATAACCATTGGCTCTGATACCATTCTGTCACTCCCCACCATGGCGGAATATAGGGCGCGACGTATGGATATCATCACAACAATAGCGTGTCTATAGAGATAACTAAATGAAATGAAAATATCATAAATAGTGACAGAACGTCATGAAGATATCACAAACAATGCAGGCGTCTAGGTAAGTAGGTAACAGGTCTACCTCTTATCAAAGACATACAATTAACAAATACCAAACATATAGGTGTCTACAAAGTATCACTTATTCAAACATAAGTAAAGACTAAGAGGAAAGGGGGTTCCTCCAATGTAATCCTAAGCCTCCCAGCTAGCCACTCCTATTCTCACGCTTAACCACATTCTCACCTGAAAGAGATACTAAAACACGTCAACATAAAGTTGGTGAGAGTCATAGGTTTAGACTCCAACTCCAAATCAATTATAAGTTGTGAATAACAACTATTAACAAAAGAACATATGGACAATATGCTATAATTATGTATCAACAACTAGCATTCAAGATTAACCAATCACCACAAATCCAAGGCTCCAAGCCTTACCAATAACCACAATTCCAAGGCTCCTAGTCTTACCAATCACCATGGTCCCATAGGCGCCCATACACCTATGAAACAATCCCAAGGCCCCGTCTTGTCAACATCCCCTTGGTACCAAGTCAAACCACAATAACAATCAAGAATCACATAGCGGTTAATCACATAAATATACACACAAGTCCATCACAAACCATAAAAACATTCACAGCACTAGTCACAAAACCATGCAGTGTCTCTTCCATCCCATCTGGAAATCAATACATCAAAAGATATGGGACTATGAAACTCACCTGAACAAGCTTCTCCAAGTATCCGCGCTCTAGCAAAAATCTAAACACACAAACGTATACAATCAAGACATGAACCACATACTAAAATGGCTCATCAATCTATGATAGATATCTAACCTTCTCCTACAACTTAACCCTATATATATGACATATGCATCTCATTACACCCCTCTATAAAGCCCTTAACTTAGTTTAGTTCATAACTCACCCCGTTAACATTCAACCCAAAATAGTCCCGTTTTTCATACTTCAAACTATGGGTCAAACACCCCCTTAACCAAAATAACATGCCCTGTAAAAGAAACCATATGCCCTTAGATGTGTTAGATAACTCTCTCCTTTGGCCGCAACCTTAAAGGTACTGTTAAGGCCTCTATATATATATATATATATATATATATATATATATATATATATACATATATATATATATATATATATATATATATATATATATATATATATATATATATATATATATATATATATATATATATATATATATATATATATATATATATATATATATATATATATATATATATATATATATATATATATATATATATATATATATATATATATATATATATATATATATATATATATATATATATATATATATATATAGTGTAAGGTTATTTTCAGAACCAAATAAATGTACAGAATTGCGAGAACCACCTTTATACTCTTAAAAATACATATGTATTTTCATTATTACGTTTAAATTAACATTTAATAATTGTTTTATTGGTTATAGATCCGAGTGTGATTATCGATATGAAGAGTGCACATGTGTTTTCATATTATCCAACGAAAAGAGAGTTATAATACATACAAAACAAATACATGTGCATGGTCCTATGATACATGTTCCTAGTGACCTACCGCAATGAAAATTTATATATTTCTACCTAATGAACTAACCCGATGAATATACATGTGCATTTAAATAGTAAAAAGGTGGTTCTCGCAGTTCTGTACATTTATTTGGTTCTGAAAATAACCTCACCATATATATATATATATATATATATATATATATATATATATATATATATATATATATATATATATATATATATATATATATATATATATATATATATATATATATATATATATATATATACTTTTACCTATCCAAAATTTATTGATTTTGAACATATGAAAATTTTGTTATGACCAGAGGGTCTTAACCTATTCCAAATTCTTTGCCTCAATTTAGATACTTTCTATAATATATAAACCAACTCCCATGTTCGTTTGAAGGCCCATCTATAAACCTAAGCACCCCAAACAATCCAAAACATAAAAAGAAAATAGGTTGATCCAAAAACTGTTTTGATACCCGACTGATGTAACCTATTTTTGACCCACTTCCCGACCTCCAATTTATTTCTCGTTTCTTGCATTCAAAAGACAACTCAAGTACCTTTCCATGGGTATTTTGATCGCATCATAAAAGTGTCTAGAACTCTAGATATGATCAAAACAATGACCTAAAAATTCTGCCTAGTTTTTAATTACGAGTTTAATTAAATTAACCTAATTAATTATTCATAACTTGATCAATTACAAGCCCTAATTGTTCTAATCATAATTATATCACTAAAACTCAGATTTTAATTTAGAGCTAACCCTAGATCCATTATATATTGATGTTTACATGAATTAGAAACATGATTTAGTTAATAAAACGTAATTAGAACATGATTTTTACCTCTAATCTTCAAGGGATTGATTTTTCTTGAAAACCCTAATCTCCATTGATGTATTTTCGACCCTATAACTGATATAAGTCGTTAATGGCCTTTAGGGGTCTTAATGTATATTAAAACTGTAACACCCCACTTGGATAAGTGGACCGTTACGTGTATTTATGGCGTGTCATCAAAGCATAAGGTAAATGTCCTAAAACATTAACTGACCATAAAGGAAATACCGGAATCAAACATCGGCAATCCAAACATAAGCCTAAAACATGAAAATAAAATACTGAAAGAAAGGACTAAACAATGTCCAAATAAGCAGAATAATGTAAGAAATGCATAAAGTAAGAAGTCTGGATAGCTTCCATCCAAATGCACATGCTCTTAGAATCCAAAAGGCGTCCTGGTGTACCTGCCGTTAGAACATGAAAGGGACTACGGCTGAGCATAACGCTCAGTGAACGGATATAAAGCATGATAGGGAATTACTAAAAATGAAACAGATGATAAAATACTAGAGCTGTAAGACTGATAAGTAAAGTTGCAGCGGAAATCTGTGTATAATCTGTAACGCCTGATTTATAAATAATAGAGCTAAACAGTTATCTATTAAATCTGAAAACATGCATTTACTGTAATTTAATTGCCAGAGCTTATATAGGTCATGTGCTGTAACAACGTTGCATGAATAACTGGAGGGGTGACCTCGTCATGCTGTAGAGGGGTGACCTCTAAATAACTGTGCTGGGTGGAGGGATCAGCTCCAATGTGAAGGATGTAGAGCACACACCACATTCACCTGCTAAACTGTAAACTGTAGCCTAGGATGCATCCATACGCCCCACTAATAATACTGATAAAATAACCAAGCTGAACTGAGTGGGACGATGCAGGATATCACTCTCCTGCATGTGAGTCACGACACCGGTGCCTCTAGTGCCGTGGTTACGGTACCTCCGTAACTAGTACATAGACTAATCATGCTTGTATATAATGCTCAGGCAATTTATTTAATTATTAACATGATTACTGATAAGCTTAAACATATACTGGGGAAAAACATTTGGCTGCAGATGGGGAATCCTAATTATGCATAAAAGAAAGTCCTTACTGAAAGGACGCAAAATCCGTACGATTAATCAAAGAAACAATAGAACCAACAAGTCCTAATAATAGAGAGATAAGGATACCCGTACCTTAAAAACCACAACGGCACATGAACTTCATATTTTATTTCCCGCCAAATACTACATAAATTATGAAGGACACCATATCAACAATTGGCTATTTGTTCTTACCTTTTAATATATTATACGCCCCTTTTTCTTTTATTCAATACTACTACCATATTAGTTTCAAAATATCACACATCCTATTTGAACTTTGGCAAATTGTGGTTAGTTATTTTCCTGTTGATAACTATTTATAAGTCAACCTATACCAACCTCTTCTTATTATATAAAGCTTGTCATTCATTCATTTGAAACCAATTTTTACAAAACTATAAAGGTTGATGTAAATGAAATTTGTAATAGGGTCTCGTTGATTAAATATTAACGTCATTTATGCCTAGTTAAGAAAAGAAGATGCATGCATGATTTCTTAGTTTCTAATCATTTGTAGTATACATGATCTATATATATTAACACTTCTGTGTATCTATATTTAACTCATCATCATCATGTTTTTAGAAAAACAAAATATTTCTTTCTTATAAGTTAATCCAATTTCTTAAACTATAAACTGTTGAATTATGATCAAAGTGGTTTTCTAATCTTGTTAGTGTGATATCATTAAATGTATCCTAACAGATTACTAACATATGATTTAAATAAAAGTTTGGCTTTAAGTGGTACCTCCAAGCAAATTACGAGTTGATCAAAATCGAGTATGAACTTTCATCAGAACATTAATATGAACAAGCCCGAGTACCAAGATTCAACTAAGTAAGATCGAACCCCAAAACCGAGAGTACGCGAACAGTTGGTCGTCAACCGAACCACAATCCAGACCGAACTAGCTTGAACTGATTACGAACCAATCGAAGACCAAAATCGAACTAGAATGAATGAAACCAGTACTTTATTGATGCAACGTACATAAACCGGAACAAGATTGGTGTCGACGTGAACTCAAACATGGGTTCTGCTATTCTAGATTCCTCCTTTTATTGGCAGACGTCTTCTTTTGTTTTGAACTTGTGTGTTGGTTAAACAAAGGAGTAATAGATATTCGGTTTACATGAACATCCTTACGTCAACCTTGACGTAAAAATCGGACGTTATATTTGGAAAATATAGAAGGAGCATTTGCAAGTCTTATCACTGGTCAAATGATTTTCTTAAATTTGCGAGTTGTTAGCCAAAAGAGTTAATGAGCATTTGATGTAAAGATTTTCTAGTCTAAAAATAGAATTCAAACTTTTGATATATTCGACAAACTCGGGACTGTTGGCCGAATATCATGCTAAATTTAAATGTGTGATTTGTAACCCATCTTGTCTTGATCTAATTTTTTTTTATAAATAAACTAGGTGTTAATATAAATTGTACATCATATAGTACTACTTGCATACATATTACTTTCTTGAATAATTATTAACTAGTAATAATTATTTTCTGAATAATTAGTTACGTCACGATTTTAATTAAAGCTGAGACTGCGTGAAATTAATATTTTTGGGTTTAAAACATTGCGTATGTGTTCGTATATTAATCCTCGTGATATATTCTGACATGGATTATTTATTTCCTGAATAAATAAAAATTACGTGATACTTGAATTAATACTGTTATTTATTATCTGAATAAATAGTTACCCAATGTTTAAATTAAAGTTGTGATTGTACGTAATTAAGGTTCGTGAAACTTTAAAGCGGGTTTTACAACTCTTCCCCTCTAAAAACAATAATTTGTCCCCGAATTAAAGATACGACTATACTGGGTTTTACAATTCTTCCCCTCTAAAAAGGAGAAATTCGTCCTCGAATTAAAGGTAATAAGCTGATGAAGTTATAAGAACTGAAAGAACACGTAGACTGAAAAGACAATTAAGCAGAAAGATATTGTCTTCTAATTAAGACATAATGCTGCTGATAGGTATAAACTTGACATGACTGAAATGATCATGCAGCGTGACATGGCTGAAGAGGACATAGAACGTAACCTGACTGAAAGAACTTAACTGGATTTATTGAAGAAAAGGATGAGAGGTCCGGATGGACTCCTCTGTTTCAAGTGGCCTCCCGCTCGAAACGATTCCTTCAAGGGTCTAAACATAATAAAAAAAAATCTTGGTCCTGGTAACTCTTTACTGATGATGCTGAATACTTTCAGGTTCCATACTTAAGATGGATTTTCTGAACCTGCATGAATAAGCTATAGCATGTAGTATACATGAAACGGTACGTATAATTATCCTGAAAAGATAACATTTATATCTCTGAGAAGGCTGCTGAAATATAGGGACGAACTACGTGAACAATTGTGAACGTGCTACGTGAGTCAATTGTGAACGTAGTTCGCGATCATCTGATGAACGTTGTGCATAGGGTGTATCATGAACGTGATACGTGAAACATACTGTAAATGAACGTATGCTGACTGAGGAAATAATGCCAACTATACGGCCTGAGATTGAAACATCTGTCTAAGTATGGAAAACGGTGCGAAACTTGAGTCTGATTTCTTAAGCTTTCTGTAACCGTATTCAGTAACAAGCTGTGAAACGTGTATCGTGAGATGGAACACGAGTCTGAACATGAACAATGATATGAACGCTAACGTGAGTTTAAATCATGAGATAACACAAATATGATCTGAAACATCATCATGCTGTGAATGAGACGTTAACGCGAAAGTGAACATAAACGCAAACATGAACTTAAACGTGATCGTGAACATGAATTCTGTCTGATATGATGGTCGATGAAATACCTTGAATTCGTACGATTTACTGCCAAATTTCAAAATTTTCTGCAGATCTGCTACTGCATGATCCTTTCGGATGAAAGAAACGCGCATGCTGATTACATGGTTGACGATAACTTAGATAGTATCATCCTTTCTCTGAGCCTGTGGTAGCTGATAACAATTTCATGGAATTTTGTCTCATTTCTGTTCAGAAATTTCTAATGGTTGTATTAACTCACTAACATGACGGTGTTCTATCTTGAACCTGCGGTATGTCAGGCATCTAGATATGAACATAGCTGTATCAATGTGTGATACGGTTTCTATCAAAATTCTGCCTGGGCTTATGGGACATTCCGGTGGAAATCTGGTTGAATAGTCATAGAAGAATTTTTAGTGATGACTGTCAGCAATTTCTGCGGTAGTAGTCAATTGAGTTCTAGAAGATCGTACTTCGTTCACAGGCGTCAGTTGGGACCATCAGGTGATGGCCTTCACCTTCGCAGGATTGTCTGGAATTTCTTTATGTTGAAATAGAGTGGTTCAGAAATGCCACTTTGTTCATCTGAAATATACATCTAGAAAACTTGCGTATATAATTTTCTCCTATCGGAGAATCTGCGGGGTCGTGAAAAGATGATTCTCATGTCCTTCTCTAGAGTTTAGGAGATCAGAATATTGTCAATGAATGTACTACTAATTTTGTCTGAGAATTCAAGGAAAATTTATTCATACATTTTCATACTATAGCTGGAGCATTAAGGAGCTCAGAAGTAAAATTTAAAATTTTTAGAGTGGCTATAATATGTGCAACAACGGTCTGAAGAACATCATGTTCTTCCCTCACCACTGATGGTAGCATGATCTTGAATTTTCCTGTAAGAATGTTTAAGACACCTCGTAGTAGGTCAATTAAACTTTCTATTCATGGAATGAAAATCGATTAGGAATGGTGATCTAATAAATTTTTTCGATGGTGCGCTAGGGCGAATAAAGCCTAGTTTTGGTAACTCTTGCAGCAATTGCTGCAACTCTTTTAATGTAGCTAGAGCCCTGTAATAAAGAGTTCTGAAAACAGGTTCTGTTCTTGAGACTAGCTCGATGTTAAATTTCTGTCTCGTGGTTAGGAAGGAATTTCTTGAAAACTTTCTGAAATTATATTTGGAACTCTGGAATAATCTGCTGATCATGAATTTAAGGAATTTCAAAAGTGAATTTATAACAGGTAGGTAAAAGTCTTCGTAGCTATGGACTGACAAGCCACGTACTTGTAAGGTAGACGTAATTTGTACTGATTTTTCTGATAGAAAGTATAATGAATATATTTGGGATTTAGTAAGACGGATCTTGTCGTAACTGAAAGGAATCACCTTAATAAACATGGGTGGTACTGTGGAGTCTTTTCTGGCTGAGAGACAGGTAACTACCTGATTCAAAATAAAGCTGGCATAGGAACATGTGAAGTAAACATGGCGATTTTTTTCACTGAATGTGTTCGTCTGTAACCTCACCGAATGAATACTGCGTGTTTAATATGAATAATATTCTAGTGGTGGTAACTGAATTTTAATGGTCTAATTTATGTGTGGCATAACAGAACGGGTATACCCCTTCCTGAAAGATACCCTGAATTACTGAGGGTCTTGCTTGGAACATACTGGAACTAGGAGCTCGGACTCGTACTCTGAGAAGATATTCGTATGACGTGTATCATGACTGGTGCCCTGATATGTGTCTTCCGAAATGATACCTGAGAACTATGTCTTGACTGATGTCTTGGCAAGTGTTTTAATAGATGAATATGAACAAGGCTGAAATTTTTTTTGGTAACTGCTAGGATTGGCGGACCGGTTAGACTGCTGACCTCTGTATTTCTGGTCACGTCCGTTCCGGGGTTCCGATGGTACTGACTGATTAATTATGAGCACGGTGGTTGTCACTGCTACTTCGTCTGTCAGTTTCCTGACGGTCGTTATCATGACCGTGATTAATGTAATTATTTCTGTTGAGTGGTCGGCTGGTTACCGGTTCCCACTCTTCTGACGGAAAGATTAGCTGAGTGAAGTGTGACATCTAACTAAGGAAGTAAAAACATAATATAGAATGGTAGTGTCTGATGGTTGAATTTATTCTTGTCAAAAATTCCAAATTTATAGTTTTCGTCCTCGTTCCGCAGTCTTCATAGTATATACGGCATCAGCATCTTGAGAAATCTCCAAAGTTCAGCAGCATCAGCAATTTTGAGGTCTTCAAAGTGTTCGCAGCACCAGCATCTGGTAAAATATCGACAAGTGGAAACGCTCGAGATGATTGAGGATCGATTAGCAATATCCATGGAGTAGGGTACCTGGAGTACACCTGGACTACTGTACATGAAGTACAAAATGAATACTGCACATGGAGCATATCTGAGACGCTGTACGTAGAGTACACGTGAAATACTGTACATGGAGCTGGTGGAAATTTTATGGGGTGATCGATACTGGTGTCGCTTGTCTGATATTATCAATGGAAAATAATTTGATTTAACTGGTTAGCAACTGAACTGAAACAGTTACTATGATGGGCTGAAAATTTCTGCATGGACTTAATGCTGGTTGTATAGAGGCTGAAAAGTATGATTAAACGGAGTTTCATCAATGTTCAGTATAAAGACATGATTGATGAAAACCAGAACATGATTTATCATGAAATAGGATGATACTGTAATCCTTCTGTATTTTTGGGTGAAAACACTATCACCTTGCTGAAAACATAATCCTCATAAGGAGACATGAACTTAGTCAGCATGAAAACGACATTCTCGTGAAAGTATAAACTTGACTGATACAAATAACATAGGAGAATAATCAACTGAGGTTTAACATCAACTGATGTGGATAGCTATGGTTCAATCCTCAGAATCCAAAGAAGAAAACATGAGACTAAGTATGGGCTATTCTGGTTCGATCCATACTGGTCAAAATTTTTTGAGAACTGTCATGTATAGAAATTTATAATCTGATATTAAATATGGATGGCTGTAGTCCAATCCATACTTGTCAAAATTTATAGAATGTCATGATATGACAAATGTGAACAACTATGGATCGGTTCACAAAACAACATTTGACTGAAAATCATGAAATTTGATCTGAACATTGGTGAACGTATATGGGCTGGTTCACCATGTAATATTGGACTGAAAACATGAATCTGACATGAGTAAGGATAAGCGCCCATGATCAGTTCATCTATACAAAAATCCGAACGGGCAAGGGTGAACGCCTATGGTCAGTTCACCAAAACGATAACTCGCTAAAAAGCACATGCGACTCAGTATGGCTAGTTATGTACCAACCTTTTACTTAGTCAAAACTTTAAGAAAACTGACTGATAAATGAAGAAAACTGACTGAATAATCCATGAGAAACATGAAAGATAACAACGCCAAAATCTGGGAAGTTCCTGGTGACTACCCACTAGTCACATGTCAAGTTTTAGAGCCTACAGGTCGAACCTATAGCTCTGATACCATAATTGTAACACCCCACTTGGATAAGTGGACCGTTACGTGTATTTATGGCGTGTCATCAAAGCATAAGTTAAATGTCCTAAAACATTAACTGACCATAAAGGATATACCGGAATCAAACATCGGCAATCCAAACATAAGCCCAAAACATGAAAATAAAATACTGAAAGAAAGGACTAAACAATGTCCAAATAAGCAGAATAATGTAAGAAATGCATAAAGTAAGAAGTCTGGATAGCTTCCATCCAAATGCACATGCTCTTAGAATCCAAAAGGCGTCCTGGTGTACCTGACGTTAGAACATGAAAGGGACTACGGCTGAGCATAACGCTCAGTGAACGGATATAAAGCATGATAGGGAATTACTAAAAATGAAACAGATGATAAAATACTGGAGCTGTAAGACTGATAAGTAAAGTTGCAGCGGAAATCTGTGTATAATCTGTAACGCCTGATTTATAAATAATAGAGCTAAACTGTTATCTGTTAAATCTGAAAACATGCATTTACTCTAATTTAATTACCAGAGCTTATATAGGTCATGTGCTGTAACAACGTTGCATGAATAACTGGAGGGGTGACCTCGTCATGCTGTAGAGGGGTGACCTCTAAATAACTGTGCTGGGTGGAGGGATCAGCTCCAATGTGAAGGATGTAGAGCACACACCACATTCACCTGCTAAACTGTAAACTGTAGCCTAGGATGCATCCATACGCCCCACTAATAATACTGATAAAATGGCCAAGCTGAACTGAGTGGGACGATGCAGGATATCACTCTCCTGCATGTGAGTCACGACACCGGTGCCTCTAGTGCCGTGGTTACGGTACCTCCGTAACTAGTACATAGACTAATCATGCTTGTATATAATGCTCAGGCAATTTATTTAATTATTAACATGATTACTGATAAGCTTAAACATATACTGGGGAAAAATATTTGGCTGCAGATGGGGAATCCTAATTATGCATAAAAGAAAGTCCTTACTGAAAGGACGGAAAATCCATACGATTAATCAAAGAAACAATAGAACCAACAAGTCCTAATAATAGAGAGATAAGGATACCCGTACCTTAAAAACCACAACGGCACATGAACTTCATATTTTATTTCCCGCCAAATACTACATAAATTATGAAGGACACCATATCAACAATTGGCTATTTGTTCTTACCTTTTAATATATTATACGCCCCTTTTTCTTTTATTCAATACTACTACCATATTAGTTTCAAAATATCACACATCCTATTTGAACTTTGGCAAATTGTGGTTAGTTATTTTCCTGTTGATAACTATTTATAAGTCAACCTATACCAACCTCTTCTTATTATATAAAGCTTGTCATTCATTCATTTGAAACCAATTTTTACAAAACTATAAAGGTTGATGTAAATGAAATTTGTAATAGGGTCTCGTTGATTAAATATTAACGTCATTTATGCCTAGTTAAGAAAAGAAGATGCATGCATGATTTCTTAGTTTCTAATCATTTGTAGTATACATGATCTATATATATTAACACTTCTGTGTATCTATATTTAACTCATCATCATCATGTTTTTAGAAAAACAAAATATTTCTTTCTTATAAGTTAATCCAATTTCTTAAACTATAAACTGTTGAATTATGATCAAAGTGGTTTTCTAATCTTGTTAGTGTGATATCATTAAATGTATCCTAACAGATTACTAACATATGATTTGAATAAAAGTTTGGCTTTAAGTGGTACCTCCAAGCAAATTACGAGTTGATCAAAATCGAGTATGAACTTTCATCAGAACATTAATATGAACAAGCCCGAGTACCAAGATTCAACTAAGTAAGATCGAACCCCAAAACCGAGAGTACGCAAACAGTTGGTCGTCAACCGAACCACAATCCAGACCGAACTAGCTTGAACTGATTACGAACCAATCGAAGACCGAAATCGAACTAGAATGAATGAAACCAGTACTTTATTGATGCAACGTACATAAACCGGAACAAGATTGGTGTCGACGTGAACTCAAACATGGGTTCTGCTATTCTAGATTCCTCCTTTTATTGGCAGACGTCTTCTTTTGTTTTGAACTTGTGTGTGTTGGTTAAACAAAGGAGTAATAGATATTCGGTTTACATGAACATCCTTACGTCAACCTTGACGTAAAAATCGGACGTTATATTTGGAAAATATAGAAGGAGCATTTGCAAGTCTTATCACTGGTCAAATGATTTTCTTAAATTTGCGAGTTGTTAGCCAAAAGAGTTAATGAGCATTTGATGTAAAGATTTTCTAGTCTAAAAATAGAATTCAAACTTTTGATATATTCGACAAACTCGGGACTGTTGGCCGAATATCATGCTAAATTTAAATGTGTGATTTGTAACCCATCTTGTCATGATATAATTTTTTTTCTATAAATAAACTAGGTGTTAATATAAATTGTACATCATATAGTACTACTTGCATACATATTACTTTCTTGAATAGTTATTAACTAGTAATAATTATTTTCTGAATAATTAATTACGTCACGATTTTAATTAAAGCTGAGACTGCGTGAAATTAATATTTTTGGGTTTAAAACATTGCGTATGTGTTCGTATATTAATCCTCGTGATATATTCTGACATGGATTATTTATTTCCTGAATAAATAAAAATTACGTGATACTTGAATTAATACTGTTATTTATTATCTGAATAAATAGTTACCCAATGTTTAAATTAAAGTTGTGATTGTACGTAATTAAGGTTCGTGAAACTTTAAAGCGGGTTTTACAAAAACACCTTTCCTAATCCAAATTTAAGGCTAAAACCAAAACTTTCCATATTTTCTAACCCCCTTCCACCAAATTGGCTCATAACCGACCCAATTAGCCTTTTTCTTTATTTTTTTTATTATCTAGTGTAAATTAACTACTAATTATCATTACTTAAATTTCCTTAATTTATTTCAGCTCCTAAAACCTACAAAACCGCTAAACCGTAAAACTAGTCAATTTACGCGTATACCGTAAATGACGTAAAAATATACAGTTTTATAAAAACTCTTAGAATATGAAATAAACTATACAACTAAGTCATAAATTACTTAAAACCATCCCGTAAATTATTCCCGTGACAAAATACTTCATCCGAGACTCCTAAATGCAAACCCTAAATCGTATAAATACGATTTTCTAATAATACATATACGTATACGTAAAGCCACGAAATAACACCATCTCATTTCATAGTCACTACCTTGTGAGCTCATGAACATGAAATAACCGTTCCTCGATTTACATATGAGTACCATATACCCATAAATGATATCCAATCCTCACTCCAAACACACAAAATAAACACATAAGCATATAAAAGCACATATTTGCACAAAACACCCTAAACTATAGTCTAAGTGACGAACCCCAAAACTATGGTTGTCACAGCATGTCGCGAAATACCATGAGAAAACCAAACAACCTAACCCCATGTAACCTCCTGTTTCCTTGGTCGAATAGCATCCTAAACAACGCCTACTAAAAAATCCTTCATATTACTATTAGAATTCACGCCATCTCATCACATCAGTGCGAGATGAATGAATTCAGGGCAGGTAGCAGCGTCAAATTTGGGGTTTTGAGCAGCCACCTTTGAGGCAAATTCCAAGCATTCCCTACCACCAAATCTACTATAATGGCCGAAAGCGAACCCTCCTCTACGTGAATATCACGAGGAGTCAGCTATTGTCTAATCAGACTCAAGTCGCACCAATAATCATGCCAAAAGGAAGTAGTGAGCCCATTCCCAATATGCTTCCACAAAAACGGTTTAACAACATCACGAATCTGAAGGAGCTTCAACCATCCCCAACTAGCATCCGTCTTAATAGGAACATCCCAAAGTGACCTACCCTTCAATTTATACATATGTATCCACCGAACCCAAAGAGATTCCTTGTTGGAGACAATATTCCAAATATGAGTAGTCATCAAGGAAATATTGAACAAATCAAGAATCTACAACCCAAGACCACCTTCAATATTGGGTAAACAAATATCATCCCATGCAACCTTAGCCTTACCACGTCTATAATCACCATTACACCAAATAAACCCTCGAATAGCTTGAGGAATATCATCGATAGTACTCTTAGGAGTAATAAGAATGAAGGTCCAATAAACATTCATGGATGACAAAACAGACTTACAAAGTTGAAGCCGACCCGCAAATGAAAGCGACTTATTCTTCCAATCCCCAACATGATTTTTAACTTTCTCAACAAGAACCTTACAATCCTGAATCAAGAGTCTAGAAGAAATAAGCGGCACCCCAAGGTAATTAGTAGGTAAATTCCCTTCAACGAATGACATAACACTAAGAATAGCCACCTTCATATGATTAAGCACGTTACAAAAATAAGCCGTACTTTTCGGGATACTAGGAACCAAACCTGATGCTACCTTAAATTCGTCCAAGGAATCAAGAACAACCTTAGCCGAAGCATAATCACCCATAGCAAAAATGAAAAGGTCATCTACAAAACAAACATTAATAATGCCAATCTCTTTACAATGCTTATGATACCTAAAACCATCTGGTTGCCTAGCTTTCCTATTAAGCATAAGAGTAAGAACCTCCATAACTAATGTAAATAAATAAGGTGATACCGGGTCACCCTGCCGCATCCCTCTCTTACCTTTAAAGATGTTGGTCCCTAGTAATTCGTTATTACTTATTATCCTAAGTAATAACTCTTACTTTGACTCAAGTGTGTTGTTTTAACAATAAATAAGAACTATGAAAGATTAAAACAACAATACCAATATACTTTTCAACGTATATACTTTTATTAGATCAAATAAAGAATCTATATCCTACTTTGTTTGTGGAATAACAAAGTGGTTGAATGAAAATGGGTTTTGATCTCCTCTACTTAAACATCTAACCAAAGTTAAAGTCTAAGCTCCAATCTAAACGTTCATATGCATCTTGGCTATATGGTTTAGTTGGTATCGAGAGAGAAAGGTTTTCCAGAGTTTTAGCTCTTATATTAGTTTTACCTTTCTCTCCCAATGTACACTCCTTATATAGGCAGTGTAAATTAGGGTTTGCATTTTGCATGTTCCAATGCATGGGTTTATCCAATGGGTGGTTGATGCCCATGCTGGATAAGCAGTACAAAGTACATATTAAACTATTCTAGAAAAGATAAAGGTTGTACTTATATCTAAATATACAAGCAACCTACTTTGACTTAAAGTTATCTTTTCCTGCCTAATGCAAACCATCAGAATACAGAAGAGTCTTTAGTATCCTAGAGGAGATCGACATCATTCAGTTTGGTATTGTCAAGCCAAACTGAACTGAAAACCCTTCTTCAGTCCTTGTTCTTCAGCAACTAGACCGCCTAGTATTTGAAGCGAAGACTCCTTTGTCTTCTAAGTTCACTGAAGGGGAGTGCTGAACTTTTTTCAACTATAAAGTCTTCAGTAGGAATTTTGTTCCTCTGGTCATCCTTTAGCAGACTAGCCTTACTGGTGAGCATGAAACACTTAGGGGGATTTTATATTCAAATCCTAGAGTTGCTTTAGGGTCAGTAAATATTGACCCAATAATCTCCCCCTATTTAGATATACAAATAGCCTAAGTCTAATGTCAGTAGTAATTGAGCATAACAACTTCTTCTTACTTGCACTAAAAAATTTAACTTATAAACATCAGATAATCATTTATTTAATAATCTTAAAAATTACAACAAAATCAAAACAAATGATTATTCAATTCTCCTTAGGCCTAAGTTCTTCAATAATGGAAGTCTGAGTTAATGGATCTGAGTTTCTATGGTCCAATATAGCAAGCAAGCACATGCTGAAGGTTCTAGCAGCATCAGTAAGTCCTGGACCACCATGAAGAGAGTAAAAGATCCTTTAAACATTTGAGAGGAAGTTCATTGTTCATTTCATCAAGATCACTTATGCCCACAAAGTCTTGACGTTCTTGATGATTGAACATAGTCATTCCTAGTTCGGGTTCGTCCAGTACATGACCAGGGGAATGATTTTGAAACTGAACAAAGCCTTCGTATTTCTTTGTAGTGACAAAGATGTCACCAACTTCAGGTTATATCAGATTTGCTCTTTTGTTCAACTCCAGTATTGGATCTTGATCTTCCAGAGAAACTTGAGTGTTGATGTTCATAATTTCACCTAGTCTTTCATGATTTCTCATATAGTGCTCGATTCTGGTGAGAACTTCATCCCATCTCTTGGATTTTTGTTTTCTCGATCATCACACTCATCTCCATCTATTCAGTGTAGGAAAGTTCTTTTCCTTGAAAGTTTTCAAGTATCTCATCAGTTCCATCACCCCTATAGAACTTGAGATTGATGTCGCCTTTGATGGTGAACATGTCAACATTGGTGATTGGTGAGATATTTCTTCTGTTAAGCCTTGTTATACAAAACTTTTCATATAACACTTTCTTCTTGAAGACACTTTCTACTTCAACTTTTCCAATTTGTTCATACAAGCTTAGCTTCAGATCTCTTATCTTTTCTTCTTGCTGAAGCTTGTATAACTTGTCAAGTTCTTCCTGAGTGGCCACTCCAGCTTTAATCAAACGATCATTTAGAGTAAAGTCTCCTTTGTTTTGGGGTATAAAGGGAGGTGAACCACTATCAGTTGTTTCCCCACTTGTGGTCAACCCTTGCAGATGATCATCTTTGGCTGATGACTCCCCCTTACCCTTTGCTGGGCTCTTTTCAGCGATAGGTGACTCAATGGATTGTTTCTGAGCCTTCTTTTGGGCATGTCTCTGAAAGAGCTGCTGGATTCTGTTTTTCTCCCCCTCGGAAAAAGACTGCCCAGTGGCTTTTGATGACCCACTAGCAGGGAAGAGGCCACAAAGATGATCAAGAGTTTTAGTTACCTTGGCCATCATGGCTGGAACAGCTTCGAGGGCATGTAGCTTCTGTTGAACCTCGTCAGAAATGGTCAGCTTTTGTTTCTCCAGCAACGCCACTCTATCTTTGATCTTTGACACAGAATCACACAAAGTATTAACTTGGCCAGGAACTGGTGTGAATTTTGGTGGAAACTCCATGGTTGCACCGTTGATGAAGTCCATAAGAGAGGACATCTTATACTTAAAGGAAGTGGTGGTGGCCACATCTTGGACTAAGGGCTTTAAAGCAGCCATGATGACATCCTTAATTTGTTCAGCAAAAGGAGGAGGTGGTCTTGATTTGAGAGTTGAAATTTCATTGTCAGCAAGCACCTTTTCTTCCTTCAGTCTAGCCACCTGTGATTGAAGAATCAACACCTGATTGGTTAATTCTTTTACCTGCTCAGTTTTGGGGGAAGGTGGATTTTGTGTTGCATCAGCAGGCTCTTCATTACTGTCATCTAGATTGACTAGAATTCTTTCATTGAACCTAAGTTCGTTCTCCAAATCATCTCCAGACATGCTGACAACAAAAGTAGGCAAGTGTCCCACCTTGGCTCCAGTGGTGAGATGCACTTCCTTGGGAATCTTTGGAGCATCATCATGAGTGTGTGGATCAGTATCAAGCCTTTCACCACCGGGGTTGGTTTGACCTGATAGATCCTGAGAAAGAGTCCCTGATAAGTTTAGATCAATGATAATGTTTTTGGTTCCTTCAGTAGAACCCTGTTGTGGGGAGCTACATCATTAGAAACAGATAGGCCAGGGTCAGCATCAGCTGTTGGATTTGCTGACACATCATTCCCTGATGCAGACTCAGAGTGACAAGTGATAGAAATTGGTAATGAAGTATGACTTGTATTCATAATGAAAGTACTTACCAATGCTGACTGATGAGACGGCTTTTATACATGGTCTCATCGTCCAAAACGGCCTTAAACTGCATTAAATATCATAAAATATACCAAATATATGCTCGTGTTTGTTACTTGTGTATTTTTAGGTACGGATATTGAGGAAATGGCAAAAGATCACAAGAATCAATCAAAAAACGAACACGGGAAACGAAGACGCACAATGAACCAAGCCCAAGTTTGGAAATTTGCAAAAAGACCCCTCAAGTTTGAAGAATTGGCAAGAATGACCCCTCATCTTTGAAGATCTTGTCACAAATGACCCTCCACATATCATTTTTACAAGTATGGTCCTTTAAGTTTGAAGACATGTCAAGTTTAGCCCTTGGAAATTGTTTTAATGAGCAAAAGTTAGTCAAAGTTGATCAAAGGACTAACTATGCAAAAAAGGTTTGGACTGCCAATGTAAAAGACTTAACTTTTTGGACTTGGCTTGCAACCAAAACAAACGGGGTTAACTTCTTGGACTGGCAAGGATATTTCTACCACACAGCCCACTTTCCACCTTGGCCCAATAAGTTTATTACCCCGGTTTTATTAAAACGTGGTCAAAAAGTCAAATTGGATTTTCCCACTAAACAAGTAATTTAAACTCCCTAATCCCCAAATCGGATCTAATCCCCACCTTCATCCCATCAACCCTAACAAAAACCCAGTTTTAATTGCCTTCACAATTAACCTAAACCCTGATTAATATTAGGGGTTTTCCTCACAACCCCAATCCCAACACACCCACACACCCAGAAAATGACCCCTGTACTGTTTGTCCCCTCCCCTGCCACCCTCTCACATGGCACTTGACCAAATCAATGGTCCAACCTCACTCCTTGGTCCCTAAGATTAATTTGACGCTCAAGATTGAATGATCACAGCTGGCATCTTCACAAGACACCAACAGAATCACATGGGAGCAAAATTTTGACCAATTCGTCCAAGGGCTTTTTAGGCTTTTTAGCAATTAGGGTTTTCAAGCCTTGTAATTTTTTATTCTAGATTCTAGATAGTTCTATGTTCCTGTATAAAATGAGACGCATGTGTCTCATTTACCTTTGTTCCAGTTTTTCTTCAAGAAAATTTTGTAATTCCTTTTTCATAATATAAAAGTTTGGTGTTTGTTATTGCACAATATAATTCTTTTTTATGATTATTAAAAGTTGGTGTTAATTATTGAAGAAATACTGAGTTCCATTTAAAATTTGTAAACACTTTTGTGTTTAAATTTTCAGAAAAAGAAGTTTTTCTGAAATTTGGAAATTTGTGGTAAAAGGTTGTTTCAAGTTTGGTGTTTCAGGAATCCAAGATAGTTTGTTAAAGTGTTTTAAGAAAGGAAAAACATTGGAAAAGTTTTAGAAAGATTTTTAAGAAAGGAAGAAGAAAACAGAATATACATATTATTGCTTGTTTTTTCTTTGCTTCTTAGCAGGATTGTTGATTTGTTCACTCAAGGTTCAGCACAAACCTCCAGTTTGTGGGAGGTGGTTTATCAACCACAAAGGGACCTGGATGTAGGTCCCTTAGGTAAAAATCTGATACCTTTTTCATAATTTCAGTTTATTGTGTGCTTTTTGTGATTGTGCATGAAAAGTGTTTAATGTGTGTTATATTGGTTTGATTTGAGTTAAGTGATGTTTATATGCATGTTAGAAGCTGTTAGAATCAGTTAGGAGTTGTCTAGCATAGATTTTATTGGAAAAAAGTTGAAATCAGTTTTTAAGGGGGTGTTTGGATACGGGTTGATTTATGGAATTTTGAATGAGTTTGAGTTTGAAACCTGTTAGAAAGTACTCATAAGGGTTGTGTTAGTTTGTAAGCTAGTGTTATCTCAGTTTGGGAAGGATTTGAACCAATTGTGTGATAAAAAGTTGGAAATAGATAGCTAAAAATCTGTCATTGTACTTTGTTGTTTGATTTGTGTGACTTTGAGCTTTCAAGTTGTTAATCTGTTAGGTCTTAGGTCTTTTAAGGATTTGCTACTATTTTTATGCTAGTTAGTGTAGTTATATGCAAGTCATGAACTTTTGAAAGTGGAATTGGTGCAAGTTTCAAGTCCATAACACCCACAGACCCATTTAAGGATCTCAGCAACATTGATTTGCTTTGGTGTGCATTTTTTGTGAAATTTGGCTAAGTGATTTGCTTGTTTTTGCTTGATTTTGACTCCCTATACTCCCAAGAGTATAGGGGTGCCCTTGTATCCAACAAAATCAACACCAATTAAGCAAACCAAGTCCTCTTGGTTCCAATTTGCAGCTGTGAAGACAAACACAACTGCTTGTGTTCTTAAAAGATGGTAACTGGTCACGAATTTGATTCACCCAGGTTTAATCTTGTGTAAAATTGGAAGGTGATTGTGTTTACAAGCTTAAAAGAGTCCCTGGTTTGGAGTTAGAAAGTTTAAAAAAAGAAAAAAAATAAAAAGAACAAAAAGGGGTTTCGCCATCACACATACCGTCGCGCCCTTGGGTCTTTTACTGACCAAGGGTGCGTTGGTATTATACTTAACCTCATTTTCAAAGTTAGCTTAAATAAAAAGTCGTAGCTTTTTCCCCCTTTACAGCTTATTTAATAAGCTTATTTGGCCAAGCTTATTTTTCCTAGGTTTTGATTAGCATTGTAGACTTTTCTGTCCAAAAATATTATTTTTCTCTTTATTTAATTATTTATTAGGATTATTTTTAGTTTTAATTTTAGATAGTAATTTAAAAATAGTAAAAGTTATTTTAAAAAATCCAAAAAAATAGTTTCTAGGTTTTAATTTATATTTTTGAGGTTTACATTCAAAAAAGTTTTCAAAAACTTTAATTTTTAATTTTATTGTATTTTAGGTTTTTTATTAAACTTTAAAAACTAATATAAAATTAATTAAGAGGTTTTAGGAACTTTAATTTTCATTTTTCTCTTAGTTATATTATTCTAGGTTTTTAGAAATTTTTTAGAATTTATTTTATAAACTTTTATTTTTTTTGTATTATTTTAATATTATTTTATTGGTAAAAATAGAAAGTTTGTTTTTTCTATTTTTTTCATTTTTCCTAGATTGTAGACATTAAATTAGGAACTTTTTAACTTTCCAATTAATTTTTAGGCTTTTCATTTATTTTCTAGAATTAATTTAAAATTTAATAGATTTTAATAGTTTTTAGGAGTTTAAAAATAGTTTAATTTGGTTTTAAAATTTTTAAAAATAGTTTTTAGCTTAATTAGGTCATTTTTGAGGTTTACAAACTATTAAATCTTGTTTAGGGCTTTTTAATATTTAAAAGTGATTTTTAGGGCTTTAATTAGCATTAAAAAGTCATTATTGAATTAATTAAAAGGTTTTAGCAAGTTTGGATTTTTTGTAAACTCTTAAAATTTTATTGTGGATTTTTAGCAATTTTTAGGAATTTTTAGGTTAAAATTTTAATTTTTGTGTTTTTTTTACGTTTCTACCTCTTAACTTTCTAGTAGTAGTTTTTGTTAAAATTTTTATTTTTTCGTCTTCGTCATTTTCTCTTCTCTTTTCTTGTTAATAATCAAAAGCAAATCAATCAAATCAATTCATTACACAACACACGTGCCTCCTCGAGAGAACGAACTCACTTAGGGTCATTCACTCACAGTTTTCCTAAATCGTGCACGCTTGCCCTATATTATTGCCCTCTTTTCCTAAAGGGGTAATTTTACAACCATCATTTTTGGCGCCGCTGCCGGGGAGGCGTGTTGTGTTTTGGTTGAACCATTGTTGTTTTTATATATAGCCATAAAAGTAATTTTATTAGTAGCACTCTACTAATACGTATTATCGGTTTTTCGTTTTTTGTGAATATTATTACTATATTGTATACGTAGAACAATAAATTTACAAGTACTCCAAATACGTGAGAAATCACAACCTTGACTTGGGAGGTCATTACCCAATCATTGTATTCGAATCTCAAACCAAAGAAAAAGGCAAAAATAGATAAATACTTTCGTGAAGCTCGATTTTGAGAAATACAAACTATAAGGTGGGTATAAGGCGGTTGTATTTCACGACCTAAAGGTAAAAGGCTCTTAAGTGCTTCGTGCCGCCTCGTTTCCTCCGCTTGCTTGTGCGTATTTTAATTTTGAAAGCTAATCGAGGGTTTTGCCGCCCAAAGTATTACTTAAGTATCATATATATTTTCTTGGTTTCATTTGATTAAACCCTCTTGAACGATTTGGTGTTCCACCATCGTTCTAAAGTCATCGAAGGCGTTCACTTCACGTGATCGTTTTCATTCCTTGAGGCTTCTTTAATCGAGAGATTTGATTAAGGAGGAGATTTGTAGATTTGTGTCTACTAATACATTCCAAAAATCCAAAAAAGTTAAAAACAATCAAAAACCACAAAAAGATTGAAAAAGTAAAAACACCAAAAAGAATCTTCTTTGCTCGCCTTCTCGTTGTACGTGACGTTTATGCAAACTCGCTCTAAAGCAAGACTTGCTCGTAAACGAAGAAACAAATCACTCACTCCTACTAGTGAGGAGTCTCCTATTGACGAACCCATTGTAGTGAAAGAAGCACCCATGGCTAATCGAACTATGATGGAGTTGCTTCAAGCACCCACCGAGGGTTATGGAGAAGCGATTGTGATTCCCGCTATCCTTGCGGAGAATTTTGAGGTGAAAACGGGTTTGTTGTCGATGATCCAAAACAACAAATTCCGTGGTGATGAGAAGGACAATCCTCACAACCATATCCGCCAATTTAATCGTCTTACCGCCACGTGAAAATTTAAGGATGTCTCTAATGACTCGATTAAGATGATGCTTTTTCCGTATTCCTTAGCGGGGCCCGCAAAAATTTGGTTAGAGAAAGAGCCACCCAATTCTATATTGACGTGGAAGGATCTCGTTTCAAAGTTCGTGAACCAATTTTTTCCGCCCTCTAATACTACGCATTTGAAAAATGAGATTTCTAAATTTTCACAAGAATCAAATGAAAGTTTTTCTACGGCTTGGAATAGGTTTAAGGAGATGTTACATGAATGTCCTCATCACGGTTTTTCCGATTTGCACCAAATCGACACGTTTTACAATGGACTTAACGATCATGAAAGAGATTATTTAAATGCCGCCGCGGGTGGTAATGTTTTGTGTAAAACGGTTGAAGAAGCTTTGGTCATAATTGAGAATAGGTCTAAAGTTTATAGCCCTCGTCACACACCGAGTGTTGCCAAAATAGGCTCATCATCGTCTCGTAGTATCAATGCTTTGCAAGATGAGGCTAATGAGGAAAATCGGTTTTTCGATAGGTTTTCGACTCTAATGTCCCATTGGAAGGCTCAAGAAGCTTCCAATTCCGCTTCGGTTAAAGCGGTTTCTAAAAGTTGTTTGTCGTGTGGGGGAGCTCATGATCTTTCCGAGTGCATTACCGCGGATGGTAACACTTCGAATGCTTTTGTAGCCACGGGAACTTATAACCAAATCGGTCAAGGTTCTCGTTCAAATCAAGCTCCACCAAATCAAAATGCTAATAACTATCGCAACAACAACCAAGGTGGAAATTACCAAGGAAATCAAAGGAATTATAACAAAGGTAATTACCAAAGTGGAAATGGGAAAATTTCAAACCAAAACCAAAATCGTGATTTTCAAAACAATGCCCAAGGTTTTCAAAATGATCACACCAAAAATCTTCAAGGAGAATTTTTGAATTATGCTAAGGCTAATGATGCTAAGTTTGACAATATGCAACGTGAAATGGTTAGCTTAAGATCCGAGTTGAAAAACGAGCTTAAAAACAAACTTGCTAATGAACTTAAAACTCATGCTAATAAAATGGAAGGAAATGTCACACGACTCCAACAAAATCAACAAAAAATGGAGCAAGGACAACATGAGATTAAGCAAGAGTTGTTAAAAGCGGATGCTAGGCAATCTAAGTTTGAAGACCGTATGGCTAAAATGTTTGAAGCTATCATGTGTAAACCCTCTTCTTCGGGTGGTCTTCCTAGTGATACCATCGTGAACCCGAAAGGAGAATTGAAGGTTATTACTACTCGTAGTGGTAAAACTTTCAAAGAACCCATTTCTCGTCCAAGTACTTCTATGAAGAAGGAAAAAGAGAAAGAACCCGAGGTTGTGGTTGAAAAGGAGCAAATTACAAGCCCACGAAGTACCGCTCAAACCACACCTACGGTTGAACCAATACCAATCATGGAACCCGAGATTCCAAGGCCGATGCCTATGCCTACTTTGCCCCAACCCACACCACCTTTACCCTACCCATCAAGACGAGACAAGGAAAAGGCACAAGAACGAAATAATTATCAATTTGAACTTTTTATGAAAATGTTTCGTGACTTGCATTTTAATATAAGTTTTGCCGACGCCTTAGTCATGATGCCTCGATTTGCCGCAAACTTCAAAAGTATGTTGAATAACAAAGAGAAATTGCAAAAATCGTCTAGTTGTTCTTCGGTTTTTCTAAGCCGCATACCTCAGAAAGTCGGTGATCCTGGAAAGTTTTTAAACCCATGTGCTATCCAAGACATGGAAGAATGCTACGCCTTGGCCGATCTTGGTGCTAGTATTAATTTGATGCCTCTTGAGATTTTTAAATCGCTCAATCTTCCCAATCTCACTCCTTCAAGAATGTCAATCGAAATGGCCGATCATTCTACGATTCTAGCTTGTGGAGTTGCCGAGGACGTCTTCGTGAAAGTTGGAAAGTTCTACTATCCTGTAGACTTTATTGTTGTTGATATTCCCATCGATCCTAAAGTTCCGTTAATTTTAGGTCGATCTTTTTTGGATACCTCGAGAGCACTTATCGATGTGCATGCAAGAAAAATCACTCTTCGTTTCAATGAGGAAGAACTCGTCATTAATGCAACCCAAAACTCCACTCTTTCTCATGTGTATTCTATCACATCTTTGTACAATGTCAATCCCATCAAAAACATTTGCAAAAAGATTTCCAATAGAGTTTTAGGAGTTGTTGATAAAAATGAAGTTCCGTCCCCTCCGCCGGTGGAGGTTAAGAGTGTTAAGCCTACGATTCCAATCTCGAGTGATTCTTCGGATGATGAATACGTTGATCCCGATGGGGAGGTTTTCTTTGTTGACAAAAGATTTGAAAACTTGCCACCACCTAAACCAAAAAGATTTCAAAATGTGAGAATTTTTAGTGTGACTAACATTGCTTTAGATACACCAAATATTTTTGACATAATTAAATCGGGTTTTCACAAGGAGAGTGTAAAAGATGAAAAAGGAAAAGACTTTAAATTAAATTTAAAAGATTTTTCTACAATTCTAACCCCGTCATCACCGCGTGTATTGAGTACTACAAGCTCGTCTTCTCCTTTTGTCGATGCTTTGTGTGGACTTAGTGTGGGGGAATCCCCTTATGTTCCCTCCCCTTTCTCCACCGAGGACGAGATATTTGATCCTGGAATTGCTTATATAGGGAAATCTCGGTCTTCCACCGATGCAATAAATGGAAAATCTTTTCATTTGATTGGTGCGAGTCTACCTCGAGTAGCTCATGTTTTTAGAGACTTACCCATTGTCCCACCCTTCTATTTCTTCTCTTCTATTTTCTTCTACCCCATTGGGGTTTGTGTTGGAGTGGCATTGTTTCGTCTTTCATCCGATAACGAGGACGCTATCTTTGACCCCGATATACGTTTATCGTTTTTTTTTAAAGTACTCCACGTACTTTTGGGCCTTGTATATCATGTAAGCCCCACCAAAAATTGACCATACCATGATTATCCCTAAATGATCACATTTATGGGGATTCGAGTCGAGCTTTTGACTCGGTTATCAAAAACAAGGTGCCTCGTGGGGGAGACCCATGCCTATCCATGTACATATTATTGCTTTCTAATGTAGTTTAATGAGAGGGGATTTGTGCCCTTCCAACCTTTGTTCCGTGGTTGTTTGTGAATTGTGGTTTTTAGATCATGATCTTCACGATTGGAGCCTCTCGTGTTCGTTTTATGGGAGCACTCGATCGTTTGCTTTGGAGGCCTTTCCCAATATCCATATGATATATCCTTTGACGTTCTAACCTTAGGTTTTTAGCACACTTCATAAACGGCTATTAATTTAATGGTTACACCCTTTCCATGCAAGATTAGGCATTCGACTACGTCTCTAGTATGGGGGTGTTTGCACCCCTAGACTCGAAACATTGAGGACAATGTTTAACTTTAGTATGGGGGGTGAATAGATACTTGCCTTGCCAAACCTTAACGCTTTCCAAAGTTTATCGTTTTGTTGCAAAATAAGGCTAAAAATGGTCAAATTTTAAATTTTTTCTCATATTTTATAAGTGTTTGAAGACACGAATGTAGGTTTTCCGATGGCGAGAATAAGAGTAATTTTTGACTCGACCGTGCGTGTTGAGCACTTAGCTTTGGTTCCTTAACTACACATTAGGCTAAGTCTCTTAAATGAGGACGAGAAATGATAGAGTTAATTATAAGTTACTATGCTAAACGTAGAGTACTCGTATTCTTTCAAAAACTCATGTGTTCTCGTTGTTTGCTTATTCTCCCTTCGCATGTAAATATTTTTTGCTTAATAAATATTGACTTAGCGGTTTAGTTAGGATTGTTGGGTTTCTAGTCTTTTCTAGTAGCTTCCGTGTAATTAAATTGGGAAGACATTAAGGTATCGCCAGCGTCACGGTTTTGAAGTATTGGCACCCGAATAATCGAAAGCTTCACCCAATAATAAGATTTCAAGTGCTCACCTAAATCTAGCAAACAATTTGAAGCCCCACAAGGCCTAAAATCTATGCAAAATTGAAAGTGAATCAAGCCTTAATCTTCGAAGCTTTAAAGATCCAAAATTCGCTTTAGCGTGAGGATATATGTCTTTGGCTAATAAAACCACCGATGAGGCGGATAATAAAAGGCAAGGCAAGATCGAAGTCATAATAAAAGCTTCATGGCGAAGTTGAATAAAAGATGGAGGTAAACCAAAGATAATAAGGCCCTTCCGTTAGGGGGCGTATAAAAGTCTTGGTAATAAGTCTCATGTTCAAAACCGTTATAAAACCGTGTTTATCGATTCTTCTTGTCAACTTAATTTTTTAACATCGTTGTCTATTAGGAGGGGTTATTGATTTGATGGTCTTAGTTACACCGTTAGGACTCTATTTTTAGACCTAAATCTCTATTATCGCATAAGTCAACAATCTATCCTCGTGATCATTAAGACATAATAAAATATAAGAGATACAACTTAGGAATAATGGGAGGATAAGTACGTGATTAGGGCATATGAGTAGTGTTAGCATTACTAACTTATAATGACAATGATCTCGTTGCACGCTTGGCATGGAATTAAGGTGAAAATCGAGGACGACGAAATTATTTCTAACGAAGCACTCACGTGTTCTTATTCTATGAACCTAAACGTCCCATTTTGCGATGAGAATCATACATTATGTCTAAAACGCAAGTAGTAGTAATGTAGCTAGTTTATCTTTCAATAAAAGTGAATAAAATGAATTTTGGAGTTGTTACGATACTTTATTCTAGCATTAAGTGAGGGCACGACAATGGTTTAGTATGGGGGAGTGATGAGACGGCTTTTATACATGGTCTCATCGTCCAAAACGGCCTTAAACTGCATTAAATATCATAAAATATACCAAATATATGCTCGTGTTTGTTACTTGTGTATTTTTAGGTACGGATATTGAGGAAATGGCAAAAGATCACAAGAATCAATCAAAAAACGAACACGGGAAACGAAGACGCACAATGAACCAAGCCCAAGTTTGGAAATTTGCAAAAAGACCCCTCAAGTTTGAAGAATTGGCAAGAATGGCCCCTCATCTTTGAAGAACTTGTCACAAATGACCCTCCACATATCATTTGTACAAGTATGGTCCTTTAAGTTTGAAGACATGTCAAGTTTAGCCCTTGGAAATTGTTTTAATGAGCAAAAGTTAGTCAAAGTTGATCAAAGGACTAACTATGCAAAAAAGGTTTGGATTGCCAATGTAAAAGACTTAACTTTTTGGACTTGGCTTGCAACCAAAACAAACGGGGTTAACTTCTTGGACTGGCAAGGATATTTCTACCACACAGCCCACTTTCCACCTTGGCCCAATAAGTTTATTACCCCGGTTTTATTAAAACATGGTCAAAAAGTCAAATTGGATTTTCCCACTAAACAAGTAATTTAAACTCCCTAATCCCCAAATCGGATCTAATCCCCACCTTCATCCCATCAACCCTAACAAAAACCCAGTTTTAATTGCCTTCACAATTAACCTAAACCCTGATTAATATTAGGGGTTTTTCTCACAACCCCAATCCCAACACACCCACACACCCATAAAATGACCCCTGTACTGTTTGTCCCCTCCCCTGCCACCCTCTCACATGGCACTTGACCAAATCAATGGTCCAACCTCACTCCTTGGTCCCCAAGATAAATTTGACGCTCAAGATTGAATGATCACAGCTGGCATCTTCACAAGACACCAACAGAATCACATGGGAGCAAAATTTTGACCAATTCGTCCAAGGGCTTTTTAGGCTTTTTAGCAATTAGGGTTTTCAAGCATTGTAATTTTTTATTCTAGATTCTAGATAGTTCTATGTTCCTGTATAAAATGAGACGCATGTGTCTCATTTACCTTTGTTCCAGTTTTTCTTCAAGAAAATTTTGTAATTCCTTTTTCATAATATAAAAGTTTGGTGTTTGTTATTGCACAATATAATTCCTTTTTATGATTATTAAAAGTTGGTGTTAATTATTGAAGAAATACTGAGTTCCATTTAAAATTTGTAAACACTTTTGTGTTTAAATTTTCAGAAAAAGAAGTTTTTCTGAAATTTGGAAATTTGTGGTAAAAGCTTGTTTCAAGTTTGGTGTTTCAGGAATCCAAGATAGTTTGTTAAAGTGTTTTAAGAAAGGAAAAACATTGGAAAAGTTTTAGAAAGATTTTTAAGAAAGGAAGAAGAAAACAGAATATACATATTATTGCTTGTTTTTTCTTTGCTTCTTAGCAGGATTGTTGATTTGTTCACTCAAGGTTCAGCACAAACCTCCAGTTTGTGGGAGGTGGTTTATCAACCACAAAGGGACCTGGATGTAGGTCCCTTAGGTAAAAATCTGATACCTTTTTCATAATTTCAGTTTATTGTGTGCTTTTTGTGATTGTGCATGAAAAGTGTTTAATGTGTGTTATATTGGTTTGATTTGAGTTAAGTGGTGTTTATATGCATGTTAGAAGCTGTTAGAATCAGTTAGGAGTTGTCTAGCATAGATTTTATTTGAAAAAGTTGAAATCAGTTTTTAAGGGGGTGTTTGGATACGGGTTGATTTATGGAATTTTGAATGAGTTTGAGTTTGAAACCTGTTAGAAAGTACTCATAAGGGTTGTGTTAGTTTGTAAGCTAGTGTTATCTCAGTTTGGGAAGGATTTGAACCAATTGTGTGATAAAAAGTTGGAAATAGATAGCTTAAAATCTGTCATTGTACTTTGTTGTTTGATTTGTGTGACTTTGAGCTTTCAAGTTGTTAATATGTTAGGTCTTAGGTCTTTTAAGGATTTGCTACTATTTTTATGCTAGTTAGTGTAGTTATATGCAAGTCATGAACTTTTGAAAGTGGAATTGGTGCAAGTTTCAAGTCCATAACACCCACAGACCCATTTAAGGATCTCAGGAACATTGATTTGCTTTGGTGTGCATTTTTTGTGAAATTTGGCTAAGTGATTTGCTTGTTTCTGCTTGATTTTGACTCCCTATACTCCCAAGAGTATAGGGGTGCCCTTGTATCCAACAAAATCAACACCAATTAAGCAAACCAAGTCCTCTTGGTTCCAATTTGCAGCTGTGAAGACAAACACAACTGCTTGTGTTCTTAAAAGATGGTAACTGGTCACGAATTTGATTCACCCAGGTTTAATCTTGTGTAAAATTGGAAGGTGATTGTGTTTACAAGCTTAAAAGAGTCCCTGGTTTGGAGTTAGAAATTTTAAAAAAAGAAAAAAATAAAAAGAACAAAAAGGGGTTTCGCCAGCCTCGAACCCTCGCCTTCACTCTCACAACACATCACACATATCGTCGCGCCCTTGGGTCTTTTACTGACCAAGGGTGCGTTGGTATTATACTTAACCTCATTTTCAAAGTTAGCTTAAATAAAAAGCCGTAGCTTTTTCCCCCTTTACAGCTTATTTAATAAGCTTATTTGGCCAAGCTTATTTTTCCTAGGTTTTGATTAGCATTGTAGACTTTTCTGTCAAAAAATATTATTTTTCTCTTTATTTAATTATTTATTAGGATTATTTTTAGATTTAATTTTAGATAGTAATTTAAAAATAGTAAAAGTTATTTTAAAAAATCCAGAAAAATAGTTTCTAGGTTTTAATTTATATTTTTGAGGTTTACATTCAAAAAAGTTTTCAAAAACTTAAATTTTTAATTTTATTTGATTTTAGGTTTTTTATTAAACTTTAAAAATTAATATAAAATTAATTAAGAGGTTTTAGGAACTTTAATTTTCATTTTTCTCTTAGTTATATTATTCTAGGTTTTTATAAATTTTTTAGAATTTATTTTATAAACTTTTATTTTTTTTGTATTATTTTAATATTATTTTATTGGTAAAAATAGAAAGTTTGTTTTTTCTATTTTTTTCATTTTTCCTAGATTGTAGACATTAAATTAGGAACTTTTTAACTTTCCAATTAATTTTTAGGCTTTTCATTTATTTTCTAGAATTAATTTGAAATTTAATAGATTTTAATAGTTTTTAGGAGTTTAAAAATAGTTTAATTTGGTTTTAAAATTTTTAAAAATATTTTTTAGCTTAATTAGGTCATTTTTGAGGTTTACAAACTATTAAATCTTGTTTAGGGCTTTTTAATATTTAAAAGTGATTTTTAGGGCTTTAATTAGCAAGTTTGGATTTTTTGTAAACTCTTAAAATTTTATTGTGGATTTTTAGTAATTTTTAGGAATTTTTAGGTTAAAATTTTAATTTTTGTGTTTTTTTACGTTTCTACGTCTTAACTTTCTAGTAGTAGTTTTTGTTAAAATTTTTATTTTTTCGTCTTCGTCATTTTCTCTTCTCTTTTCTTGTTAATAATCAAAAACAAATCAATCAAATCAATTCATTACACAACACACGTGCCTCCTCGAGAGAACGAACTCACTTAGGGTCATTCACTCACGGTTTTCCTAAATCGTGCACGCTTGCCCTATATTATTGCCCTCTTTTCCTAAAGGGGTAATTTTACAACCATCACTGACTCCACACTACTGAGCTGAGGGTGAGCTCTATCTTCACCCTTCTTTCCTAAACAAGTTGAGAGATGGGTTGCTTGCTGGGCCTCGTTATGCATATCACCTCTAGCAGAGACTGAAAGTGGTGGCTGGCTAGGGTTCTTGTCCTTGGCCAGGGACTTGGTCTTCTTCAATGCATGGCCTAAATGAGTACTGAAAGCTCCTCATCCAAGACTCCCAAGCAAGACAAGAACAAAGGGCTTGTTGCTGAAGCCTATGAATGGGATGAAGAAGATGTTTCTTCAGATGATGATTGATTTGATGGTTTTATGTGTGCTCTAGAAGTGTTGTTCGTACTCGATTCAATTGAATTGATCACGGTTTATAGTGGAATTATTGGTGTTGGTCACTAAAAGGGGGAGCTTGATTATCTAAGTATATAATTAATATAAACGTAAAAGCTATTAAAAATAAAGAAAAATGTCTAACCTCGATTGCTTTTCCAGAATGAAAGCTGCACATTAGATCAAAGTGAAAATAACTAAAAATAATTATCTAATTAAAGTGAAAATATAAATGTCGTAGAGTAAAAATGAAAGCTTTTAAAATTGATCTAAAAATTAAGACTTAAAAAATAAATGACGAGAAATTAAAGTTTAAAAGTAAATTTGAAACTTAAAACTTAGTAAAAATACAAACTTTATTAAAATGTAAACTTAAAATAATTAGGACAAAACACTTTTTTAAAAATAAACTAATTAAAGTTGGCGGGAAAAATTAAGGTTTGAAAATATTTTGGAAAACAAAAACTGAACATAAGTCGGAATGCTAAGATTTGACTTAAGTCGGAATATACCTAATTCCTAACCTAATTCGGAATCAAGCATCCCACACTCAAGTCGGAATGTGTATCCTGTAGTTAATTTGGAATATGTATGTCTTGAATCTAATTCGGAATCCACGATCCTCTATCTAATACGGAATACCAATTTTCAATGCAATTCGGAATCCATGAGTCTTGCACTCAATTCAGGAAACGTGTTCTTCACTTAATTCGGAAAAACCAATCTTGCAAGTAGTTCGGAATAACTCCCTTCCTGACCTAATTCGGGATATTCAATCCCATACGTAATTCGGAATCCGTGTATGGGATATAATCCAGAATCCAAAAGCTTGATGTAATTCGGAATGTGGGTTACGAATCTAGTTCGGAATATGTGATTCACAAGTAGTTCGGGATAAGTGGTCTTGTATGTAATTCGGGAAAACAATTTGGGAGGTAATCCGGAATATGAGATTCCAATACCTAGTTCGGAATAACCAATTGCACTTAAGTCTAAATCAAATGAAATCAATACCTAAGTCGGAAAAAGGATTCTGCATGTAGTTCGGGATATTAGGGTTTTAAAGGTCCGAATTAAGCTAAAATAAGCAAAAATCAAATAAGCACTTAGCAAAACTTTTACCAAATCAATTTTTAGAAAACGCTAATAAGACACAATTTAAAAACTTTTAATAACACTAAATAATAAAATTATTTAAATTCAACTTTTTATAAAAATATTAATCTACCGAAAATAACTTATTTAAAAACTAATAAACATAAAAAATTAAGCAATAAGCACAATAATCTAAAAACTTTAAACACACCAACTCAATAAGCACAATCCAATAAGCAAACCAATCACACCATCAACAAAATTAAACCAACTACATGATTAATTAAGCAAAGCAATAGATTATGATTAAGAAAGGTAGAATGAGAATTTATTAAAAAGCTTGATTATATTAAAGATTAAGATCCAAGATTACAAAGTGAAAGATTAAAAAGCTTGAAAGAAAACTAGAGAGAAGAAAAATAAAACACACTTAATTCCTACTAATTAAAAAGACTAACTCTTTCTAATGAAACATTAGAAACTATATATACAGGAAGGAGTAGGTGCTTGTTTCTTCCTCTTTTCTTCTTGTCTTCTCGTCTTTTAAATAACTTTCTTTCTCGACTTTGTCTCGGGATTAGTCGAATGATAACTTGAACTAGTCTTCTATTTTTCTTCTTTTGGTAGACTTGGTTCTTCGACTTCGTTAAACTTCCGTCTTTAGACTTTTTTTTCTTCGATAAATCTTCAGAATAGGCCTTTGACTTCCGTTCTTCTTGCACTTTTGACCTTTTGACTTCGTCTTTTGTCTTTTTCTTTGATAAAAGCCCGTGAAAGCCCGTGTTTTCTTCCTTTTTCACATTTTTGTCCTAAAACACAATAAAAACACAAACCACGCATAATTTCGACTTTTACGACATAAAATACACGTTTCGGTCTTGTTATTATTAGAAATAAGTGGCAAAAGGATAAGTGTTTTCACACTTATTAAATCCCCTACACTTGACCATTGCAATACCCTCGTGGAATGCATTAATTTCAAAGCACGGTTTACATTTTGCATCATAATTAACTCATCTTGGCCTTTATTAAATACTAGACACTTATGAAAACTTAAAAAGATAGAAATATATACAAAATGCTTAAAGGAAGAACAAGTAAGGAGATCGAAGAATTACATTAGGGCTTTGGTTGTCATGAATGTTTATCACCCTCAAGTTTTACGTTCCCCAAACCAAGCTTACAAACGAGATCATTGTTATTATAAGTTAGTAAACTAACACAAACTTATGTGGCCCAATTATTCACTTAGAGTCCCTTATTCCTAGGTGTATCTCTTATATTTTATGATTGTCTTGAATGATCACGAGGATGAATTGTTTGACTTATTTCGATAGTTTATATAGGCTGAAAATAAAGTAGGACGATTTAATCAATAGTTAGCTAAAGGATAAAATCTTTTAAAACTGCTTCTCGGGACCTCATAAATTTCATATCTTGGCATAACTCGCTTCACGATTTGAGACCTTTCTCGGACCGATATTTGGCAGTGACTTCATACTTCGAATCTTGAGAGATGTTCTTGAAATAATGGTCTTCTCTTCATAATAGAAATTTCTTCACTTGAAGTTTTTGAGAGATTGTTCGTACTTGGACCACAACTTCTTCAATTTTCTCCAATCTTTATTTTGTATTTTGATATACAACGATCCGCCTCCTTTTAGGACTTGGATCTATTTATCCTCATATCTTGCTAGGGTCTTTTCGGATAGACTTCTCCATGATCTTTAGGGGAGTATTTGCTTTTCGTCGTGTGTCTCGATCCTTTATATTGATTTTTGATAAATGATTCTTCACATCACGTGGGATCTTTAGCAACAAAATGTAGCCCTCATGCCTTGTTAGGGCCTTTTCGGACTCGCCAATCTTCGCATCCTGCTTCAATAAGTTATGCCTTGGTTATGAACTCTAATTAATACCGAGCAATTTTTAAACGATCTTGTGCTAGAAGCTAAGTAACTTTTAAAATCCTACGACCTTACCTATTGCAATTATATTTATTAACAAGCGATGGGAGAAAAAGTTCATAATCAACTCACATAAATTCATGAAAGAATACCAAACTTATAACTGACTCTATCATTCTCGTTCTCCACAATTTAAAATCTCAAGGAATGAGACTCGTGGATGCTTAGCCAATTAAATCAAAGTTTTGTGTTTTCAATTCATCTATAGGATCTTGCGTCTTCTTAGACTTTTTCAAGTTTAGAATTCGCATTTTAAAGTTCCCTTGATAAACGACTTCCTAGGATCAATTATAGGAACTTGCGAAAAGTTCTTGTTCTTAACCCATAAGAGTTAAGACTTTCGCGTTTTAAAGTTCCCTATATAAAAGCCTAGCAAAACTTGACTTAAACACGTTAAGGATACTAGCTAGAGTAAACTTAGATAAGTAAACTTGGGTTAAGTCGAAAGATTCATGACGGGCCTAATATATCAACGACATCTAAACTCATTAAAACCATTTTATTTAACTTTATTTTTCTCATTTGACTTTATTTTTGAAATGAAATATATACATACAATGCGATAACAAAAGGAAAGAACATAAAAGAAAATAAATGAAAAATACTACTTGGCCAAAATAGATTAAAAATTTGAAAAATGTCGAAAAATTAGATTTTCCGGTTAAAATGAGGACAAATTAATGGAAAATCCCACTTAATTTCGATAGAAGTCCCCCCTACACTTGATATAAACATTGTCCTCAATGTTTAAGCATGTGGGAATAAACTCCCCTACACTTAGGACATTGTGCACTTTGTTTAAATCTTGCTAAGGAAAGGACAACTATAGTGATCTCAATGTGAACATATAAGATAGGAAATATTGAATCACGATAGTTTAGGATAGAACCGGGAAGACGGGTACACGGGATCACGGGTCGTCAAATGTCATCAACAGTGCTCTTTGAAGCTTTAATCCCTGCACATCATAAGAAACAAGACAACAAACCCTATGTAGCTTCCCCACACTTATTATGAAAACGGGTAAAGGATAGATCAACGGGTTGCCTCCCGAGAATCGCTTGTTTTTGTTAACCGAGTCACGAGCCTGACTCGACCCAAAACTAATTCAAGGGAAACGTGGTGAGGGATGGAATCATCTCATGAGAGATGTCCTCACCATAGTATAACACAATATGCTGGCCATTCACTTTGAAGTTTGGCCCATTTGGTTGCGATAACTCAATGGTGCCATAAGGGAAGACTTAGGCGACGGTGAATGGACCAGACCAACGGCTCTTAAGCTTGCCCGAAAAAATTTTCAACCGAGAGTTAAAGAGTAAAACTTGATCACCAATTTTGAACTCTCGGTTTTTGATCTTAGAATCATGAATGAGCTTGGTTTTCTCCTTGTAGATAAATGAATTCTCATAAGCCTCATTCCTTAGTTCATTAAGTTCATTGAGTTGGATCATCCGAAAATCACCGACTTTGTTGATATCAAAATTAGCCCATTTCAAGGCCCAATAAGCCTTATGCTCCAACTCAATGAGGAGGTAGCATGCCTTTCCGTACACAAGACGATATGGAGTGCAACCAATAGGCGTCTTATATACGGTACGGAAAGCCCACAAAGCATCATCTAACTTATCAGCCCACGAGGCACGATGCTCTCCCACAGTTCGCTCTAAGATTCTCTTAAGACCCCGGTTAGAAATCTCGGCTTGACCATTTGTTTGTGGATGATACGCGGTGGAAAGACGGTGATTGACACCATACTTAGCCATGACTCGAGCAAATTGATCGTTGCAAAAATGAGTCCCGCGGTCACTGATGATAGCACGAGGAACACCGAATCGAGCAAATAGTTGTTTCTGAAACTTCACAGCCACCCTCACATCATTAGTAGGTAAAGCCTTTGCTTCAACCCATTTAGACACGTAGTCAATGGCTACGAGGATGTACTTGTTCCCTTTGGATGATGGAAATGGCCCCATAAAGTCGATGCCCCATACGTCAAAGATTTCACATTCTTGTATGAAATTTTGAGGCATCTCATCTTTATGTGTGATCTTGCCTTGTCTTTGTCAAGCATCACAACGCTTAACCATTTCATGAGCGTCATGATAAATGGTGGGCCAATAAAATCCAAAGTCGAAAACTTTCTTCGCGGTATAATTAGGACCAAAGTGACCACCGGTGGGTCCTTTGTGGCAAGCTTCTAGGATTAGTAAAGTTGCCGGTCCATCAACACACCTACGAATGACAAGATCTGCACATTGATTGAAAAGGTAAGGGTCGTCCCTATAAAAGTGTTTAATGTCCTTGAAGAACTTTTTCTTTTGTTGGGACGTTAACCCTTCCATAAGAACACCACCCGCTAAATAGTTTGCAATGTCCACAAACCATGGGGTATCGTCAATATTGGAGTTAATAGACATCAAGGCCTCAAGGGGAAAAGAGTCATTAATCTCATGATTTGGGAGCTCCCCTTGATAAGGATCCTCGAGCCTACTAAGATGATCCGCGGCTAGGTTTTCCGCTCCCTTTTTATCACGAATTTCAATTTTGAATTCTTGAAGGAGTAAAACCCAACGAAGAAGTCTTGGTTTGGAATCTTGTTTTGTTAACAAGTACTTCAACGTGGAATGATCGGTATAGACAATGGTGGTGGAAAGGACAAGATAGGGGCGGAATTTTTCAAAAGCATACACTACAGCTAAAAGCTCTTTTTCGGTAGTGGTATAATGCAATTGAGCCCCCGTCATTGTCTTGCTAGCGTAATGGATTGGTTGGAAGTGTTTGTTCACACGTTGACCTAAAACCGCTCCAATAGCAAAGTCGCTAGCATCACACATCAATTCAAATGGTAACTCCCAATTAGGAGTAACTAAGACCGGTGCCTTAGGTAATTTATCCTTAAGAAGATTGAAAGCTTCGATACACTCTTTAGAAAAGATAAAAGGAGTATCTTTTTCCAAGAGGTGGGTCATCGGACAAGCGATCTTAGAAAAATCTTGAATGAATCGACGATAGAAGCCCGCATGACGAAGAAAACTTCTCACACCCTTCACGGTTGAAGGAGGAGGTAATTTAGTAATCACATCAACTTTAGCACGGTCGACTTCAAGACCGGATTTGGAGATTTTATGACCAAGAACAATACCTTATTTTACCATTAAATGGCATTTTTCCCAATTAAGAACGAGACGAGTGTCTTCACACCGTTTGATCATATGTTCTAAATTGGCAAGGCAAGTAGAGAAAGAATCACCATAGACCGAGAAATCATCCATAAAGACTTCCATAGTTTCTTCAACCATGTCATGGAATATAGCCATCATACACTGTTTGAGCATACGTTCTAAATTGGCAAGGCAAGTAGAGAAAGAATCACCATAGACCGAGAAATCATCCATAAAGACTTTCATAGTTTCTTTAACCATGTCATGGAATATAGCCATCATACACCTTTGGAAAGTCCCAGGAGCATTGCATAAGCCGAAAGGCATTCTTTTGTAAGCAAATGTTCCATAAGGACAAGTGAATGTGGTTTTCTCTTGGTCTTTGGGATCGATGGGAATTTGAAAATACCCGGAGAAACCGTCTAACAAGCAATAGTAGTCATTACCCGCTAAACGCTCTAGCATTTGATCCATGAAAGGAAGAGGAAAATGATCCTTACGAGTGGCATCATTGAGCTTGCGATAGTCGATACTAACTCTCCAACCCGTGACAAGTCGAGTAGGAATCAACTCGTTGTTTTCATTGGGAACAACAGTTATTCTGGCTTTCTTAGGCACACAATAGATGGGACTAACCCATGGCGAACTCGAAATAGGGTAAATCATTCCAGCATCTAGAAGTTTGATAACTTCTTTCTTGATAACGTCATGAATTTTTTGATTAACCCCTCTTTGGCTTTGGATTGCGGGTTTAAAGTCATCTTCCATGAGAATCTTATGAGTACAAAAGATAGGATCAATTCCGCGAATGTCGGAAATTTTCCAAGCAATTGTTTTCTTATGATTGTTGAGCACATCGAGAAGTCGAGATTTTTCATCCTCTTTTAAGTCCTTTGCAATGATGAAGAGTAACTTCTTATTGTCTTCTAGGAACACGTATTCGAGATGAGAAGGTAAATCATTAAGCTCTAAATCCAGAGGATTGTCGATGGAAGGCGTAGTCAAACTCGGATCATTGTTAGCAATTTCCTTAGGTGATGGTGGAGAAATATGGTCCTCATTAAGAAGTTTCTCAATGGTACGAATGTCTTTATCCCAATCGGTGGGAGAATCATCATATTTTAAGTCCACATCCCCTAAGCTTGTTTCAAATTCTTTCAAAAGGAAGTCACTTTCTCCAAATGGAGTCAATGATGGAGCAATAGAGGCAACGGTCTCAACAATGGGTAGAGAAGAAAAACCACTTATATAAGAATCTTTGAAATGTTCTTCACAAGCCTCATCAGGTACGTCAATGAAATTAACACTCTCGTGTTCATAAGGTTGCTTAGAAAGTTTACCCATGTTGAAGACGATTTTGTCGTCACCAACTCTCATGATTAATTCGCCCGCGGCTACATCAATGAGAGTGCGACCGGTCCTCAAGAATGGACGTCCAACGATTAATGGAACACGGGGGTCCATCTCGTATTCAACAACAACAAAATCTGCCGGAAAGGTGAATTTATCGACACCGACGAAGATATCTTCGGCTATCCCCACCGAATAAGCAACCGTACGTTTAGCTATTTCCAATCATTCGTGTGGGGACTAGCTCGGGTAGAGATAATTGTTTCCAAACACTTAATGGCATTAAGTTGATACTAGCACCTAGATCGGCTAAGGCCATACAATTCTCTACCCCGGGGAAGTTGCAAGGAATGAGAAAGCGACCCGGATCACCAAGTTTGGTTGGTAATTTCCTTACGAGAACGGTGGAGCAATTCTCATTAAGTTGGGTCTAAGCAATACCAAGAAGCTTTTCCTTTTCACTAAGAAGATCTTTAAACATTTTAGCATATTTCGGTATGTGAGCGAGAGCCTCAGCAAAGGAGATGTTGAAATTCAATTGTTTAAACATTTTAAGAAAGTTCGAAACTTGAATATCATCCTTGTTCTTCAACTTCTCTTTCCTCAACCTTGAAGGGTAAGGTATATCGGGTTGAGATGAAGGCTTTGGAATGGAATTCTCACTCACATCCTTGGGTGGTGGAGGGGAGGAAGTAGAAGGTAGAGGAATTGGTGAAGGGGGCTCGTTTTACTTTGTCACAATCACCGGTGTAGGTGTAGGAATCTCGGGTTCCTTTAAACCTTTTCCACTTTGAGTGGTGATTGCTTTCATCTCCCCTCTTGGAGTAGCAACGGTATTACCCAGAGAGAACCCGAACGAGAGGTTTGATTACTTGGGAAGAAACTAGCCATCATATCCCTTAAGTCATTTGTTTGACTGCTTAAAGAGTTTCGCATATCATTCCTAAGCTCGGCTCGAAGATCATTCCCTTGTTTCGCCATGTCTCCTTTCAAGTTGATGATTTGACTCTGAAGATTCTTTAGCAACGCATCATTAGTCCTCTTGTACGTTTCAACCTCTTGATGGTATGTCGTGGGTTGGTTGGGATGGGGAACTTGGTAAGCGGGTGGTTGATAAGTGGTTTGTTGATAAACTTGATTATTTCCTTGAGGTGGATATGGGTTTCTTTGGGTTTGATATTGATTAGGAGCTCGAGTTTGGTTTTGATTGATGCGATTAAAGTTTTTTTGGTTTTGAGGAGGAAAACCGGGTGGTGAAAGAAATTTGTTTGAACGGTAACTTAGCAAATTTTGGTCACCTTGAGGACATTCTTGATAGCCTCCCGTGGAAAAGTTGCCGTTAGCCGCATACACATTTTCCGGATTGTCATGAGTAGAAGGACAATCGGTTTATGAATGAGAACCCCCGAAAATCTCACAAGAAGTTGCTACAGCTATAGCTTGTTGAAATTGGTTCGTAGCCATGGTTAAGAAATTTTTGTTCATCTCGGCTATTTAGCTAGTAATTTCGGTTATCTTGGGGTTTGATGAAGTAGAAGAAACATTGGCCCTCGGGTTATTCCTTGAAGATGCGGTTGAATCCCAATTTTTGTGGTGAGTGGTCAAGTTCTCTATAATCTCTCTACACTCCTCAGGTCTTCTCTTCATGAATGTACCACCGGCGGCAGCATTAATCGTATCCCGATCACGAAAAGTTAAACCATTGTAAAAAGTATCAATCAAAGTAATGTGGAGCATATTATGGTTCGGACAACGGTCGATCAAGACATTATATCCTTCCCAAGCATCGAAAAGCGACTCATCAGATTCTTTAGTGAAACCACTGATTTGATTGTGAAGACTAGTGACCATGGATGGTGGAAAGTAGCGCGACAAAAAATTTTGAGTCATTTCGTCCCATGTATGAATTGAGTTTTTGGGAAGAAGATCAAACCATTTTTCGGCATGGTGGGATAGAGTGTGTGGAAAAAGGTGAAGGTGAAGAAAATCCATGGAAACACCGGGCAATTTCATGCTTTGAGTGGCGGTAATGAATTTGTCGAGATGTTTGTTGGCATCATCATTCGGTAATCCGTGAAATGGACAAGCGTTTTGAACTTGTTGGATCATATGATGCTTCAACGAAAATTCAGGAGCCGTGATTTGCATCGGTGCAATCGGTCATCCTCGTCCGTTTATGGTTGGTTGACAAAGCTCCTCCATCGTTCGAAGGTCGGGTGGAGGGACATGGTTGTTGTTGTTGTTGTTATTATTCAAATTGGGGTGAGGTGGGTTGTTATTATTATTATGCACACCAGTCATATCTAAGTCTCTAAGAGTCTCGGGCTTAGAATAAGACGTAGATTGAGTACGCATACATTAAAATGAAATACAATATTCTTGGTTTTTTATCTTTTTTATTTTTTTATATTTTTGAAAATTTATATTTTTTTAGGATTTTTGAAAATTTTTGTGCTTGAAATTATAGTTCCTAAAAGAACGGATCCCAAAATCCAATTTTTCTCACTAAAAACCGTTAATCTTTACGAAAAGAGCCGGCAGCGGCGCCATTTGGTAAGTATTCCCGCCTGTCACGCGGGTGATCCGGGTTCGATCCCCGGTAGCGGCGCCATTTGATTTGATGGTTTTATGTGTGCTCTAGAAGTGTTGTTCGTACTCGATTCAATTCGAATTGATCACGATTTATGGTGGAATTATTGGTGTTGGTCACTAAAAGGGGGAGCTTGATTATCTAAGTCTACAATTAATATAAACGTAAAAGCTATTAAAAATACAGAAAAATGTCTAACCTCGATTGCTTTTCCAGAATGAAAGCTGCACAATAGATCAAAGTGAAAATAACTAAAAATAATTATCTAATTAAAGTGAAAATATAAATGTCGTAGAGTAAAAATGAAAGATTTAAAAATTGATCCAAAAATTAAGACTTAAAAAATAAATGACGAGAAATTAAAAGTTTAAAAGTAAATTTGAAACTTAAAACTTAGTAAAAATACAAACTTTATTAAAATGTAAATTTAAAATAATTAGGACAAAACACTTCTTTAAAAATAAACTAATTAAAGTTGGCGGGAAAAATTAAGGTTTGAAAATATTTTGGAAAACAAAAACTGAACATAAGTCGGAATGCCAAGATTTGACCTAAGTCGGAATATACCCAATTCCTAACCTAATTCGGAATCAAGCATCCCACACTCAAGTCGGAATGTGTATCCTGTAGTTAATTTGGAATCTGTGTGTCTTGAATCTAATTCGGAATCCACGATCCTCAATCTAATACGGAATACCAATCTTCAATGCAATTCGGAATCCATGAGTCTTGCACTCAATTCGGGAAACGTGTTCTTCACTTAATTCGGAAAAACCAATCTTGCAAGTAGTTCGGAATAACTCCCTTCCTGACCTAATTTGGGATATTCAATCCCATACGTAATTCGGAATCCGTGTATGGGATATAATCTGGAATCCAAAAGCTTGATGTAATTCGGAATGTGGGTTCCGAATCTAGTTCGGAATATGTGATTCACAAGTAGTTCGGGATAAGTTGTCTTGTATGTAATTCGGGAAAACAATTTGGGAGGTAATCCGGAATATGAGATTCCAAGACCTAGTTCGGAATAACCAATTGCACTTAAGTCCGAATCAAATGAAATCAATAACTAAGTCGGAAAAATGATTCTGCATGTAGTTCGGGATATTAGGGTTTTAAAGGTCCGAATTAAGCTAAAATAAGCAAAAATCAAATAAGCACTTACCAAAACTTTTACCAAATCAATTTTTAGAAAAAGCTAATAAGACACAATTTAAAAAATTTAATAACACTAACTAATAAAATTATTTAAATTCAACTTTTTATAAAAATATTAATCTACCGAAAACAACTTATTTAAAAACTAATAAACATAAAAAATTAAGCAATAAGCACAATAACTTAAAAACTGTAAACACACCAACTCAATAAGCACAATCCAATAAGCAAACCAATCACACCATCAACAAAATTAAACCAACTACATGATTAATTAAGCAAAACAATAGATTATGATTAAGAAAAGTAGAATGAGAATTTATTAAAAACCTTGATTATATTAAAGATTAAGATCCAAGATTACAAAGTGAAAGATTAAAAAGCTTGAAAGAAAACTAGAGAGAAGAAAAATAAAACACACTTAATTCCTACTAAAATTAAAGACTAATTAGAAAGACTAACTCTTTCTAATGACACATTAGAAACTATATATAGGGGAAGGAGTAGGTGCTTGTTTCTTCCTCTTTTCTTCTTGTCTTCTCGTCTTTTAAATAACTTGCTTTCTCGACTTTGTCTCGGGATTAGTCGAATGATAACTTGAACTCGTCTTCTATTTTTCTTCTTTTGGTAGACTTGGTTCTTCGACTTCGTTAAACTTCCGTCTTTAGACTTTTTTTTCTTCGATAAATCTTCAGAATAGGCCTTTGACTTCCATTCTTCTTGCACTTTTACCTTTTGACTTCGTCTTTTGTCTTTTTCTTTGATAAAAGCCCGTGAAAGCCCGTGTTTTCTTCCTTTTTCACATTTTTGTCCTATAACACAATAAAAACACAAACCACGCATAATTCCGACTTTTACGACATAAAATACACGTTTCGGTCTTGTTATTATTAGAAATAAATGGTAAAATGATAAGTATTCTCACACTTATTAATGATGAAATGGTGAATGTGAAAGTGCTGATGGCACTTGTTGATGATAAAGGGGTTAATTCAAATGTTGTGACCAAAGAAAGTGCCAGAAATGGTGAATGGGTCAATGTCACAATCAAAAAGGTACAAACTTTTCTTGAATTAGAAGATAAATATGACATTAAATATGTCTTTGATTACTTGTGCATTGATCTAAAATTTGTTGAAGAGCAAAGAAACAATTTGCTTGAAAAATTTCATAAACTTGTTCTATAACTTGAAGATTTTGAAAGTAAGCAAATAGAGCTAAAAGAAGCTAAACTTGATATTCTTACTTTTCAACAATTGAACAAAGAAATTTTGGAGGAAAATAACTCCCTTAGAGTGGAACTAAAAGAAGCAAAAGATATTGTTAAATCTTGGCTTAGAAACTCTGATAGGGTAAATCAATGCATAAGTGAACAAATACCTACTCAAAAGAGGAAAATGATTGGTGCTGAAGGATCCTCCAGCACCAAATCTATTTTATTTGTCAAAGCCTCAGATGAGGATGGTAGCTTGATCCCTGACATTGAAAGGTCAGGTGAAGAGAATTTGTAAAACTCGGATTTAAAATCCCTGAATAATAAATACGCAGCCTCAGTTTTTATTAAATACTACAACAAAATAATTACCCATAAGATAATTATTAAGTTCAGAAAATAAATAAATAAACATAAACAGTATATTCAGTCTCAGTTTCATTAAATATTACATATAATAATTATTCAGGAAATAATTATTAAATTCAGAAATTTAGTTTCAGAAAAATATTACGAATGTGTATTAACATACAGAAGATATATTACATTTCAGAAATTTTAAACGCGAGAGGTAAAAATGAATATACGTAAATAAATCTAAAGTAAAAAAAATGAAATAACTATACAAATAAGGGGGCCAGCTGTCTTGTTAAACAAAGAGGGAATACATGGGCTTTAAGGCCCGGCCTTATGAAAGAAAAAAAAGGAATGGGGGTTTACCCTACTACTCTCACAAGCAGGAAAAAAATAAAAATATATATATAACAAGAAACGCCTAGAGATCTTAGGGTTGTGGCCGCCGAGTAAAAAAAAAAGAAGGATCGAGATTTGATGGCGTCGGATGTTTATATTCCTTCCTTTCACGCAAACCAAGGTAAATCCCAATTGTAGTTTTCCTTCTTTCTGTTTCTTTATTCACGATCCAACAGGGGTGTTGGGTTTGTGTGGGTTTCTGTCTAAGCTGTGAGACGAGGGTGGTTTGGGTTGGACAACCACAAACAAAACACGACCAGGGGTGTTTGTTTAGCATCACGTGAGAACCACAGAACCAGCAGGGGATGTTTTGTTGCCCAGACCTGAATCAAACACGACCACGGGGTGTTTGGGGTTTAGTTTTACCACAACAAGGGGTGTTTGGCTTTTCGAATAGCAGAAACAATCACAGCAGGGGTGTTTGGGATTACTGGGCAGTTAGGGGGTGTTTGGATCTGTATAAAAAATATATAACTAGCAGTGGGAACCATTTAAAACTAGCAGTGGGAACCATTTAAAACTAACAGTGGGAACGGATGTAAAACTAACAGTGGGAACTTTATGATACAAGCAGTGGGAACATTAGTAATAGCAGTGGGAACTTATATAAATTGTATTCAAATTATTTTATAAATAAGCTTTAAAAATAAAGTTAAATAAAATTGTTATTTTAATTTATTTTATTTATTTAATTAGTAAGACAAATTTATTTTAATGTTGTTCTTGTAACTAATTAAAGGTCGGATTTAACTATGATTCAATTAATAATTATTTCAGAAAAAACTAAATTGGGAAACCTTTCAGATTTTAGTAGTTCTATTTATGGCAGGTTACTATTTATAGTAATATTTTAATACAAGATTACAGTAGATTACCATAATCAGAATACCGTATAATATACATTGATCAAGAATACAAGATATACGATATTCAGTAATTATTTAAAGAACAGTCAGATTATCAGAGATACATCAGACTATAAGATTTACCAGATTATACATAAACAGAAATAAAGAATAAAATAAGTCAAACTAAGAACAGATAAAATCAGTAACAGTAAATAGTAATCAGACGACTTATTTCCGTCAATTATTTTTGTAGTATCCGTGAAGTCGGAGTAGATCTTTCAGCTTCCGTTCTTATTTCATTATTGGACACGAGGTACGGATTTCCATCCTTTCAGCAAGGACTTCCTTTTATGCATGATTAGGATTCCCCGCCTTCAGCCAAATGTTTTCCCCAGTATATGTTTAATCTTATCAGTAATCATGTTAATAACTAAATAAATTGCCTGAGCATTATATACAAGCACGACCAGTTTATGTACTAGTTACGGAGGTACCGTAACCACGACACTAGAGGCACCGGTGTCGTGACTCACATGCAGGAGAGTGATATCCTGCATCGTCCCACTCATGTTCAGGTTGGCCATTTTTATATGTATGTTTAGTGGGGCGTATGGATGCATCCTAGGCTTATATGTGTTACAAGTTATCAGGGTGAATGTGGTGTGTGCTCTACATCCTTCACATTGGAGCTGATCCCTCCACCCAGCACAGTTATTTAGAGGTCACCCCTCTATAGCATGACGAGGTCACCCCTCCAGTTATTCATGCACGGTTGTTACAGCACGTGACCTATATAAGCTCTGGCAAATAAAATACAGTAAATGCATGTTTTCAGAATTAATAGTTATATTTCAGTATCAGTATATACGAACCAGGTTTCTCAGATTTTATGCAGAGTTCTACCACATGTTACATATCAGTCTTACAGCTTCAGTATTCTATCGCCTGATTCATTCAGTATATTCTTATCATGCTTTATATCCGTTCACTGAGCGTTATGCTCAGCCGTAGTTCCTTTCATGTTCTAACGGCAGGTACACCAGGACGCTCTTAGGATTCTGAGAGCATGTGCATTTGGATGGAAGCTATCCAGACTTCTTATTTTATGCATTTCTTACATTATTCTGCTTATTTGGACATTGTTTAGTCCTTTCCTTCAGTATTTTACTTTTCATGTTTTGGGCTTATGTTTGGATTACCGATGTTTGATTCCGGTATTCCTTTATGGTCAGTTAATGTTTTAGGACATTTACCTTATGCTTTGATGACACGCCATAAATACACGTAACGGTCCACTTATCCAAGTGGGGTGTTATAATTATGGTATCAGAGCCCTAGGTTCGACCTGTAGGCTCTAAAACTTGACCTGTGACTAGTGGGTAGTCACCAGGAACTTCCCAGATTTTGGCGTTGTTATCTTTCATGTTTCACATGCATTTATCAGTCAGTTTTCTCCAGTTATCAATTGGTTTTCTTAAAGTTTTTGACTAAGTAAAAGGTTGGTACAGGACTGGCCATATTTAGTCGCATGTGCTTTGCTGCGAATTTTGTTTTGGTGAAACGACCCATAGGCGTTCACCCTTGTCCGTTCAGAGTTTGTATTGGTAAACCGACCATATGCGTTTACCCTTACTCATGACAAATTCATGTTTTCAGTTAAGTATTACTTGGTGAACCAGCCATAAACGTTCACCATTGTGCAGGTCAAATTTCATGCTTTTCAGTCGAAGGTTGTTTTGTGAACCGATTCATAGTTGTTCACCTTTGCTCATATCAGACATTTTATGGAATTTTGACAAGTATGGATTGGACTACCGCTATCCATATTTAGTCCCAGATTGTAAATCCTATACATGACAGTTCTCATGAAATTTTGACAAGTATGGATCGACCCAGAATCGCCCACACTTAGTCACATACTTCCTACTATAAATACTGTGAATTAAACCATAACTATCCACATCAGTTGATATTAGACCTCAGTTGATTATTCTTCTATGTTCTTTGTATCAGTCAAGGTTGTACTCTCAGGTGGATGTCGTTATCATGCTGGTCAAGTTCATGTCTCCTTATGAGGATTACGTTTTCAGCAAGGTGATGATATTTTCATGCTAAGATACAGAAGAATTACATTAAAATCCTATTTCATGATAAATCATGTTGTCTTCATACTGAACATTGATGGAACTCCGGTTAATCATACTTTTCAGCCTATGTACAACCAACATTAAGTCTACGCAGGAATTTCAGGCTATAATGTTACTTATTTCAGATAAGTTTACTACCGTTTAAATCAATTTATTTCTTTGATCATGTCAGACAAGCGACACCAGTATCAATCATCCCATAAAATTTTCCAACAGTGCCATATATAGTATTTCATGTTTACTCTACGTATAGTGTCTCAGATATGCTCCATGTGTAGTATTCATTTTGTATTTCATGTACAAAATTCAGGTGTACACTAGGTACCCTACCCCATGGATATTGCTAATCGATTCTCAATCATCTCAGGCGTGTTCACTTGTCGATATTCTACCAGGTGCTGATGCTGCTCGTGAGTTGAAGATTTTACCAGATGCTGAGGTTGCTAACACTTGGAAGACCTCACAAATGCTTAGGCTACTGATACTTTGGAGATCTCTCAAGATGCTGATGCCGTTCATACTATAAAGACTCTGCAGAACAAGGACGAAAACTATAAATTTGAAATTTCTGACAAGAATAAATTTCAACCATCAGACACTACCATTCCATTCCATACTTTTACCTTCTCAGCTAGGTGTCACACTTCACTTAGCTAACCTTTCATTCAGAAGAATGGGAACCGGAACCCAGCCGGCCACTCAGTAGAATAGTTACATGAATCACGGTCATGATAACGACCGTCATTAATTGACAGACAAAGCAGTAGTGACAACCACCGTGCTTATAACTAATCAGTCAGTAACCATCGGAACTCCGGTATGAACGTGACCAGAAATAAAGAGGTCAGCAGTCTAACCGGTATGCCAACCCTAGCAGTTACCAGAAAATTTTTTCAGATTCATCCACTAAAACACATGTCAAGACATCAGTCGAGACATGGGTCTCAAGTATCACTACGGAAGACACATATCAGGACACCAGTCATGGTACACGTCATACAAATATTTTCTCAAAATACGAGTCAGAACTCATAACTCCAGTATGTCTTCTAAACCAGACCCTCAGTATTTTAGGGTACCCTTCAGAAAGGGGGTATACCCATTCTATTATGCCACGTATAAATCAGATCATTAAAAATTCAGTCACCACCACTAGAGTATTATTCAGGTTAAACACACAATATTCATTCTGTGAGGTTACAGACGAACACATTCAGTGAAAAGTCTCCATGTTTACTTCACGTGTTCCTATGTCAACTTTATCTTAAATCAGGTAGTTACCTGCCTCTCAGCTAGAAATGACTCAACAGTATCACCATATTTATAAGGTTTTTCCTCATTTGAAGACAAGATCCGTCTTACTAACTCCCAAAGATATCAATGTTATTTTCTGCCATAAAATCAGTACAAGATGTTATGCTTTACAGCAAGTGACTTATCATCCCAAAGCTACTAAGACCTTTATAGCTATACGATATAAATTCACTTCTGGATTTGCTTAAATTCATGATCATCAGTTATCCCAAAGTTCTAGATGTCATTATAGAAGGTTTTCTATAAATATCGTCCTAACCACGAGACAGAATTTAACATCGAGCTTGTCTCAAGGACAGAACCTGTTTTCAGAACACTTGATCGCAGGGCTGCAACTAAGTTAAAAGAGTTGCAGCATTTGCTGTAAGAATTACTGGAATGAGGCTTTATTCGCCCTGGCGCACCAAGGGCACCGTTTCTGTCTATTAGGAAGAAGGCCGGTATCATGAGATCATGTATCGACCACTGAATTTTTTTTCAAGATCACCATTCTTAATCAATGTTCATTCCATAAATAGAAGGTTTATCTGATCTGCTACAATGTCTTAAACATCTTCCAAAACAATTTCTGATCATGCTACCATTAGTGGTAAGAGAAAGAACATGATGTTTTCTAGACTATTGTTGCACATATTACAGTCTCTCTAAAAATTTTGATTTTATACTTCTGAGCTCCCTCATGCTCCAGCTATAGTATGAAATTTATGGATAAATTTTTTTTTTTTTTCGATCCCGTAGATTTTCTGATAGGAGAAAATTATTTACGCTGCTTTCCAGATGTAAATTTCAGATGAACGAAGTAGCCTTTTAAACCACCCTATTTTAGCATAAAGAAATTTCAGACAATCCTGCGAAGGTGAAGGCCATTACCAGATGGTCAAGACCGACGTCTATGACTAAAGTATAAAATTTTCTAGAACTCAATTGACTACTATCGCAGGAATTGCTGACAGTTCTCACGATTAGCTTTCCATGACCAAGCTTACGCATAAGGAGATGATCTACACTAAAATTTTGTAATCCATCAGATCCTACCTAAGAGAGATCTAATTTACCGAGACTCAAAATTCTTACATGACTATTCATCCAAATCCCACCAGAATGTACCAAAATTCAAGGCAGAATTTTGATAGAAACAATATAACACGTTGAGGCAGCTATGTTCATATTTAATGCTGGCCATTCCAGCAGGTTTAAGATAGAACGCCGTCATGCTATCGAGTTATTACTACCAGTAGAAATTCTGGACTGAAAGGAGACAAGACTCCATGGAGATTGTTATCGGTTTACCACAGACTTAGAAAAAGTATAATACTATCTAAGTCATTGTCGACCATGTAATCAACCTACGCGTTTCCTTTCATCCGGAAGGATTACGCAGTAGCGGACCTGCAGAAAATCAGCATTAAATCATACGATTTCAAGGTATTCCAACGACCATTATATCAGACAGAATTCATGTTCACGATCACGTGTACGTTCACGTTCACCTTCACGTTACGTCTCGCGTTCACATTATGATGTTGTTTCAGTCCACGTTTTGTGTTATCTCATGATCTAAGTTCACGTTCGCGTTCATGACATTGTTCACATTCAGGTTCGTGTTCCATCTCAAAATACACGTTTCACAGTTTATTACCGAATACGGTTACAAAAAGGCTTAAGAAATCAGACTCAAGTTTAGCACAACTTTCCGTACCTAGGCTGACGTTTCACGTCTCAAGTCGTATCATTTGGCATTCCTTCCTTAGATAGCATGCGTTCATGATATGTCCTAGTACCACATTCACAGTATGTTTCACGTATCACGTTCACATATTCCATGCACAACGTTCCTCAAATGATCGTGAACCACGTTCATAATTGCTCACGTAGCACGTTCACAATTGTTCACGTAGTTCGTCCCTATACGTTTTCAACATCTTGCTCAGAGATATAAATGTTATCTTTTCAGGATAATTGTACGTACCGTTTCATGTACCTTACATGCTATAACTTATTCATTCTATCAGATTCAGAAAATCCATTTTAAGTATGGAACCAGAAACTATTCAGCATCATCAAGACAATGTCATCAGGACCAAGATTCCTTTATTATGTTTAGACCTTTGAAGGAATTGTTTCGAGAGAGAGGCCACTCGAAACGAAGGAGTCCATCCGGACCTCTCATTTGTTTCCTTCAATAAATCCAGTTAAGTTCTTTCAGTCATGTTACGTTCCATGTCCTCTTCAGCCATGTCACGTTTAATGTTTACTTCAGTCATGTCACGTTTATATACTTTCAGCAACATCATGTTCTAAATCAAGGAAGAATGATCCTTCAGCTTATATGTCTTTTCAGCCTTCATGTTCTTTCAACACATATGTCCTTTCAGCTTTTATAACTCCATCAGCTTATTACCTTTAATTCGAGGACGAATTTCTCCTTTTTAGAGGGGAAGAATTGTAAAACCACGACATAATCGCATCCTTAATTCGAGGACGAATTATTTTTTTTAGAGGGGAAAAATTGTAAAACCCGGATTTAAAATCCCTGAATAATAAATACGCAGCCTCAGTTTTTATTAAATACTACAACAAAATAATAACCCATAAGATAATTATTAAGTTCAGAAAATAAATAAATAAACATAAACAGTATATGCAGTCTCAGTTTCATTAAATATTACATATAATAATTATTCAGGAAATAATTATTAAATTCAGAAATTTAGTTTCAGAAAAATATTACGAATGTGTATTAACATACAGAAGATATATTACATTTCAGAAATTTTAAACGCGAGAGGTAAAAATGAATATACGTAAATAAATCTAAAGTTAAAAAAAATGAAATAACTATACAAATAAGGGGGCCAGCTGTCTTGTTTAACAAAGAGGGAATACATGGGCTTTAAGGCCCGACCTTATGAAAGAAAAAAAAAGGAACGGGGGTTTACCCTACTACTCTCACAAGCAGGAAAAAAAATAAAAAAATATATATATAACAAGAAACGCCTAGAGATCTTAGGGTTGTGGCCGCCGAGTAAAAAAAAGAAGGATCGAGATTTGATGGCGTCTGATGTTTATATTCCTTCCTTTCACGCAAACCAAGGTAAATCCCAATTGCAGTTTTCCTTCTTTCTTTTTTTTTATTCACGATCCAACAGGGGTGTCGGGTTTGTGTGGGTTTCTGTCTAAGCTGTGAGACGAGGGTGGTTTGGGTTGGACGACCACAAACAAAACACGACCAGGGGTGTTTGTTTAGCATCACGTGAGAACCACAGAACCAGCAGGGGATGTTTTGTTGCCCAGACCTGAATCAAACACGACCATGGGGTGTTTGGGGTTTAGTTTTACCACAACAGGGGGTGTTTGGCTTTTCGAATAGCAGAAACAATCACAGCAGGGGTGTTTGGGATTACTGGGCAGTTAGGGGGTGCTTGGATCTGTATAAAAAAATATATAACTAGCAGTGGGAACCATTTAAAACTAGCAGTGGGAACCATTTAAAACTAACAGTGGGAACGGATGTAAAACTAACAGTGGGAACTTTATGATACAAGTAGTGGGAACATTAGTAATAGCAGTCGGAACTTATATAAATTGTAGTCAAATTATTTTATAAATAAGCTTTAAAAATAAAGTTAAATAAAATTGTTATTTTAATTTATTTTATTTATTTAATTAGTAAGACAAATTTATTTTAATGTTGTTCTTGTAACTAATTAAAGGTCGGATATAACTATGATTCATTTAATAATTATTTCAGAAAAAACTAAATTGGGAAACCTTTCAGATTTTAGTAGTTCTATTTATGGCAGGTTACTATTTATAGTAATATTTTAATACCAGATTATAGTAGATTACCATAATCAGAATACCGTATAATATACATTGATCAAGAATACAAGATATATGATATTCAGTAATTATTTAAAGAACAGTCAGATTATCAGAGATACATCGGACTATAAGATTTACCAGATTATACATAAACAGAAATAAAGAATAAAATAAATCAAACTAAGAACAGATAAAATCAGTAACAATAAATAGTAATCAAACGACTTATTTCCGTCCATTATTTTTGTAGTATCCGTGAAGTCGGAGTAGATCTTTCAACTTCCGTTCTTATTTCATTATTGGACACGAGGTACGGATTTCCGTCCTTTCAGCAAGGACTTCCTTTTATGCATGATTAGGATTCCCCGCCTTCAGCCAAATGTTTTCCCCAGTATATGTATAATTTTATCAGTAATCATGTTAATAACTAAATGAATTGCCTGAGCATTATATACAAGCACGACCAGTTTATGTACTAGTTACGGAGGTACCGTAACCACGACACTAGAGGCACCGGTGTCGTGACTCACATGCAGGAGAGTGATATCCTGCATCGTCCCACTCATGTTCAGGTTGGCCATTTTTATATGTATGTTTAGTGGGGCGTATGGATGCATCCTAGGCTTATATGTGTTACAAGTTATCAGGGGTGAATGTGATGTGTGCTCTACATCCTTCACATTGGAGCTGATCCCTCCACCCAGCACAGTTATTTAGAGGTCACCCCTCTATAGCATGACGAGGTCACCCCTCCAGTTATTCATGCACGGTTGTTACAGCACGTGACCTATATCAGCTCTGGCAAATAAAATACAGTAAATGCATGTTTTCAGAACTAATAGTTATATTTCAGTATCAGTATATACGAACCAGGTTTCTCAGATTTTATGCAGAGTTCTACCACATGTTACATATCAGTCTTACAGCTTTAGTATTCTATCGCCTGTTTCATTCAGTATATTCTTATCATGATTTATATCCGTTCACTGAGCGTTATGCTCAGCCGTTCCTTTCATGTTCTAACGGCAGGTACACCAGGGCGCTCTTAGGATTCTGAGAGCATGTGCATTTGGATGGAAGTTATCCAGACTTATTACTTTTTGCATTTCTTACATTATTCTGCTTATTTGGACATTGTTTAGTCCTTCCTTCAGTATTTTACTTTTCATGTTTTGGGCTTATGTTTGGATTACCGATGTTTGATTCCGGTATTCCTTTATGGTCAGTTAATGTTTTAGGACATTTACCTTATGCTTAGATGACACGCCATAAATACACGTAACGGTCCACTTATCCAAGTGGGGTGTTACAGAATTTACCCAATCATGACACTGGACGAATCCTTCTTCCTGAGTTTCAAGCAAGTGTTGACACTTCAACACCAGTTGAGTCCTCAGTTACTAAGGATGACTCGGATGATGATATAGAGAATGAAGTAAGTACCCCACTTCCTCCTTTGGAGAAGCTGGCTGGTGCTGAAACCTCTACTAGACCCAATACTATCCAGTCTATCATTAAGTCACACACCACACACAAAGGTAGTTCTTCCAAACATGTCAAAATTGACACTTCAAAGAACTCTTTAGATCCTGCTGAAGGTTCATATATGGTAACTACCTCTTCAGTTTCAACAAATAAACTGAAGAATGCTAGATCTGAGGAAGGTGAGAGAATGTCTCTTGTCATGCAAGAGATCAATGATCATAAATTGCAACTCAGGCAACAGCAAACACCAACACGATTCAGAGATGAACCTTCAGATTCTCCTCATTTCAAGTACAAGACACAATTTAAAAAGGCTTGTGATTTATGTGATCTAAACAACCATCTCACTAAAACTTGCCTAAGAGTTATTTATTGTACAAAATGTGAAAGGACTGATCATCGCACTTGTGAACACACTCAGTATATGCTGGCCAAAACAAGTGTTGATGATCACAAATCTGAAGCATCTCATTCCAGGCGAAATATGCCTTTCCCACCATGCATTCATTATGGTATGCGTAATCATCACTCAGATGAATGCCACTATTACCCTGTTTGTAATATTTGTGGAATTTATGACCATGACACTCATGGACATAATCGAATCATCTCACTCAGAAGAGGTATTAAACCAAGAAACCCAAACTCTATTACCAAATGTGTTGATCCCTTTGGTTGGATCTATATTCTGTTAAGAATTAGTATAATAGTTTGTAATCAAACTAAAACACTTTGAGCACTCTTACTAAACACTAAATAAGTTATGCGGAATCTAACTTATAAAGCACAGAAGAACAGAATTACTTTTAACTATTCAATTCTCTTATTAATCGACTTGTATGAGGTAAATGAAAGACATTGTACCTATGTTCCTTTTATAGAGTAAGGTGTTGATCCCAAACTTAGATCGATTTAGCTTTATGTATACGAGATTAGATCAAGTAATACACTTAGAGAAACCTTTGTATATGCTTATGATAATCTAAGTGTTATGCGGAATTAACACTTAAACAAGAACACACAATGATATAAACAAACTTTTACTTTGATTAATGATATCAAACTTGCTTACAATGAAAGTAGTTTACGAATGAAAACTTATATGAAACATTAACCTAAAGGTCTTCTTTTATAGACATAAGAAGCCTTGTACAATAATCTACGTATCAGCTATTCTAGGTAAAGATAAATATAGAAAATACATTGTTGTTCATATCTTTACTAGAAGTAATCTAGAATACAATAAACGCGTAGAGTATATCTTCCCATCAGTGCTTGTCTTCAATGTATCAACGCTTGACTTTGTCTTGTCAACGCTTGAGCTGTCAGCGCTTGTCTTGCTCTTATCAACGCTTGTTTTACTCTTGTCAGCGCTCAAGTGATCTGAGCGTAATTTATTCCCAACAATCCTCCCCTAAACTTGATATCCACTCTTATCATCAAGTTTCTGAATAAGCATTAAGGACTAGGAGGAATCTTACAAACCTTCTCATATTGGTAATAAATAAATCTGATCAAGTCTTTTGCCACGTCACATGAATAATCAATCTCTAGCTGAGTGTTCTTCATCTTCTCCAAGATAGCCTTGGATATGAAATACTGACCATCCACAAGTAGATACTCAGCAAACTTTGTAGAGCTCAAATGGTAAACACCAGCAGCTGAATATAATCTCCATTGAAGACCACTGAGGTCATCTTCAAGATCCTTCCAAATACCAGGATCCTCATCTTTTGCTCCACACATTCTTTTGAATGTGGACCACAGTTTTATTCCATTAGCTGAAGTTGGTGCTTCAGCCTCATACTTGGTCTCTAGCAACCTCCATAGGTCTTCCAAGTCTTCTCTATCACAACTTGCAAACAAAGATATGAGAGTGGTAAAAGTGTGTACCTCTTTGCCATACCTGCCAATTTTCCAAAACCCACATTCATCTTCTTCATAGCTCACAATTGGGTTTCTGGAATCTAATTGTAACACTTGCACCATATCTGAAGCTTCTAATGGTGAGAGCTTGAGGCTCTTTCTTATGACAGCTTCACTTGGATATAGTGGATCCATATCTTTGGGAAACTCAAGAGAAATTCCCTTTTTCACTGGTCTGGGAACAAACATTGCTTTCTTGAGTTCCATTTCTTCTGCAAGTTCTTCTTTTCTTTCATCAGAAAGAAGTCTGAGAGTGTTTGCTTCCTGCACTCTCACCCAAATGGGATAAGCCTTGCATTCCAACTCATCAAATGTCAATGCCCTCAATTTCTGATAAGTCCATCCTACTCCATGACATCTGAGCAACATGCAGTATAGCTCCCTTCTATCCCTTTTCAACTCTGACAGAATTTTGCTTGCCTTGTGTTTCAAAATTACCTGGCAATCCTTTTGAACTCTGAGGATAATCTCCAAACCCCATATTTGATCTAAAGTGGTCAAGTGTGGATTCTCCATACATCTTTCTTCCCAAGCACTATACATTTGAACCACCTCTGGCATATCAAAGTCAACCTGCAATTTCAATTCTCTCAATTTCTTCTTGGCCAACTCTTTTCCATATTCAAGTCTTTCTGGTTCTATAATCATAATACTTGAGTCTGAGCTAGCTCCATCACTTACTTCTTCTGAAGTAACAACAAATGGTGACTCTTTCACCTCCTTTCTATCTTGTTCCATGATCTGTGCAGCCAATCTTCTATCAAACTCAACTTGAGCTGCATCCTTTGGAACAACCTCTTCTACCATAATACCCTTACCCTTATCTAATGGTGCAATTTTTGGTAAGGTAGATGGTGATACCTGTGAAGAAACCTCCTTGATGATGGATGATGACTGGGATACATCACCCTCATGTGCAGATCTGTCAACGCCCAATTTTGTTCTATCAGCGCCCAAAATATTTCTGTCAGCGTCCAAATTCTCCTTGTCAACGCCCAAATTTCCTGCCTCAGCGCCTTTTGCAATCTCTTCCAACATAGCTGTAAATGATAAATTCAAGTTGGTAGGAGAGACTAAGGACGTATCAAAACCTGTTTGTTTCTTCAAACTTGTAAGAGCCTCAGCAACATCCAAAGATTGACCATTATGGCTGCCCTTATCACTCAGATTTATTGGATCTTCCTCCCCTTTGGAAGATTCCTCCATCCCTCTCCTTGCACTTGCAGTCTCCAAAACAACAATACTCTCTCTCAATTGCTTGAGTTCAAGGACTTGTGAGCTGACAACTAGTACTAAGTCTGCATTTTGCTTTTGCAAGCTCATGCAGACTGCCGTCAATTCCATAAGAGTCATTGGTTCCAGTCTGCCCTCTTCTAAAATGGGGATTTGACCTTCCAAGTCAGATTCATTGGGCATGGATGAGGACTTAATGATGGTGGGACTGCCTTGGCCAGCTTCTAAGCCAGAACCAATAGTCCCAGCCTCATCCATATCACCAGCCACACTTGTGGTGGTGGTTCTCTCTACTACATGGCTAGGACCACCAGAGGAGAACACTCCAGTAGTCCTTTGGTGTTTCATCAACCTATATTCAGGGGGTGTGGAAGATGGTGTGGAAGATAGGGTGGATGTGGGTTGGTTAAGGGGTGTTTGGGTTTGTGAAGGTTGTGTGTCAGCGTTGGTAATAGGCACATCAACGCCAACATTTAATGTGTCAGCGTTGAAGGGTTCTTGGTCAATTTGCATATGTTCAAGTGAAGGTAATGGTTCAGGTATTGGGTCAATTTGAGGTTGGGGGTCTGGTTGGGGTTGAGCTGCTACAATGACAGCAAGCATAGCTTGGGTTAAAGGTAGGTCACGATGGGGGGGTGAATTCATCTTCATAAAAATAGCTTTCTTTTGCGCAGGGATCTCATAAAAATCATTATGATGCCTTGTGCAGTATCCTTGAACATCAAAAACCATTTGTAAAAATCGGGGATAAGCTAAAGTCATTTTGTTCCCCTTATTTTACACATGCCCTCAAAAATCATTTTAAAATAATTAAATTTTTGCCCAGTTGCAATACACACAATAGCACTTGCAATAGATCTATTGATCTCATAGTGTGCAGTGCATTTGGGACTCAAACATTGAAGGAGGACATGTATGAGGTACTTCCAGGCTGGGGGAAAATCCTGTTTATGATACTTGTTTAAGGTACCTTCATCAAGAAAAGGATATCCCAAAGCCCTTAGTCCTTGTTCTATTTCATTAATGGGAAGGGTGGCTATACCATCAGCATCATCAAGATGCAAGGCTTGGCGTACCAAAGCCTCAGTAACCACCCAAGGTCTCCCATGAACAATAGAAGTCAATGTAGTCACTCTATTAACTGTTGAGGAACTGACAGTGTTCCAAAACTGTTTAATATGTGTGACTGGAATGAGTGGTGCATGAGAAAGAGCATAACTTAAGGGGGATGCGTTCAAATACGCCACCATTTGTGTGTATTGAGGAAACAGAGTATCATCAGCTTCAAGATACGCGATCATGTTGTGTTGACTTCTGAACCCCAATTCTAATTCTGATGGTTTAAACTTTGGTGCCATTGTTGAAAGCTGTTAAAATTGATTGATGAAGATGAAGTTGATAAGAGAAAATTGTGTTAGACAAGAAGTATAGATACCCTGTTTAAAAATAGGAGCCAAATTTATAGGAGAAGAAAATGCATGTGATTGGCCCAAAAATAGGCAAGTATTTTCAAAAACACAATCATGAAAATATTAAAAAAGAATAATTTTATCTCATGCATTAAATGAGGTTTATCTGCTCCCAAAATTACGGCCTAAAAATATGTCAAAAGGTAACAACTGGGTAGGTCCCATTGAGTGTCAACGGTCAAAAATAACCTATCAACGCCCAACGGCTATAATCTTGTCAACGTTTGCCTATAGCCATGTCAGCGTCTAAATTGGTCACAACAACGCTTGGAAAAATACTTGTCAGCGTCCAAAAATTAAAATGTTTAAAAATGAAAAATGACCTTAACAAAGTAATTTATCCTAGAGAAGATAACCAAAAAGCTGATAATTATTATAGGGCGGCAAGCACTGTCCAGTTATGCACACTTGCTTAAGCAAGATAGACATAACAGTCCTCTAGTGTCCCTTGCTAACCAAAACTCTTAACAACCAAGTTATCTTATAAAATTCCTTGCTACTCTCAGGTAAATTCCATAACAAAATTATTCCCAAGTCTCCCAACAGACCACAACCAATTCTAGGCCAAAAATGTCTTGGCAGCATGCATAGTATATCGACTTTGCATGCTACAGTGCCTCATGATTTAGTAAAACTAACTCATACTCACCTGTGGACACAATCTAGAATTGTGATAAGAGTATCATATGGATACCCAAACATCCTAAAGGTTCCTAAAACCTCCCCTTAAACTATGATACATAAGTTGCGAAAAATATGCATGAACATAAAAAATTTATGTCAAGATAGGAATTAAAAATTCCAACCATCATCCATAAATAAAAACTTGTCCAAATGCTTCTCCATTGATCCATAAGCAACTCTGTATCCAATGGTATACTGCTAACACCATCTGCACATTTAGATTGAAAACCACAAAACTAACATTATTGCTTACAACGCCCCGATAACACATGACATCGTTGAGGGAAGCTTTGTCAGCGTTAGACAATTATATTGCTGACAACGTTACAAAAACACTTATCAGCGTTCAAGCAACCTTTGTCAGTGTTAGAAAAATATAGTGGAAAATCTAAATCATCATAAGACCAATAACAATGCATCATCATGTACATACTTTTACAAAAAGACTCCAAAACACATATTATGTGAGATTGACCATTCCAATACTTGTTACCAAGTATTGAAACCTCCCAGCATCAAAAGGTTTAGTTAGTAAATCTGACACATTTTCCTCAGTGTCAACCCTATCTGGTTGTATTAAACCTTTTTCAAAACAATCTCTTATAAAATGGTGTCTAATTTCTATGTGTTTAGTTTTAGAATGATGTACAGGATTCTTAATGATGCATAAAGTGTTTTTATTGTCAACAAATATCTTGGTATGCATGAAATTATACCCATAGTCCAACAGCTGATTCTGAATCCACAAAACTTGTCCACAACAAGCAGCTGCAGCCACATACTCAACTTCAGTTGTAGAATTAGCCACCACTGTTTGTTTCTTGCATTGCCAAGATATCAACCTGCTCCCAAGAAACTGACATCCACCAGTTGTGGATTTCCTATCAAATTTATCACCTCCATAGTCACTGTCTGAATATGCAATCAACTCCAATGGTGAATCCTTTTGGTACCACAAACCAAGACAAGGATAGCATCTTAGGTACCTAAAGATCCTCTTCACAGCATAAAGGTGACATTATTTGGGAGTCACTTGATGGCGTGCACAAGCACACACAACAAACATGATGTCAGGTCTGGAGGCTGTAAGATACATCAAGGATCCAACCATGGATCTATAGTGCCTGACATAACATCTTTCCCATCTCCAATCTTTCCCCAAGGGTGTTCTCTATCCATAGGAGTAGTAGCCCTCTTTTCATGTGGAGAAAAGCCAAACTTCTTCAAGATCTCAGCCACATATTTATCCTGGGAGATGAAGATACCATCTTCTTTCTGCTGAACTTGTAAACCAAGAAAGAAGTTCATCTCCCCCATAGCACTCATCTTGAATTTGTCTGTCATAAGCTTGGAGAAATCCTCACTCATCTTTGGATCAGTAGACCCAAAAATGATATCATCAACATAGACCTGGACAAGCAACACATCCTTGCCTTTCTTCTTTGTAAATGGTGTCTGATCTATGGTGCCCCTTTTGAATCCATTGTCCACCAAATAGGTAGACAAAGTACCATACCATGCTCTTGGGGCTTGATGAAGTCCATACATAGCCTTCTTGACTCTATACACTTTATCTGGATTCTTTGGATCCTCAAAACCTAGAGGTTGCATCACATATACCTCCTCAACAATAGTTCCATAGAGGAAGGCACTCTTGACATCCATTTGATAGACAATGAAGCCCATGCATGATGCATAGGCTAGAAAGATCCTTATAGCTTCAATCCTTGCAACTGGTGCAAAGACTTCCTCATAGTCTATCCCCTCCTCTTGTGTATATCCCTGAGCCACTAACCTTGCCTTGTTTCTGACCACAATGCCTCTTTCATCTCTCTTGTTCCTTAGAACCCATCTTGTCCCTATTGGTTTGACATATCTAGGACAATCAACCAGCTCCCAAACATCCTGAATTGCAAACTGGTGAAGCTCATCCTGCATTGCTTCCACCCAACTTGGTTCTTTGAGAGCATAAAATATTTTCTTAGGTTCCTGTTGTGATAGAAAACAGGCAAACAAACATGCTTGCACAAGAGGGGTATCAACCTTCTTGTGTATATTGGCAATAAACCCACCAAGACCTTGATGAGATCTTCTGGTCTGAACTGGAGTCATAATATCACCAATGATTTGAGAAATGGGGTGATTCTTCATAGTGGAAGTGAGAACTCCTCCTTCAAAAAGTCTGGTGTCCTCAACCTCATTCTCCATGTTGCCAATATCTTCTTCATCAGACTCTCTTACATCAACATGAGGATGAACCTCTTCATATATATTAGAAGGTTCACCTTGTTCAAAAATGGAAGAGAAAAGATGTGCAGAAGTGTTGTCAACGCATGAACCTTGTTTGTCAGCGCTTGGGCTAACAACGCTTGAACTGTTGTTGTCAACGTCTGAACCATCAACGTCTGAACCATCAACGTCTGAATTGGTCTTGTCAGCGCTAGATTTGCCTTTGTCAGCGCCTGAAGGACCATGCATGTTTGTATCTGGTGGTACTTGGAAACTACCATTGTCTTTACCAGCAGCAGCAGCAGCAAAAGCATCTGTCCAAATGGGAATTGTAACATATTCTTGTATAGGAGATGTCTTTTCTGCTTGTGATCCATCCTTTTCATGAATCTGTGTACCTGAAACATCAAAAACTTGTTCCTCCACAACATTTGAAGTGACCTTCACAATGTCTGGATTAGTGACATGCATATAATTTAAAGTTCTAGATAAAGGTTCCAAGTCAAACAACCAATTAGGACCACTTTCAGGATCACTAGGTTTATTTTCTAAAAACCTAATATGTACTCTTTCAAGTATACTGATGAGACTGCTTTTATACATAGTCTCATCGTCCAAATCGGGCTTAAAATGCATTAAATATCATTAAAACTGCCAAATATATGCTCGTGTTTGTTGCTTGTGTATTTTAGGTACGGATATTGAGGAAATGACAAAAAGATCACAAGAATCAATCAAAAACGAACACGGGAAAAGAAGCCGCACAATGAACCGGACCCAAATCTGGAATTTCCAAAATGACCTTGAAGAATTGAAGAATGTCAAGAATGGTCCCTCAACTATTGAAGACTTGTCACTTTAGGCCCTTGTATATCTCAAATACTACAAGTGAGTCCTTACAGTTTCAAGATATTGCTTATTCAGCCCTTGAAGAATGATGAAATTACAAAAGATGTCCTTGGTGAAAGTTTACAAACTTTACATGCCAAATTTGACAAGTTGATGAAAGATGTTTACAAAGGGAAATGGATTAAACCTGGTACAACTTGATTTGCAAATATTTGTGAAAAGGGAGGGCGAAAACTGCCAGACAACACAACTTATCCCCACCAATCAATCTGCCATGTCACCTCCACCAGCCAATAACACCTCACCACCTCACACCTCCCACCCACGTCATCCCCCACTAGCAACATAACTGATTTTTATAATCAGTTTTAAATTTCCCACTAAACACCTTATTTAAATAAACCCTCACCCAAAACGGATCTAATCCCTCCCTTAATCCCACAAGAACCCTAGTAATCCCAGATCCAATTAACTTATAATCAAAGGGGTTTTTGTTGCAACTTTCCAGATTGCTAATTACCATCACCCTCACCAAAACCCACACAAGAAACGTGAACCCAACACACCCATGTGTTGGGTAGGACCACCCCTGCAACGTCCCTTTCCCTCAAAACCCTAAACCCGACAAGATCAACGTTTGATACTTATTCCTTTGACCCCAAGCACAAATGAACGCTTGAGATCACTTGCTAACAGCTGGACATCACAAGAACCTTTCAGAAATCGATATTCAAGCAAAGACAAAGGGCAACATTGGAATTTCCAGGATTAGGGTTTAGGACTTGTATTATTTTATTCTTGATTCTAGAATAGTCTTTTAGGCATTATATATACTTGTGGCATGTCGCAAGTAACTTTGTTCCATTTTCTAGCAACTCTTTTTGTAATTCCTTTTTATCAATATAAAGTTGGTGATAAGGTTGCTTAGAATCTGAGTTCCATTTTTCATTTGGTAAACACTTTGTGTTTGAGTTTTCAAAAAAAAAGTGTTACAAAAAGGTTTGATAATTTTCAGAAATTCAAGGTTCCAAATAAGTGAAAGTGGACTTGGATCATTGGGTTTCTGATTTTGTACTTGTTTTAAAACGTATTCATTGGGTCCAAGGTTTATTGGATTGTAAAAGGTTTTTGAAGGGTGAAAAATCAGATTTTTGGTTATTGTTTGTTCATTGTTCTTAGCAGGAAATCCCTTGGAGATTTGGACTGTTTTTCCAAGGATCAGCTCAGGCCCCAGCCTGAAAGGAGATGGCTATGTAGCCATTATGGGACCTGGATGTGGGTCCCACAAGGTAACTACCTTGAACCTTTTTTAGTTTCAAAAATTTGTGATTTGGCATGAAATTTGTGAAAATCTGTTCAAGTGTTAGTGTGTTGTTTGTTTATGCTGATTTGTGACTTAGATGCATGATTAGGACTTGATAAATCAGATTTGTGTAGGTTTCAATAGGATTTCTTGGTTAACTTTGATTTTCAGTGATAAAAGGGGTGTTTGGATCTGGTATTTAACTGAGTTGGTGAAAGAATCTTGGCTTATAAACTGGTCTAACTCACTCATTAGGTTGATAATAGGTTGTATGTTAGTTTGGGTTTCTGTTTGGTGAAGTTTAAACACATTTGCATGCTTAAAATTTGGGAAAGTGGTCAAAAAAACAGCAAGGTCCTCTATCTACCTGATTTTGTAAAAATTTGCTCATCAAATTTTGAAAGCTGCTAGATATTAGGTCTATTGAGGATTGTGTAGGGCTTGTATGTCATTTGGTGGATTTGTGTGCAAGCTTTAAGCTTTTGAAATTCATTTTTGTGCATGTAATCAATTGTTACTGTTCATCAGAAACCATCTTGATTAATCAGTAACTTCTTGTGTAATTTGTGGTTGATTTGTGTGAAGGACTTGTGATTTTTCTTGTTTGATTGATTTCCCACAACCCAACTGGTTGTGGGAGTGCCTATTTGTCCAAGGCAAACCAAGCCATAAGCTTTCCTAAGCTCAAAAGGTCAACTGACCTTGAAAATACACTAGTAGTGGGAACAAAGTTCCCCCTGCTTGCACAATTATTTCCACTGCTACACAAGCAGACAAAAACAAGTCAAGTGTCACTTTCAGATTCTCATTTTTTGTCTTTTGTGGACTAAATTAGGAATTAGGGTTTCAAACCAGTTTCTATATTTTTCTTATTTTATTTAGGATTTTTTGGTTTAATTATTTTTTATTTTACTGTTCATTTAGTAATTTTTAGATTAAATATCTATTTTTAATACTTTTTAATATTCTGTTTTTGGTATTTAGTGTAAAAAATTGTTATTTTTCAGTTTTAAAAATTTTCATAGACTTAGAAAAATAATTTAAGATTTTTAGTTCAAAAAGTTTTTACTGTTCACTTTTTATTTATTTTTTAGAATTAATTTAGTTTAATTATAGTTTTATTTGTTAACTGTTTTGTCTTTTAGTGAAAAATTTTATATTTTTCAAACTTTTTCATTTTTCTACTGTTCATTAGAGTAAATTAGGATTTTTAAAAGTGTCAAATTATTTTTAGCATTATTTTATTATTTTTTATGATTATTTTAGTTTAAAAATAGTTTTTAGTGATTTAAAAATAGAAAAATAGTTTTTAAAATTTAGGAAAAATACTTTTTAGTCTTTAAATAATATAAGTAACTTATTAGTCCAATAAAATAATATTTTGGACATTTTGATTAATTATATTTAATTTTAGGGCTTTAATTAGCATTTAAAATTGAATATTTAATTAATAAAAGGTTTTAAAATATTTTTGTTGGATTTTTATTCTTATTTATATTATTTTAGACTTACTTTTAGCTTTTAATTAATTTTAGGTTTAAAATTTTTAATTTGTAGCTTTTTACGGTTTTACGTGAACGCCTTTTTCGTCTTAGCTCGATCCGTCTTCGTTACCGTCATTCTCTTCTTACCCAATTTCTATTTTCTTTTTCTCAAACAATATAATCACAAATCAAAATCAATTCATTACACAACGCACTAGCCTCCTCGAGAACGAACTCACTTCATTGGGTCATTTACACACGGTTTTACTACATCAATTTTTGGCGCCGCTGCCGGGGAGGCATGTTGTGTTTTTGATTTGAACAATTGTTGTTTTTATATAGCCATAATAAGTATTTGTATTAGTAGCACTCTACTAATACGTATTATCGTTTTTCGTTTTTTGTGAATACTATTACTATATTGTATACGTAGAACAATAAATTCACAAGTACTCCAAATACGTGAGAAATCACAACCTTGACTTGGGAGGTCATTACCCAATCATTGTATTCGAATCTCAAACCAAAGAAAAAGGAAAAAATAGATAAATACTTTCGAGAAGCTCGATTTTGAAAAAATACAAACTATAAGGTGGGTATAAGGCGGTTGTATTTCACGACCTAAAGGAAAAAGGCTCTTAAGTGCTTCACGCCGCCTCGTTTCCTCCGCTTGCTTGTGCGTATTTTGAGATTGAAAGCTATTCGAGGGTTTTGCCGCCCAAATTATTATTACATATCATATATATTTTCTTGGTTTCATTTGATTAAACCCTCTTGAACGATTTGGTGTTCCACCATCGTTCTAAAGTCATCGAAGGCGTTCACTTCACGTGATCGTTTTCATTCCTTGAGGCTTCTTTAATCGAGAGATTTGATTAAGGAGGAGATTTGTAGATTATTGTCTACCTAATACAATTCCAAAATCCAAAAAAAAGTAAAAACAATCAAAAATCCAAAAAAAATGAAAAAGTTAAAAACACCAAAAAGAATCTTCTTTGCTCGTCCCCACGTTATACGTGACGTTTATGCTAACTCGTAATCAAGCAAAACGTGCACGTAAACGAAAGAACAAAACTCCCACTCCAAATCATTCTAGTGAGGAGTCTCCTATTGACGAACCCATTGTAAGAGAAGCACCAACCATGGCGAATCGAACTATGATGGAGTTACTTCAAGCACCCACCAAGGGTTATGGAGAGGCTATTGTGATTCCCGCTATCCTTGCGGAGAATTTTGAGGTGAAAACGGGTTTGTTGTCGATGATCCAAAACAACAAATTCCGTGGTGATGAGAAGGACAATCCCCACAACCATATCCGCCAATTCAATCGTCTTACCGCTACTTGCAAATTTAAGGATGTCTCGAATGACTCGATTAAGATGATGCTTTTTCCATATTCCTTAGCGGGGCCCTCTAAAATTTGGTTAGAGAAAGAGCCACCCAATTCTATATTGACGTGGAAGGATCTCGTTTCAAAATTTGTGAACCAATTTTTTCCGCCCTCTAAGACTACGCACTTGAAAAACGAGATTTCAAAGTTTTCACAAGAATCAAATGAAAGTTTTTCAACGGCTTGGAATAGGTTTAAGGAAATGTTACATGAATGTCCTCATCACGGTTTTTACGACTTACATCAAATCGACACGTTTTACAATGGACTTAATGATCGTGAAAGGGATTATTTAAATGCCGCCGCGGGTGGTAATTTTTTGTGTAAAACGGTCGAGGAAGCTTTGGTGATAATTGAGAATAGGTCTAAGGTTTATAGCCCTCGCAACACACCGAGTGTTGCCAAAATGAGCTCATCATCGTCTCGTAGCATTAATGCCTTACATGATGAAGCAAATGAAGAAAATCGGTTTTTTGATAGATTTGCTAACCTTATGTCCCATTGGAAAGCTCAAGAAGCTTCGAATTCCGCTTCGGTTAAAGCGGTTGCTAAGAGTTGTTTGTCTTGTGGAGGAGCTCATGATCTTTCCGAGTGCATTATCACGGATGGTAACACTTCGAGTGCTTATGTAGCAACGGGAACTTACAACCAAAACGGTCAAGGTTCCCGCCAAAATCAAGCTCCACCAAATCAAAATGCTAATAACTATCGAAACAACAACCAAGGTGGTAATTATCAAGGCAATCAACGTAATTACAACAAGGGTAATTATCAAAGTGGAAATGGGAAAATTTCAAACCAAACCAAAACCGTGATTTTCAAACTACCACACAAGGTTTTCAAAATGATCACACCAAAAATCTGCAAGGAGAATTTTTGAATTATGCTAAAGCAAACGATGCTAAGTTTGATAATATGCAACGTGAAATGGTTAGCTTAAGATCCGAGTTGAAAAACGAGCTTAAAAACGAACTTGCTAATGAACTTAAAACTCATGCTAATAAAATGGAAGGAAATGTTCAACGACTCCAACAAAATCAACAAAAAATGGAGCAAGGTCAACAAGAGATTAATCAAGAGTTGTTAAAAGCGGATGCTAGGCAATCTAAGTTTGAAGATCGAATGGGAAAAATGTTTGAAGCTATCATGTGTAAACCCTCTTCTTCGGGTGGTCTTCCTAGTGATACCATCGTGAACCCGAAAGGAGAATTGAAGGTTATTACTACTCGTAGTGGTAAAACTTTCAAAGAACCCATTTCTCGTCCAAGTACTTCTATGGAGAAGGAAAAAGAGAAAGAACCCGAGGTGGTGGTAGAAAAGGAGCAAAATCCAAGCCCACGAAGTACCGCTCAAACCACACCTATGGTTGAACCAATACCAATCATGGAACCCGAGATTCCAAGGCCTATGCCTATGCCCCAACCCACACCACCCTTACCCTACCATTCAAGACGAGACAAGGAAAAGGCACAAGAACGAAATAATTATCAATTTGAACTCTTTATGAAAATGTTTCGTGACTTGCATTTCAATATAAGTTTTGCCGACGCCTTGGTCATGATGCCTCGATTTGCCGCGAACTTCAAAAGTATGTTGAGTAACAAAGAGAAATTGCAAAAATCGTCTAGTTGTTCTTCGGTTTTTCTTAGCCGCATACCTCAAAAAGTCGGTGATCTCGGCAAGTTTTTAATCCCATGTGCAATACAAGACATGGAAGAATGCTACGCCTTGGCCGATCTTGGTGCTAGTATTAATTTGATGCCTCTTGAGATTTTTAAATCGCTCAATCTTCCCAATCTCACTCCTTCAAGAATGTCAATCGAGATGGCCGATCATTCTACGATTCTAGCTTGTGGAGTAGCCGAAGACGTCTTCGTGAAAGTTGGAAAGTTCTACTATCCCGTAGACTTTATTTTTGTTGACATTCCCATCGATCCTAAACTTCCTCTAATTTTAGGTCGATCATTTTTGGATACCTCGAGAGCACTTATCGATGTGCATGCAAGGAAAATCACTCTTCGTTTCAATGAGGAAGAACTCGTCATAAATGCAACTCAAAACTCCACACTTTCTCATGTGTATTCTATCACGTCTTTGAACAATGTTAGTCCCATCAAAAACATTTGTAAAAGGATTTCAAAAATAGTTTTAGGAGTTGATGATAAAAACGATTTTCCGTCCCATCCGCCGGTGGAGGTTAAGAGTGTTAAGCCTACGCTTCCAATTGCGAATGATTCTTCGGATGATGAATATGTTGATCCCGATGGGGGAGTTTTCTTTGTTGACAAACGTTTTGAGAACTTACCACCATCTTTACCAAAAAGGTTTTCAAATGTGAGAATTTTTAGTGTGACTAACATTGCTTTAGAAACACCAAATATTTTTGACATAATTAAGTCGGGTTTTCATAAGGAGAGTTTAAAAGATGAAAAAGGGAAAGATTTTAAATTGAATTTAAAAGATTTTTCTACAATTCTAACTCCGTCATCACCACGTGTATTGAGTACTACAAGCTCGTCTTCTCCTTTTGACGATGTTGTGTGTGGACCTAGTGTGGGGGAAGCCCCTCATGTTCCCTCCCCTTTCTCCACCGAGGACGAGATATTTGATCCCGGAATTGCTTATAAAGGGAAATCTCGGTCTTCCACCGATGCAATAAATGGAAAATCTTTCTATTTGATTGGTGCGAGTCTACCTCGAGTAGCTCAATGTTTCTATGACTTACCCATTGTCCCACCCTTCTATTTCTTCTCACCTATTTTCTTGAAACCCTTTGGGTTTTTGTTGACTCATGATGAAGTGGCGTTGATTTGTTTTTCCAATGAAAATGAGAACGCCATCTTCGATCCCGGTATTTTGCACCATCAAAGGACTTAGTCCTATATACCGGTTGTTTTTTGGCCTTGTTTATCATGTAAGCCCCACTAAAAATTGACCACACCATGATTATCCCTAAATGATCACATTTATGGGGATTCGAGTCGAGCTTTTGACTCGGTTATCAAAAACAAGGTGCCTCGTGGGGGAAACCCATGCTTATCCATGTACATATTATTGCTTTCTAATTAGTTTAATGTGAGGGGATTTGTGCCCTTCCAACCTTTGTTCCGTGGTTGTTTATGAATTGTGGTTTTTAGATCCTGATCTTCATGATTGGAGCCTCTCGTGTTCGTTTATGGGAGCACTCTATCGTTTGCTTTGAAGAATTTCTCAATATCCAAATGATATATCCTTTGATGTTCTAACCTTAGGTTTATAGCACACTTCATAAACGGCTATTAATTTATTGGTTACACCCTTTCCATGCTAGATTAGGCATTCGACTACGTCTCTAGTATAGGGGTGTTTGCACCCCTAGACTCGAAACATTGAGGACAATGTTTAACTTTAGTATGGGGGGGGGGGTGAATAGATACTTGCCTTGCCAAACCTTCACGCTTTCCAAAGTTTATCTTTTTGTTTATCGTTTTGTTGCAAAATAAGGCTAAAAATGGCCAAATTTTAAAATTTTTCTCATATTTTATAAGTGTTTGAAGACATGAATTTAGGTTTTCTGATGGCGAGAATAAGAGTAATTTTTGACTCGACCGTGCGTGTTGAGCACTTAGCTTTGATTCCTTAACTACACATTAGGCTAAGTCTCTTAAATGAGGACGAGAAATGATAGGGTTAATTATAAGTTACTATGCTAAAGGTAGAGTACTTGTATTCTTTCAAAAACTCATGTGTTCTCGTTGTTTGCTTATTCTCCCTTCGCTTGTAAATATTTTTTGCTTAATAAATATTGACTTAGCGGTTTAGTTGGGATTGTTGGGTTTCTAGTCTTTTCTAGTAGCTTCCGTGTAATTAAATTAGGAAGACATTAAGGTATCGCCAGCGTCACGGTTTTGAAGTATTGGCACCCGAATAATCAAAAGCTTCACCCAATAATAAGATTTCAAGTGCTCACCTAAATCTAGCAAACAATTTGAAGCCCCACAAGGCCGAAAAATATATGCAAAATTGAAAGTGAATCAAGCCTTAATCTTCGAAGCTTTAAAGATCCAAAATTCGCTTTAGCGTGAGGATATACGTATTTGGCTAATAAAACCACCGATGAGGCGGATAATAAAAGGCAAGGCAAGACCGAAGTCATAATAAACGCTTCATGGCGAAGTTGAATAAAAGATGGTGGTAAACCAAAGATAATAAGGCCCTTCCGTTAGGGGGCGTATAAAAGTCTTGGTAATAAGTCTCATGTTCAAAACCGTTATAAAACCGTGTTTATCGATTCTTCTTGTCAACTTAATTTTTTGACATCGTTGTCTATTAGGAGGGGCTATTGATTTGATGGTCTTGGTTACACCGTTAGGACTCTATTTTTAGACCTAAATCTCTATTATCGCATAAGTCAAACAATGTATCCTCGTGAAACATTTAAGACAAAATAAAATATAAGAGATACAACTTAGGAATAATGGGAGGATAAGTACGTGATTAGGGCATATGAGTAGTGTTAGCATTACTAACTTATAATGACAATGATCTCGTTGCACGCTTGGCATGGAATTAGGTTGAAAATCGAGGACGATGAAATTATTTCTTACGAAGCATTCACGTGTTCTTATTCTATGAACCTAAACATCCCATTTTGCGATGAAAATCATACATTATGTCTAAAACACAATTAGTAGTAATAGTAGTAGTGTAGCTAGTTTATCATTCAATAAAGTGAACAAAAATGAATTTTGGAGGTGCTATGATACTTTATTCTAGCATTGCGTGAGGGCACGGCAATGGTTTAGTATGGGGGAGTGATGAGACTGCTTTTATACATAGTCTCATCGTCCAAATCGGGCTTAAAATGCATTAAATATCATTAAAACTGCCAAATATATGATCGTGTTTGTTGCTTGTGTATTTTAGGTACGGATATTGAGGAAATGACAAAAAGATCACAAGAATCAATCAAAAACGAACACGGGAAAAGAAGCCGCACAATGAACCGGACCCAAATCTGGAATTTCCAAAATGACCTTGAAGAAATGAAGAATGTCAAGAATAGTCCCTCAACTATTGAAGACTTGTCACTTTAGGCCCTTGTATATCTCAAATATTACAAGTGAGTCCTTAAAGTTTCAAGATATTGCTTATTCAGCCCTTGAAGAATGATGAAATTATAAAAGATGTCCTTGGTGAAAGTTTACAAACTTTACATGCCAAATTTGACAAGTTGATGAAAGATGTTTACAAAGGGAAATGGATTTAAACCTGGTACAACTTGATTTGCAAATATTTGTGAAAAGGGAGGGCCAAAACTGCCAGACAACACAACTTATCCCCACCAATCAATCTGCCATGTCACCTCCACCAGCCAATAACACCTCACCACCTCACACCTCCCACCCACGTCATCCCCCACTAGCAACATAACTGATTTTTATAATCAGTTTTAAATTTCCCACTAAACACCTTATTTAAATAAACCCTCACCCAAAACGGATCTAATCCCTCCCTTAATCCCACAAGAACCCTAGTAATCCCAGGTCCAATTAACTTATAATCAAAGGGGTTTTTGTTGCAACTTTCCAGATTGCTAATTACCATCACCCTCACCAAAACCCACACAAGAAACGTGAACCCAACACACCCATGTGTTGGGTAGGACCACCCCTGCAACGTCCCTTTCCCTCAAAACCCTAAACCCGACAAGATCAACGTTTGATACTTATTCCTTTGACCCCAAGCACAAATGAACGCTTGAGATCACTTGCTAACAGCTGGACATCACAAGAACCTTTCAGAAATCACATGGACGATTTTTGACCAAGATATTCAAGCAAAGACAAAGGGCAACATTGGAATTTCCAGGATTAGGGTTTAGGACTTGTATTATTTTATTCTTGATTCTAGAATAGTCTTTTAGGCATTATATATACTTGTGGCATGTCGCAAGTAACTTTGTTCCATTTTCTAGCAACTCTTTTTGTAATTCCTTTTTATCAATATAAAGTTGGTGTTTTTGTTAAAATATAATTCCTTTTATTATTTATAAAAGTTGGTGATAAGGTTGCTTAGAATCTGAGTTCCATTTTTCATTTGGTAAACACTTTGTGTTTGAGTTTTCAAAAAAAAAGTGTTTAAAAAAGGTTTGATAATTTTCAGAAATTCAAGGTTCCAAAGAAGTGAAAGTGGACTTGGATCATTGGGTTTCTGAATTTTGTACTTGTTTTAAAACGTATTCATTGGGTCCAAGGTTTATTGGATTGTAAAAGGTTTTTAAAGGGTGAAAAATCAGATTTTTGGTTATTGTTTGTTCATTGTTCTTAGCAGGAAATCCCTTGGAGATTTGGACTGTTTTTTCAAGGATCAGCTCAGGCCCCAGCCTGAAAGGAGATGGCTATGCAGCCATTGTGGGACCTGGATGTGGGTCCCACAAGGTAACTACCTTGAACCTTTTCAGTGTCAAAAATTTGTGATTTGGCATGAAATTTGTGAAAATCAGTTCAAGTGTTGGTGTGTTGTTTGTTTATGCTGATTTGTGACTTAGATGCATGATTAGGACTTGTTAAATCAGATTTGTGTAGGTTTTAATAGGATTGCTTGGTTAACTTTGATTTTCAGTGATAAAAGGGGTGTTTGGATCTGGTATTTAACTGAGTGGGTGAAAGAATCTTGGCTTATAAACTGGTCTAACTCACTCATTAGGTTGATAATAGGTTGTATGTTAGTTTGGGTTTCTGTTTGGTGAAGTTTAAACACATTTGCATGCTTAAAATTTGGAAAAGTGGTAAAAAAAATAGCAAGGTCCTCTATCTGCCTGATTTTGTAAACATTTGCTCATCAAATTTTGAAAGCTGCTAGATATTAGGTCTATTGAGGATTGTTTAGGGCTTGTATGTCATTTGGTGGATTTGTGTGCAAGCTTTAAGCTTTTGAAATTCATTTTTGTGCATGTAATCAATTGTTACTGTTCATCAGAAACCATCTTGATTAATCAGTAACTTCTTGTGCAATTTGTGGTTGATTTGTGTGAAGGACTTGTGATTTTTCTAGTTTGATTGACTTCCCACAACCCAACTGGTTGTGGGAGTGCCCATTTGTCCAAGGCAAACCAAGCCATAAGCTTTCCTAAGCTCAAAAGGTCAACTGGCCTTGAAAATACACTAGCAGTGGGAACAAAGTTCCCCCTGCTTGCACAATTATTTCCACTGCTACACAAGCAGACAAAAACAAGTCAAGTGTCACTTTCAGATTCTCATTTTTTGTCTTTTGTGGACTAAATTAGGAATTAGGGTTTCAAACCAGTTTCTATATTTTTCTTATTTTATTTAGGATTTTTCTGTTTAATTATTTTTTATTTTACTGTTCATTTAGTAATTTTTAGATTAAATAGCTATTTTTAATACTTTTTAATATTCTGTTTTTGGCATTTAGTGTAAAAAATTGTTATTTTTCAGTTTTAAAAATTTTCATAGACTTAGAAAAATAATTTAAGATTTTTAGTTCAAAAAGTTTTTACTGTTCACTTTTTATTTATTTTTTAGAATTAATTTAGTTTAATTATAGTTTTATTTGTTAACTGTTTTGTCTTTTAGTGGAAAATTTTATATTTTTCAAACTTTTTCATTTTTCTACTGTTCATTAGAGTAAATTAGGATTTCTAAAAGTGTCAAATTATTTTTAGCATTATTTTATTATTTTTTATGATTATTTTAGTTTAAAAATAGTTTTTAGTGATTTAAAAATAGAAAAATAGTTTTAAAAATTTAGGAAAAATACTTTTTAGTCTTTAAATAATATAAGTAACTTATTAGTCCAATAAAATAATATTTTGGACATTTTGATTAATTATATTTAATTTTAGGGCTTTAAATAGCGTTTAAAATTGAATATTTAATTAATAAAAGGTTTTAAAATATTTTTGTTGGATTTTTATTCTTATTTATATTATTTTAGACTTACTTTTAGCTTTTAATTAATTTTAGGTTTAAAATTTTTAATTTGTAGCTTTTTACGGTTTTACGTGAACGCCTTTTTCGTCTTAGCTCGATCCGTCTTCCTAACCGTCATTCTCTTCTTACCCAATTTCTATTTTCTTTTTCTCAAACAATATAATCACAAATCAAAATCAATTCATTACACAACGCACTAGCCTCCTCGAGAACGAACTCACTTCATTGGGTCATTTACACACGGTTTTCCTAAATCGTCGTGCTTACTTCCCTATTTTGTTGCTCTTTCCTAAAAGGTAGCAAAAACACTACATCATATACGTTTTTCTTCTTTAAGATAAACCCTATATCCCTTGCTCTGCACTGAATACCCCATGAAGTAGCCTTCATCACCTTTTGCACTAAATTTCCCTAAGGCATCACTAGTATCTAAAACCACTACATGACAACCAAAAGGTCTGAGAAAACCAATATTAGGTTTTCTTCCCCAAAGTAACTCATAAGGTGTTTTGTTCTGAATTTTGTTAACCAATGCTCTATTTTGAACATAGCAAACTGTATTAACAGCCTGAGCATCAACCAACATTGTTCTGGCTGCTTCAATTAGGGTTCTATTTTTCCTCTCAGCAACCCCATTTTGCTGTGGGGTTCTAGCAATACTAAATTTCCTGGTAATTCCTTTCCTGGCACAGAAATCATCTAGCTTCTTATTCCTAAATTCACCACCATTATCACTCCTAAGCATTTTAACTTCATTGCCAGACCTCTTCTCAATCTGAGTGATAAAATCAATTAGAATATCAGCTGAGTCACTCTTCATAGCTAGAAAGAATGTCCAAGTAAACATAGAAAAGTCATCTGTGATAACAAAGAAATATGACTTACCATTCAAACTTTCTATATTGTTGGACCAAAGAGGTCTATGTGTAGCAAATGAAGAGGTCTAGAACTAGTATGCACCTGTTTGGACTTGAATGAGACCTTGTGTTGCTTGCCTTTAAGACATGCAACACAAGAGTGGTCATTGTGGAAGGCCTTCTTAGGCAAACCATCAACTAAGCCAAGTCTCACAAGCCTATTTATATTTTTAAAATTTATGTGCCCTAGTCTCCTATGCCACAAATTACTCTCATCTACTGAGGCTTTAGCATAAAAACAAGACATATTATTATTCATTTTAATCCCATTCAGATTCACATTGTATATGTCTTTATGCCTAGGTGTTCTATACTCAATATATTTCTCATCAGGGATCTTATAATCCTTGCTTAACACCAAACACTCAGTATCAGTAAACAGAACTTTATTTTTGTTATCACAAACTTGTGATACACTAAAAAGGTTGTAATCAAGTTCTTTTACAAAAAATACGTTTTCAAAACGCAAGTTCTTGGTGAGAAGGGTTCCTTTGCCTGTGATAGTACCATATCCGCCTCCAAAGTAAACCTTATCACCATCCTTTATGGGAGTGAAGTTCGTTAGATAGTCTTCCTTCCCTGTCATGTGCCTTGAGCATCCACTGTCCCAATATCCATAATCATTGACCTGTTTTTGAATGCCCTGCACATAAAGAAAACAAATTAGTTTTCTTTGGGAACCCAAGTCTTAAAAGACTTGGATTCATCTGGTTGTTCAATAAGAAAAGACTTAGTTCTCACAACAACCCCATTTTCATCCTTTTTAGGATGAAATACCCAGTTAACCCCAATAGGTTTTGTAATGACCTTTGAAATGTAATTAAATCTGTTGCAGGTCATTGAAATTTCATTATCATTAGGGTTTTGATCTTTCTTGGGTCTCCATGTTAAGCTTGAATAAGCTTTAGACCCCTTACCCTGTGGTTGCAAATATTTAGGTCTGGTCACGTTTCTGTCAGCGTTGGAATTAGTCTTGTCACCGCTGAAATTACCCTTGTCAGCGTTGAACCTAGGGTTTGCTACAGAAACCCATTTCCTATTAGACCAGGTGTTTGTCTTTTGAAATGGTCTTTGTCCATGAGTGTTAGACCCTCTAGTAAAGAATGGGGCAGGTCTAATCACTTGTGGACTTTGCTGCACACAAGGTTTGGGTCTGACAACGTTTGACTTTCTGACAACGTTGACTTTGTTCCTGTCAGCGCTGAAATTGTTCCTGTCAGCGCTGGCTTTGGAAGCGTTGACACACTTATATGCCAAGTGTGAAAAGCTACCACAAGTATAACAAGCTTTTCTAGACACAACCTTAGGTCTAGAAGAGAAGAAGCCTGTTCCATTATTGCTAACTTGGCTCTTGGGTGACCTAGTATTCCTATACATCTCTGCATACTTAATGCTAGGTTTTCTATCAATGTTGGAGCCAAGATTAACAGCTTTACCAGTGATTGGGTTAGTAACCTTAATGGGTGTTGACTCATTGGGACTTTCACATAGCAAGCCACCCTTAACAAATAAAGTAGGGTTAGCTTTCTTCCATTCATTCAAGTCAGTCAACTTTTGTTGGTACTCCTCAACTGGAGTGACACCTCTTGGTGGAGGAATGAATTCCTCCTCTTGGAATTCTGGCAAACCAGTCCAAGATAGGTCCTTTTGTTGGACACCATAGAAGTCACCAGCTGGTGGTGGAACCAAAGAGTAATCATTCATCCCAATCCCAGTCATGTCCTTAGGATCCCTTTGTTTACCCACACAGTCTCCTAGGGTTTGAGTGGCTCTATCAAATCTTTGAATTTTAAGGCCAACATTATCCTTATTCTTAATGGCCTCATCTAGCTTAGCCTGTAACTCACCATTAACCCTTTCCGTGATGTTTCTAATATCCATACTAGCATTTAACTCATGTTTTAAGATATTTATTTTATCTTTTAAGTCAAACTCCATTTTCTTGTATTCAGAAACTGTTTTCTCAGTTTGAGTGAGAGCTAGTTGGTAATTAGACAGTTTGCACTTTTCAGTACTCAAATCACTTAATAATCTTAACACCTCATTGTTAAGTTTCTCTGTGTTTAACCTACAACCTTTACTACAAAAAGCATCATTGTATACCTCATAATCAGATGAAGAGGAGGAGTGAGCCATGAGAGCATATTCAACATGCTCTTCTTCTTCAACCTCAACAACCAAAGCTTTATCCTCTTCCACATTCTTAGCCAGATAGCTCCAATCCCATCCCATACCATCAATTCCTTGAACTGCAACCATGGCTTTAGGATCTTGAGCTTTAACAACTTGACTTGAGGGTTTACCAGCATCAGATCTTCTAGGAGATCTACATTCCCTCATGAAGTGTCCCATACGATGACAGTTGTAGCATTCAACTTTGGATTTATAAAATCCAGCTGTGTCTTTTGCATTGAAGGTCATCTTCTTCTTAAACCTTCTGTTCCACCTGTTTGCTCTTATACTAGCAAGAGCCATGTTCCACTTAAGGTCCATCTCTTCCAAGTGCTCATCACTTATCTGCTCAAGGTCCTCATATGTAATCACTGAACCATTGGGCAAAGAAGCAATATAAGCACATATAGTATCCAAATCCAAACCAGCAGGTTTAACTCTTAGGGAGTCACTTTTGAATGTGTCAGCATTTGAAAAGGAGACGTTGACAGGACTTGTTCCAGCGCTGACACATGATGATCCAGTAACTGGATGCATGTAAGAGTCCTTCTGATTGAATTGACCTTCACTATGAGAGAAGAAGGCCATGTTACTGTTGGTGGACTTGCTTCCATGCTCTAAAAGAGTTTCATCTTCCAACAGCCTTAGTTTATTGTAGATGTCATCAAACATGGAACTTTTGTAGGTATTATTGGCAAGAATGGATCTTGCCTCAATCTTCCACACCTCACCAAGACTTTTAAGAGAAGTAGCATTGATGTCAACATCACCAACTTGTGTCCCCATGAAGGACAATTTGCTTGTAATGTCGAGCAATCTGCTTCTCACACTACTCAGCTTCTCATTGGGTTGTGCTTTACAAACAACATAATCATGCATAAGTTGTTTCTTCTTTTCTTCCCTAGTATCTGCATTACCACCATATGCAACTTCAAGAGCTACCCAAAGCTGCTTAGCAGAATCATAACCTCTATATTTATGTTGGTTCTCTTGTCCCAACGAGAGTTTCAGAATATTTAGGTCTTTCATGTCAACCCTTTTCTTTGCTATGTCTTCAGCAGCCACAGCTCTACCATCTTCAGGTTTTTCTTTCTTATCCTCTTCAGAACATCCAGCAACAGCTGATCTTTGAGCAATATCATCAGCAATCTTTTGGGCTTTATCGAATGTGTTTCCATATTCAATGATCTCCCAGAGTGTGTAGTCATAGATCCCTAGATACTGCTCAAAGTTGAATTTCCACAATTCAAAGTTGGTTGCATCAAGCATGGGAATCTTGATGTTTGGTAAAGGTGAGGAGGAGGAGGTTATTGTTTCAGACATGATGTTGTTAGGGTTTTTGAGAAAATTAGGGTTTTGGTGATTTTTAGGGTTCTTATGTTCTTTAAAGATCAAAAGTTCCTCAACAAGCTCTGATACCACTTGTTGATCCCAAACTTAGATCGATTTAGCTTTATGTATACGAGATTAGATCAAGTAATACACTTAGAGAAACCTTTGTATATGCTTATGATAATCTAAGTGTTATGCGGAATTAACACTTAAACAAGAACACACAATGATATAAACAAACTTTCACTTTGATTAATGATATCAAACTTGCTTACAATGAAAGTAGTTTACGAATGAAAACTTATATGAAACATTAACCTAAAGGTCTTCTTTTATAGACATAAGAAGCCTTGTATAATAATTTACGTATCAGCTATTCTAGGTAAAGATAAATATAGAAAATACATTGTTGTTCCTATCTTTACTAGAAGTAATCTAGAATACAATAAACGCGTAGAGTATATCTTCCCATCAGTGCTTGTCTTCAATGTATCAACGCTTGACTTTGTCTTGTCAACGCTTGAGCTGTCAGCGCTTGTTTTGCTCTTGTTAACGCTTGTTTTACTCTTGTCAGCGCTCAAGTGATCTGACCTTAATTTATTCCCAACATAAGGAACCCTAGAAACCTTAGGATATTCTATAAAGATAACTATATCACAAACGATATATTATCAATATTCTAACTATTTAGGTATATCACATAAGATATACTGTAACTATAACTATGACATATCTTATACAAAGATATATTCGTCCTAATCTTCATAGCAGTACTTACTTTATAAGTAGCAGTACTTACTATGTACCGCGTTAACACTAACGGTACTTACATAACACTAACAGTACTTCAAATATACTAACGGTACTTGACACTTAACAAATAATTCCCAACAATCCTCCCCTAAACAAGAAATGATAACTTGTTGTCTTCTTGTTTCTTTTGTACTGGATGTATTAGAAATACATGTCATCAGTCTTTCCTTCATCCTTGGATTGAACTTGGTAATCTGTATTTACATCCAACTGAATGTAGCCAAACACTTCATATGTAGATCTTCTTCTGATAAGATAATCTTCAAACATTATGAGCATCATCTTTGTGACAATCCGTCAATTTATGGTTTATATTTTATTCTCAAATATTATTTAAAAACATTATTTTAATGTTATATTATGAACTCACTTATTTTTGTGAAGAAATTTGGGTTTACGTCTTGAAGTAGCATCGACTACGTCTAAACCGGAGGATTCTACGTTACGTGCTTACGTTTACATACACCGTCTTTGGTGACAGTCCGACATTTCAGGAAATGAATTTATCCGTGAATATTATTTTGGAGTTTTAAATTTGTGTTGGTTCATGAACTCACAAATTTACGAGAAGAGATTAGGACTTACTTTCATAATTTAACGTCCTTTACGACTAAACCAGAAGCCCTAGGTTTACGTATTTACATTTTTGAACTTTGTTTTTGACGAGACAATTTTTATTAGATTCGTTTTGTGTCGTTGCTTCATAATTTATAAAAACGTTTTTCGTAAAACGACCCGAGGGCACGCAAATCAAGGAAACTAGAATCGAGGAATACCCGTAAATTAATGGGGATGGAACAAGTACATACTTGTCCCACCCCCACACATGGCTAAACAAAGCTAACAACACCATGTGGTGTCAAGCTTATAAGATAAGCTAAGACACATGTCTTAGTTTACTTGTAAACTAGCAACCAACATCAAAACCACCACCTCAAACCATTTTCATTCATTTCAACACATGCAAACCACTAAACACTCTCTTCCCTCTCTCTAAAATTCGTCCCAAAATCATCCAAAACAACCCCCATTTGATCTTGATTCAACCATAAATCATATGTATAATTTACATATGATGAAAACCCATTGAAGTTATGAAGATTGGAGGTGATCTTAACATGTAAAAAGGAGTTTTCAAGGGAGTTTGAGGCTGATTTCTCAAGGAGTTTTCATGAAGAACAAGGACTGATTTTTGGAGGAATCTACAAATACTTGGTGATCCTAGAAGTGGTGTTGATATCTCATAAGATTGGTTACCCAAAACCATGTCTTGTTCATCCAAAAGCTCATCATTTCATCACTTTGGTGGTATAAAGATTGTCCTCCCCATCCTTTTATTAATTTTGATTATGTAATCATGTATTTTATTCTTAAATGTATATATGTATGATGATATATGATGATAAAAATATTGTGTGGGGATTTGGTGTTGATAATCATGGGTAAAAAGATGAAAAACTATATGTAAAAATGGTTAATATTGCTTAAATGGTAGGCTGTATAAAAACAGTAACTAACCACAAGTTAGACTGATAAAATGGCAAAGTAGAATCAATATACATTAAGTAATATGTCTTGTACACATGTGAGAGTTGGTCATGCAATAGAATCATTAGGATGAGTGAGATATGATCAAAACAAGTTTAAAGTACAAATCTGAGTTCACTGTTTTGGACGATTTTTAGAAAATACTTAGAGGTTGATTCAACAGTAGCTATAGAAATGTTAAATGGAGCACATATTATGTAGTTTATGTCATAAAAATTTGAGCTTCTATCTCCATATAGAACTCTAGATATGGCAGTTTTGGTGAACATGAAAATAAAAATCAAATTTTGGGAAATTAAAGTATAATAGTATTATATAAGCACTCAAATGAAAATAGTATAAAATGTGAATTAAAACCCACTAACTTATATAATACATTTATATAAATATGTATAAGGATAAATAAATGGACATTTTATAAAAATGGTAGTTTGATAAGTATTATAAGTTATAAAACTATAAACATGATTTTTACGACTTTTTCGGCTATTACCGTAAAATTAACGTTTTTGTTAAATAAAACTTAGATGGTTGGACCCGTCTAATGTAAACTTTTATAAACTCATATACTGATATATAAACATATATAACAAGTAAAAACCGATAAAACCCGAACTATAAAACATACGGACATTAACGGGCTAAGTTAACGTTATTGGACTAATAATACAACAAAATGGGCTAAAACACTTATAAACTTATTTATTGGGCTTAACCCATTTGGGCGCAACGTGTAAAGTATAAATACTGATAATACAAGTATGAAATGGATTAATATAAGTTAATGAACTTATAATAGGCTTATTGCACCTAAAACACGTAAATAGGTAAAACTAGTAAACTAGTAAGAAGTTACCAATACATAAACACTAAAATGAGTAAAAGAGAATATATAAACCCACTTGATCATCATATATATAAAATCATCATATGTATACATAATTGTTATTTTTATAAAGTCATTGGATATGAGTATAAGACGAGTATTATTTGTCTAGGTTTCCGTGATTGAAGCACGCACCGTACGTCTGAATTGCCGATAACCCGCCTTCCCCCATCAGCGTGAGTTCATAGCCTTGCACTCTTTTAAATGTTTTTATAAATGTTTTATAAACCCGCGAGGGAGATAACATGTTAGTTTTTATAAAATAGGACACCATTTGTCCCGATTGCTTGTTTATTGATTTGGACCCGAATGATTATATGACCCGATGAATGATTAAATGACCCGATAGATGAAATAAAATGGATTATTAAAGTTAGGTTATGTCACTAAAAGTCCCATTAGCATGAATTATGAACTACCGGTATTTGGTAGACGCTTGTGCATATAATAGTACTATTTGGGGACGATCACCCCAGTTCGCGCCTTGACGGTTGATCCCCGTCGTGTCACATTGATTGGTATGCGAATTTATGTATGAGAAGATTTCGATAGCGTGACCTTTGTGACGACACGCTAATTTAGATGGGCAAATTGAGTATCGGGTTAGCTACCCGTTGTTTGGTTTAGTAAGGTAACAATGTCATGCGGCTTATAATAATCCAATTAACGAAATACTGCTATATGCACCGAATTACGATATATTGCCTAACTAGCAATATGGGGTCATGCTATTGATATTATGTTCGTGTTTTGGTTTTCATAACCATAATCATATAACGGTTTTTATTTAACTCCATACAAGGTTATAAAACGTATTGTATGATATTTTTACGACATTGGTTCGTATAACGATTTTGAAGGCGAAAGCCAAACATTATGATTTTGATAAGGAATTGTATAAAATGACTTTGGCTATTTTATGGCCCATTAAAATGATTTGTACAAAATGGTTTTCGGTAATAATTTTATACCGATGATATATTGATGGTTTATTAAACTCTATGAATTCACTCGGCGTTATCGCTGACCTTTTCTTTTAACATGTTTTATCTCAGGTACTTGAAGGTAATTCTCGGGAAGACAACTAGAATTCATGGCCCGCATTTAAATATTAATTTCCATTCAAATGCTTTGTAAAACTTGTATAAAATACAATGACTTGGGACCTATGTAAATTTGATATTTATGAATGGAAATTCTTTATTATTAAACGACGCGATTTTTATGCGTTGTCTATGATGTGAGTAATGTGCTATCCCGTAAAACCAACTAGTCTTCCGCTGTATTGAGTTGTATAAATTTGGGGGTGTTACAGTTTGGTACCAGAGCTCTCGTTATAGAGAACGAAAGATTTTTAAAACCAAGGTTTTGAATAAAACATTTCAAAATCATTTAACTATAAACATTTTCTAAAAATGTCTAAAAATCTTTTGACTATAACGGTGCCGAAGAATTCCCGAGTTACCGACAAGGCCAGACTGAGAAGTGTTATTTTAATATATATATAACTTGGATTATATATATACATATAATGTAATTTGATTACATGATTGTTTGATGATTGTTTTGATATTTATACGAGGTATTTATACGATATAGATTGTCACAAGAAACCCTAAATCCCCTAGTAAATTAATTTCTCGTAGGAATTCTAGCTATCCTAGATCTAAACCAATTTGTGGATATTTATAATCCCGACAAAATGGTTAATATTCGTAGAAATATAGATATTAGTTGATTGTGATATTGAAGAAGAATTGGCGAGATTAAAACTGATATCGATGTCATGACGATCTTTCCTTATAAAGTGGAGTTTGACAAAACGTTACCACCTGGAAAGGTGTCATCTGATTCGTTGTCACCCAATTCTTAAATTTGAAATCGAAAGGGTGAATGTTGCACTTGAGGCTGTCATTGGAACCATTACCCAAAAGCCTCATGCCACTAGTACCTTTCCGAGAAGTATAGTTGAATGATCAAGTCATTTCATACTGGTGACTCATTTGATAATTATTGATAAAGGAGTTATAGGATTGGAAATTAAGTGTTGTTCATGTCGAGCTTTTATTGCCCTATTAAGGTCTAAGAATAAGGTTGAAAATATTGGAAAATGAGGTAGGATATCGAATTGAGTATAAGTTGATTGAAACTTGAATAAAGTAAAATTTAACCCGTATGGAATATGAGATTGATAAGAGGAAGTAGTTAAGTCCTGTAATTGAATTATAAGGTTTTAAATGATTGTTAGTTCGTGTTAAGGGTTGTCCCTAGGCCATTGTCCACTAATGAGGATGCCCAGTGTCCAAGAAATAAATTGAAGAAATCTTCTTCTAAATTGGGACCGATGGATCTTCCGGGACAGGTGGGACACCTAATGACTATTGTAGATTAGTATTCATTATGGTATCTTTTAAAAATCCCTAACTTAACTGAGACATCAGTTGGTAGGATGAGTTATAGGAATTGTATGACATAGTGACACGTAATGTGTTACGGTACAATTTGACTTGTTTGTGATTAATGAAAAGACTACCTTTGATTGCTAAATTCTACATGTATCGATGTTATCTATCTTTTCTTGCTTCATCCTAATGTTCGCATTAGTGATGCGACCATTAATTAAGTACTCATCCCGATTTGAGTTACGTTGTGGATTATTTTCTTTGTATTCCTGAGTGCCATCGAGGTCCTGAACCTCGTGATTATTTGGCTAAAGCTCATTTCCTAGCATATTGTATTTAGTTCTTGGTGAACAACTTTTCATCACTCTTTTGCAGATCACTCATTGTTTTATAAGATAAAACAGTATCCTTTGAGAAAAATTGAATTTTCATCTCTATAAGGAATATTCAAAGTAAGATTTATAAGTGATTGTTATCAAAATGAAGTTGTTTATAAAGTACCTTGGAAAACTTAATTGTTTTCATAACAAAGAAAATCTTTGTAAATTTATTTTTGATTCTTATTTAAGAATTAAGCATGAAAATGTTTTTATTATAAACATGATGATAAAATTTTGACGAACTGAGTATTGCATCGTTAATCCTGAGATTGTGTATAGTTGCGCGCCTACATACAATTTGGAATGGACCATGCAAGACTGATTAGTAGTCACCATAAAACTAATGAATAAACACTACATTTTCTTTAAAGATTGTGAAAGATTAAATTTTATGAGATCTGCAAGAAGTGAAAAATAGGGACATAGTGTTAGGGACACCTACATATGTGCCCGTACCATTTATTCTTCTGAGTCGTATTTACTCATCTGTGGAAATTGTCTTCTTTGACAATTGACAATTCTTTCTTGTCCAATTCTCCCGTAGTGAGATTCTTAGGAAAAGTATTTGATTACCGAGTGTTGATACCCGACTGGATGTATCGACGCACCTCTCATTTCTTTTGAATTGATTTCATTTGAATGACCTGGGTAACGATCCGAGGAGCTTTCGAATGCGTACTCAAATTATGAAAACATGGGATATATTCATATTCATTAAATGTTTTCGTCTGTATCTGATTTGAAATTCTCTCGCGTAGATTATGCGTTGACCTTACTCTTTTAATAGTAGTTGTGTCTCCATATATCCCTGAATTTGCGAAGGATTATGAGTATTATTAGTCTTTTGAGAAGTTCACATCTTATCAACAGCCATGAAACTGGAAAGTTGATAGTGCCAGTAGAATGGATTGATTGATTATGACATGACGACATTGTCTTAATTGATGGGAACTCTAGTAGAATTCCCCTAAATGATAAGATGCTGATTATCAAAAGTGATCTAAATAATCCTTGATGGATGACCATATCCTGTATTTAGACTTAAATTTATACCATGAATGGTTGTGAATTAGTCATAGATACTATAATTTAGAAAGGACCTAATATGAATTTATTGAAAGATGTTTCCGTTATCTGAAACTGTAGGAGGTATTTGTTGGTAAATTACCTAGACTTTCGCCATTAAGGCAGATTGAAATTGGTATTGATTATCTTCCTGGTGTTGCACCTGTGGCTTGTGCACTGTACATCAGCACCATCTGAATTAAAGGAATTACCGTACAACTGAGAGAGTTGTCGGAGAAAGATTTTATTCTACCGAGCTCGTTATCATGAAGAGCTATGGTGTTATCATTCCTTATATTTATAGATTACTGTGAACTGAGTAAATTGACAATCGAAAATGATATCCATAACTCGAAATGGAAGATTTGTTCGATCATTTACAAGGTTCTAGCGTATGTTTTAAAGATTTGATCCACGACATGGTTATTATCAACTTCGCGTCCGCGGAGAAGATTATCTATTCCAATCACTACATCCGGTACTTGTAATGAAAATTATGAGTTTCACGTGATGTCGTTTGGATTGACTAATGCACATGTAGTATTCATAAATTTGGTGAATCACGTGTGTAGGCTGTAATTTGATAAATTCATGCTTGTGATCATTAAGGACCATTTGTTTGATTATAAGTATAAGAATGAGTTAATAACTATTTATAGACTGCGCTGATTTGGCCAAACAATGAAAACATGTACCTTAAATATTTAACATATGATTTAAGACTTAATCCTTTACATGATTTGACCATGTGATTAATATATAAGATAATGGAATCTATATTGACTCTTCAAAAATTTAGAGCCCTTTAGAGACTTTTGGGTTTTACCAAAAAGAAAGGTGCAAATATGTTTTGACAAATGTTTTAACAAAGAATTTTTAAGGGATTATTCCCTTATACCCAGAACATTTAACTAAACTCCTGTTTAGGGGTAAATGTTCGGGTATACCTCAAGACAACCTAAGAGGGATTGTGGAAACCATTTAAACCATGACTTGAAATTTGAAACGATAATTTACGCTTTTCAACTAAGAAAATTTTGACCAAAATATAAACAAAGATTTTTCGAACATTTATGAATCCAATTAATTATTTTCGATAAATCAACAAAAATCGTGTTAATTAAATTTAAATTTTTTTTTTTGAACATTTTCATATAATTAAACGGACTAAGAAATTTAAAATCTTTACGTTTACGTTTCATAAAAATTGAATATTTAATATTTAATTAGTTTTAATAATTATCGACGCTTTAGACGTCAGATTGAGTAAAACATATAAAAATAATAGTTGAGATGAAACTAAAACTTAGAAAATATGAAGAAAGAAATTATGAGTGAATTTTGGTCATGATAATTATATCATCAGGAAAGGTGAATGTAGATATCGACACATAATATAGAAAGGATAAAGAATCAATTAGGACATGTTCCTTAATAATGAAGGTGCAGAATAAATTGCCGAACAATATAAAATAACTAATGTTTGTAAGTGGGATAATATAGATAAGAAAAATGGGTTCGCGGTTAATATGAACCATTAGAATTTAGAAGCCAATAGCGTTAAATGTTTTAAAGGCCACTTGTGGTTGTATAAATATGGAGATTTTGAGAAATAGTTATGTTGGAATCTTGTAAGTATAAGTATTCTATTCTTGTCATTTCTGATTTAATGTATCATTATCAGAAGAAGTTATACTGATGGCAAATTATGAAGGCAGACATCGCCTCATACATTTGTAAACGTCTAGCTATTGCAAAGGTCATCATCTAAATTTGATTTGATTTGGGTCATCGTCGACAGACTGACCAAATCTGCTAATATCATTCTTGTTAATGATAGATTCTTGATGAAGAAATTGACTCTTTTGTATTTAAAGGAGTTGTGTAAACATGGTGTGCCTGTATCGATCATCTCTATCAAGATCCCCGCTTCGCATCGAATTTCTAGAGATTTGCTCAGAAGTCATTGAGAACGAATCTTGATGAGAATACTGTGTACCAATCCAATCGAAGGGACGAGGTAAAGTAACGATACAAAATACTAGAAGTCTTGTTTTATGTTTGAATGATTGACCTTTGGTAATGAACCGTATAATCGTTTTCCTTTGGAGAGATTATCATGGAAAACTATCGTATTAGGATCGAGATCGAATCTTGTGAGGATATATATTAGAGCATCTGTAGGCAGAAGTTGGGATGAAGACATCCGACATACACCCATTGTGAGTTGGACATGTCTTTTAGGTTTAAGGTTTCCTATGATGGCGAACCTAACCTTACAAAATACTCGACCCGCGAGACCTGAAATGATTGTTGAAATTAGGATCTGATTATTGACTGCCGGTAGTGGGCAGGAGGTTATATGAATATGAAATGTAGATCTTGAAGTGCCAAAAGGGTAGCGAAGTTATGCCAAAAACTTTCTGTTAGGACCATTGTAATAGTTATATGTAATAGGTAGACTAGGAGGTATGTAGTTCCTCCTGATCCTAGTAGTAGTAGGAGCAAGTCCTGCTCCTGGTCCTAGTCGTAGTCAAACTTTATTATTTACTTAATATTCTGTTAGGATATGCATGAGATATGTTAGGAAAGGATATGCATATCAGTTTTACACGTTTTCTTTAATGCTGTATTAGGGTTTCCTTGTAGTATAAAAGGAACCTTAGGCAGAAGGGTTAGACACACCTTCACAAAACGTAGTTCTAGTGATTATCAATATTAGAAATCCTTAGAAGGATCAAGTCTTTATAGTTATTCTGTTCTTCTTAATTATATTTATATTCTACATTCATATTGTGTATAGAGTCTCTTTGTGATTTGACTTGTGATTACAGAAGTCATTCATCGGTCCTGACAGGCTGCAAGATCTACATCTAGGAGACCCAACAAGTGGTATCAGAGCCTGGGAGGATCTCTATACAAGAAGAATCAAGTTTTCTTACTTCTGACATTTTTTTTATCATGTCTGTCTCATCTTCTACTCAAACAGGAGAAGACGGCACTCCTAAAATTGTGCAACCTCAGCAGATCCTGGCTACGGTCTCTAAAACGAATGGTAAGTTCCCTCTTCTAAAGAAGGGTGAATATGATAACTGGGCAATGAAGATGGAATGGTGGATCACCAACACTGATCAAGATCTCTGGAAGATCATTCTGAATGGGAACAGCAGGAAGCTTACTGGACGAGACAAGAATGGTAATATTACTCTTCTTGACCCTAAATCTCATGAGGAAATCATAGCTATTCAGAAGGAGGTAAAAGCAAAAACGATCTTGCTTCAATATCTTCCTGAAGATCACATGGGTGACTTCTACCATTTGGATGATGCCAGAGAGATCTGGAATGGCATAAAAGCAAGGTTCGGCGGGAATGAGGAGTCAAAGAAAATGTGAAGGTCCATGCTGAGAGATGAATTCACAGAATTCAAAATCTCATAAACTGAAGGTCTGAATCAAGGGTATGATAGGTTCAAGAAGATATTGAGCCAGTTGAATCAACTTAGGTCCAAGCATGATGATGGTAATATTAATGCAAGGTTTCTTAAAGCCTTACCCTACTCATGGAATCAGGTGGTGATCTCTCTCAAAGCCAAAGGTAGGCTTGACTATCTCAGCTTTGATGATTTGTTTCATAAGCTCAGAACTTTTGAACCTCATGTGAGAGGCTTTTCAAACGACTCTTTTCCCACTCCTGCCAACTCGGCCTTTGTAAGTTCTATGGCATCCAGTCCTATGTCATATGCAAGTAGCCCAAGCAACATTGTGTCCTCTCGGCACACTTTCCAGCATACTTCTGCTCCTGAACCTACTGCCAAGTCTGGTAGTATGGTAGAAGCTGTTCTTCATTCGTTTGTTGCTGATGTTAATGCTGAACAACAACTTGCCTTTGATGACTTCAAACAGGTCGATAAACTTGACCTAGATGAGATGGATCTTAAATGGCAGATGGCCATGCTTACTCTTAGGGTTCACAAGTTTGAGAAGAAAGCAGGAAGGAAATTTAATTACAACCCTCGGGTGCCAGCAAGATTCGATAGAAGCAAGGTGCGATGCTATAACTGCCAGCAACAGGGACACTTTGCAAGGGAGTGCCCCAGCAAGAATGATCAGGAGAAGAGCAGGTACTCCGCTTTCAAGGTGCAGGAGATAAAAGATGACAAGAAGGCATTGGTATCTGTTGACTCTATGGTCAACTGGAATGATCATCAGGCTTCTACTCTGGAGACAGCTGAGTCCTCGACTGACGTGTTTGCAATGATTGCTGGGAATCTCTCTGATGCAGAAGAAGCAGACGAGTTTGCTCTTATGGGCATCTCACCTCAGGTACAACATTGTCCTCTTGGTTGTCATGATAAATACTCAGAATTGTTGTCCCAATTTAATGAAGTAAATGATCAAAATGATAAGTATTTTTTAGAGGTTCAAGCCTATAAGGCTTCATTAAACACTTTGGAACAACAAAAGAGGTGGTTACAAGATACACAACGTGCGTATGAGGATAAAATCAGGATACTAAGCATTAATTTAGAAAACACTACAAATATGCTTAAATATACAGAAACTGAAAGAGATGCTAGTATCAAAGAAAAAGAGGAGATGCAAGCTAAATTAGATGCTACAATGCTAAGATTTGACAAATGGCAAAAGGCACCTAAAAATCTTTCAAAATTAATTGACGGTAGCATGTCTGGCAGAACTAAAAGAGGCTTAGGATTTGAAAAATATATTGATTCAGAAGATGTATTTGATTTATCTTTCTCAAGTGTCTTTGATGCCGACAAAGAGGATGAGGGCAAACCTAGCTTCAATAGGTTTAAACCAGCAGCAGAAATGCATGTTGTCCCTCCTCCTCTTACTGGAACTTTTATGCCCACTTCATGGCATAATGACTCGGATGGATTACAGATGCTTGAGTCTCCAACAAGTTCTACTAATACTAATGACTTTGTCTTATGTACTTTCAGTGACAAAGCTGGTGACTCTGCATCTAATGGTTCAAGTGACGAGTCAAGACCTACAAGTTCCAAGTCGAATGAACATGCTGCTAATGGTTCTAGGAAGTGTGAAGAAAAAGTTGTTGTCAAGTCAAGTGTGTCTGGTCCTTGTTTATTGAGTCCTAGGAAGAATGTTTTTCCTAGAAATGTGTGTAATAAAGTAGGCAGTATGAAACAATCTCATTCTAATAAAAGGTCTTTCAAAACATGTTTTGTTTGTGGCAGTGCCTTTCATTTAATTAAAGATTGTGATTATTATGACACACATGCATCTGTTAATCATGCTTTTCCTGCTCCTGGTTCACCAGGAGCTGCTACATATGCTTCTAGAAGACTTAATCCTAGTGCTCTAATGTTTAATACTTCTAGAGTATCCTCTCCTTTCGCGTCTGCTTATTGGAGAGATAGTGGATTCCAAACAACCAGTAAATATTTTCAAAATTTTAATCCAATCTATCCACATAATTTAGACCACACGTATTTTGGTTTGGGAAATTTGGGAACTGCTGTTAAGCCCTCAGCAGGTTGTTCTTGGTCAAATAATAATACCCATATGATGCATAGGCAACCAAGGAACAACGGTGGATCTCATCAATCTTCTTGGCATTCTTCTAATGATCTACAAGGCAGGCTCAAACCTGAAAAGGTTTGGGTCCCCTTAAGACACTAACCTTTGCATTTTTATTCTCTTGTTGTTGTAGGTTACTCCATACCAGGATCCTAGTCTAGGTATTGTTGATAGTGGTTGCTCCAGGAGCATGACTGGCAATAAGAGTCTTCTCTCTAACTTTGTACCATTTCATGGTGGCAAGGTCTATTTTGGTGGGGGTGAAGGCAGAATCACTGGCAAAGGAACGATAAAGACTCCAAATCTTAATTTTGAGCAGGTCTACTATGTGGAAGCACTTCAACATTTCAACTTGATATCGGTCTCTCAGATTTGTGACAAGAAGCAGTTTGTTCTCTTCACCGATACTGATGCACTTGTGCTTTCCAAAGACTTTTAGCTTTCGGATGACTCACAAGTTTTACTCAGAATCCCTAGAAGACACAATCTCTATAGCATCAAGTTGAATGAAGTCAACCCTACTGGTCAACTAGCATGTCTGATTGCAAAAGCCTCAGAAGATGAAGCCACTAAATGGCACCGAAGGATGGGGCATGTGAACTTCAAGACCATTCACAAACTTGTAAATCTGAATCTGGTCTCTGGTTTACCTCCCAAGACGTTTAGAAATGATATAAATTGTATTGCCTGCAGCAAAGGCAAACAGCACAAAGCATCCTTCAAGGCCATTACTGCTCTAAGTCTTATTACTGAACCATTGCAGCTTCTACACATGGACTTATTTGGTCCTACTTCTATCAGGAGCATTGACCACAAGCAATTCTGTTTGGTGGTAACTGATGGTTATAGCAGGTTTACGTGGGTGTTCTTCATGGCTGCCAAAAGTGAGACCTACTCAATTCTTTGAGATTTTCTTACATTGATAGAGAATCAGTTGTCCAAGAAAGTTAAAGGTATTTGTTGCGACAATGGAACCGAGTTTAAAAATAAAGACCTCATCGCACTTTGCAATGCTAAGGGCATCAAAAGAGATTATAGTGCTGCTAGGACTCCTCAACAGAATGGTGTGGCAGAAAGAAAGAACAGGACACTAATAGAAGCAGCAAGAACTATGCTTGCCGATTCCAAGCTTCCAACCATGTTCTAGACAGAAGCTGTTAATACTGCAAGTTATGTTTTGAATAGGGTTTCTATTACCAATCCTCACAAGAAGACTCCTTATGAGCTGCTCATGGGCAAAGTTCCAAATATTGTTCATTTGAAGCCTTTTGGGTGTCCAGTCACCATTCTGAATACTAGTGACTATTTGGGGAAGTTTGATGGCAAGGCAGATGAAGGATACATTGTGGGATATTCAGCTCATTCTCGGGCGTATCGTGTCTACAATCTTCAAGCCAAACGGATCATTGAAACTATTAATCTCAGGTATTTTGAGGAGAAGTCAAACATCCAAGGCAAAGGTCCAGAATGGTATTTTGACCTTGATTATCTTAGTGATTCGTTAGGATATTTTCGTTTCAAAACTAACCATGATGTAGGACCACAAGTGTTTGCAACTTCTAGTACTGGTGTATCTTCTAGTCTTTCTGATTCAGATGATGAGGATGACATTTTTGTGGTTCCATCCTACTCCACCACGGTTTCTCCCACTCCTCCTAGTGATGCATCTCCATTGGATGTACAGGATTCCCAAGCAGCTCTTGACACTCTTCTCAAACAGCAACAAGAAGCTACTAAAGCAGCTGCTCAAGGTAGTTTTGAGTTTCCCTTGGTTGAGCCTACTGACAAAGTTGCTCCTGGTACTCCAGCTTCTGCTCCTAGTGCTATCTTATCACCTACTGGTACTCCGGCTAGTGAGTCTGCTTCCAATACTCGCTTCTCCAGTCCTTCTGATTTGGGGAACCATGAAAAGAAGTCTTCTACCAAGCTGGATGATATTCATAAACAACCGGTAGATGGGATTTTCCAACATGCTTCATATGATGCTGACTTTGTTGGTGATCTCAATAACTTGGCACCAGAAGTGGAGGTTTCTTCCAATCCAGTCTTGCAATCACATAAAGATCATCCTACCACTCAAATTATAGGAGATCCTGGTTCTACCGTCAAGACACGCAGAATGCAGCAGAAGGCCTCGTCTGATCATCATGCTCTTGTGGGCTATATTGAGGATCAAAAGCGTAATAATCATACGGACTTTCAACACTGTTTGTTTGCTTGTTTTCTTTCACAGGTGGAACCTAGGTCTGTTTATCATGCACTTGAGGATCAAAGTTGGGTGGAGGCTATGCAGGAGGAAATGCATCAATTCTTGTTTCAGAATGTTTGGGTTCTGGTTGACTTACCAGATGGAAAGACAGTTATCAATACCAAATGGATTCTTAAGAACAAGAAGGATGCACGGGGAATTGTCGTAAGGAATAAATCTAGGCTTGTCGCACAAGGACACACTCAAATTGAGGGCATTGACTATACTGAAGTCTTTGCGCCGGTTGCCAGGATCGAGGCAATTCGTCTGTTTTTGGCCTTTGCTTCTTATGTTGGCTTTACGGTGTTCCAGATGGATGTCAAGAGTGCATTTCTCTATGGCAAAATTGACGAGGAAGTGTATGTTACTCAACCTAAGGGGTTTGTAGATCCACTTCATCCCAAGAAAGTCTACAAGGTGGTCAAGGCTCTTTATGGGTTACATCAGGCTCCTAGAGCTTGGTATGAGTGTCTTTCAACTTTCTTGTTAAAGAATGGCTATAGAAGAGGTACTATTGACAAAACACTATTTCTTCGGCGGAATTCCAAGGATATTATCCTTGTTCAGGTTTATGTGGACGACATTATGTTTGGTTCTACAAGGAAGGAGTGGTGTGATGAGTTTGAACACTTGATGAAAGGCGAATTTCAGATGAGTGCAATGGGAGAACTGTCATTCTTCCTTGGTCTTCAGGTCAAGCAACAATCGGATGGGATTTTCATCAGTCAAGATAAATATGTCCATGAGATTCTTCAGAAGTTTGACATGGATCCTCTTAGACCAACAGCAACTCCTTATGAAGTTGCTAAAATCAAACTTAAGAATGAGCCAGACCCCCCGGTAAATGTTCACATGTACAGGTCTATGATTGGCTCCCTCATGTATTTGACTGCATCACGTCCGGACATTATGTTTGCAGTAAGTGCTTGTTCTAGATACCAGGTGACTCCAACGGTTTCGAACTTAACAATAGTGAAGAAGATTTTCAAGTATATCAAGGCTCAACCTAAATTGGGTCTATGGTATCCTAGAGAATCTCCTTTTGTTCTAGAAGCCTATAGTGATAGTGACTATGCTGGTGCTAATAATGATAGGAAGTCTACTACTGGTGGTTGTCAATTTTTGGGTCGTCGACTTATTTCATGGCAATGTAAGAAACAGACAATCGTAGCTACTTCTTCAACAGAAGCTGAATACGTTGCTGCTGCTAGTTGTTGTGGACAAGTTTTATGGATCCAAAATCAGATGTTGGATTATGGTTTCAATTTTATGAATACCAAAATTTTTATTGACAATCAAAGCACTATTTGCATTGTGAAGAATCCTGTATTTCATCAGCGGATGAAACATATTGAGATTCGGCATCATTTTATTCGGGATGCCAATGAGAAGAAGCTGATACAGGTTCTTAAAGTTCAAACGGATGACAATGTTGCTGATTTGCTAACTAAAGCTTTTGACGGTCCTCGGTTTAACCACTTGGTGGTTCACATTGGGATGGTCAATCCTTGAGGTCTAGGATTGAGGGGAGGCAAAGCCTAAGGGGAGGCTTTGTGTACATATTAGGTCAGACTAACGTATTGATAGTATTTAACAACATGGTTTCTTGGTTCTGATGGTGTGTGGTAATTATGATGGAGGATTTTTGCTCTCTTCTGGTGGATATGGCCTTACATGACTGGCTTTTGGTCCTCTTTGGTCAGCTTCTAGTTATAATTGGTTGGCTTCTGGTGGTTTCATAATCCTTCCATGTCAAGTGGTGTTTGGCTCCTGGTACTGGTCTGGCATACTGTTCATTCCTTTTGTCCTTTGTTAATCACGTTTTGCTCCTGGTTTGACCATTGTGTGCTTTGACTTTTGGTCAACGCTCCCAATCCTGGTATTTACAAGTTTGAATTAAGCATATTAATTGGGAGTTGGTTATTATGTTAAAAAGGGCAAGTGGTTACTATGCAATTATGGTTTAATTTGAAAGGGCAACCCCCCATTAATAGGGGTCAATGAACAGTTACCACTTTCTTTATATATGGTCAACATACACCCTTGACTCACTCATTACAATTAACACACACACAAAACCGCTTCTACTCTCTACACCCTAATCCCAATCCTTCTTCCATCAGTTCATCAAGATCCATGGCTGCTCTTGCTTACCAACCTGCTCACAACCGTGTTGCTTATCTGGGTGATGGTCCAAGTCGTGAACATTTTGCTGACATCTTGGATTTCATTGAAGCTTCTAACTTGAGGTTTGCATTTACTGTCTGTCCCACCATATATGATAGTGTGATTCGTCAATTTTAGGCGTCTACTCAACTTGTGAATGTGGCTGGTCGTCCACGTGCACTTCATGCTACCATAGATGGACGTGCATATGTGGTGAATGAGGCTTCTATTCGCTCTTCTCTTCATCTTCAGGATGAGGGGGGTGTTGAATCAATCCCCAATTCGGAAGTATTGGAGGGGATGGCTGCTATAGGTTATGAACATGGGGGGAAGTTTAACTTCCAGAAAAATAGGTTTTCCCCCCAATGGAAGCTTCTGGTTCACTTTTTAATCCATTGTATGAGTCCCAAGTCTGGGAGTTAGGATGCTTTCCCTACTCCTTTGGCTACTGGTCTTATTTGTTTAGCCCAGGGTAGAGTGTTTAATTTTTCTCATTATCTATTTGAGGGGATTGTTAGTAATTTTTCTACTGCTGGTTCGAGAAAGAAGTTTCTTATGTACCCTAGGTTTCTTCAGCAAATCCTTGTTTGTATTCCACGTGATAGGACTAAGCATGTGTCGTCTAAACTTACAGCTAAAGTATATTACAATATGATGAATAGGTTTACTGGGGACTGGAGGCCCCTGACTGAAGCCATGTTGGGACTGGCTCAGGGTCCTATGGGTGAGGAAGAGGAGGCTCCTGAGTTTGTTGTGATTGATGATGACCTAATGGAGGAGGAGGCTCCTACTGCTGGTGCCACTCCTGTGGTTGAGGAGGAGTTGGTTGAAGAGGTGGTGGTTGAAAACCCATCTCCTACCAAGGCTGGTCCTTCCTCAGTCCCACAAAGGTCTCCATTTGTGGAGACTCCACCTCCTAGTCCTGCCCCACGCTCGACTGATAAATCGTTTGATGCTAGTACTCCACAGGTTGACCCACATGTTGCTTCGGGCTCCAATGATGCTTTCCCTGATCCAAGTTCTCTTGGTGGGCAGGCAGAGGAGCCTACTACACTGATCTCTTTGCTTGATCTTATGCGCAGGTACCATGAGCGGATGATTTGTTTGGAAGCTGATTTAAACCAACATCGGAAGCTTACAAGGGAGTTTGTTCTTCCTTTGGCTGATCGCATCAAGGCGTTGGAGACTCGACAACGTCGTCGCAAGAAGCATGTGGTCCATTCAGATTCTGATGAAGAGGGTGCGGAGAATGTTGAGGATGGCTTGACGTTGTTGGCAAAGGCTGCCTTTGCTGATAAAGTTTATGATGATTTGCCGGTTCCTCCAATGTCCTCCAATGTTCCTTCTCCTGGTGTTATTCCCCCTTCTATGGGTGGTGATTCTGATCTTGCTGATGGTTCTCATGCTGGTCCCTCTCATGATCCGAAGGGAAAAGCCCCAATGACTGATGCTCCATCTCCATCTCGTAAGCGTACTCGTCGACAGATTGAAGAGGAAAGGCTTGGTGAAGAGGCTGCTCGTCGGGTTCAGGCTGAGATTGATGAAGCTGATAGGGCTACTGAGGAAGAGCTTCGAGAACGCAGGCGTGCACAAATTCAGCATGATGCCATGCATTGGAGTGATAGTGAATGGATGCAAGTGTTGACTGTTCTCACTCGGGATTATGCTCAGTTTAAAGATCTTTTGGGTGATGATGTTGATGAACACAATTGTATTCCGCGGGCTATGGTATTGATGCGTAAGCATCAGTTGGCTCTTGCTGCAGAACTTAAGAAACAGAGAAGGAACAGACCTTTATCTCGGGCTGAGGAGCGCCGGCAGATGCAACGTTATGTGAAATATCAGTCTGCTGCTCATTTCAATGCTCCTTGGACTTGGGCTCGGGTGCGGGCTTTGACTTTTGATGAGCTAAAGGCCCTTTATGAAAAGATGGTTAAGCGTCAGAGTCAACCTATTCCAGAAAGATTTATTTACCATCCTCGTGGTGTGACTGCTTCTATGCCTGCTGATTCTACTGGTCCTTCGTCTGCACCCACTCCTGGTTCTGCTGGTAGTCCTTCTGGTTTTGTTGCTACTTCCGTTGGTCCTTCTACTACACCTTTGGTTGCTCCGTTGGGTTCTACTGCTGGTCCTGCTACTACCATCTTTGCTACAACCACCACCACTCATGGTTCTACCACCACACCTGTTACTACCACCACCACACATGTTCCTACAACCACCTTTGTTACCACCACCATACCTACTACATCTGATGTGCCATCTCCATCACCACCAGTTTCTGGAACTCAACCTAATCCTACTTCTGATGCAGCTCCTAGTGGTCTATTGGGTGGACACATTCATGAGTCTACTTCTACTGCTTCCCCTGCTGCTGCTGAGGTTAAGGTTAAGGTTGAATCAACACCTTCTGATCCCACACCTAGACGTTCCCTTCGCCAGAAACAGGCTCGTCGTATTCGCCGTGGTAAGACCGTTCCTTTTGAGAAGCGTGATCCTGAGAATTTAATTGATGCAGCTTCTGACAGCGATTCTGACTTACCCTTGGGCAATGGGAGCATTACTGGTTATACGGTTGAGCGTTCTACAACACTTCCTGGTGGTGTATCCCATCGGATTACTTTGAGTGATGGGTCTGTGCGATTGGCAACGGATTTTCCGGGTGTGTTGTCTTGGGCTGACCGTATGGATCTTATGGCGTTGTAAGGACTTGTTGATTCTAGTATGCCGTTTGACCCAATGGCTGTGTCTTCCTGGCCTGGTCTGCGTATCTGGGCTGATCTCAAGTTAATATTGGATCCTCCTCCTAATGCTCCTGTTTCGGGCATATGGAAGGATCAAATGCAATGGGAGATTTTGCGCTGGAAGCTATATGCTGGATGTGGAGTTCATATGTTGGAATTAGAGTCAGGTCATAGGGTGTTTATGCTGACGGATGTGGAGTATCCTTTGACTATTTCTTCGATGGAGGCGATGTTAGCAAGTCACTTGCAAATTTCTACTGCTCCATCTGGAAATGAGTCATTTATGGCCACGGCATTGGTAGAAGGTATTCAGGCAAGGTTGATAGCAGATAAGAAGGCTGCTTCTGGTATGTAAGGTGATTGGGTTGTAAGTGTTTATACTTTGTATTTTTGTTCATTTGTTCTTATTTTCATTCTTTTCACCAATATGTACAGTGATTGGTGAACTTCATTCATTAGAGTTTAAAAAAAAACAAATATATATATATATATATATATATATATATATATATATATATATATATATATATATATATATATATATATATATATATATATATATATATATATATATATATATATATATATATATATATATATATATATATATATATATATATATATACTTTTTATATAATATCTGCTTATACTTTAAACACAGTTTAGATTTTATACTTGTGAATAATATCCCTTGGCTGCTTATCATTGTGGGTTCTGGTTACTGATTTGAGCTTGTCCTGGTACTTGGTTTCACTTGGTGTTGGACGTGGTCCACACAACAAATGGTTCTCAACTTACCATGTCTAATCGACAAGAAAAAGTTGATTCACCTTGAGGGTACGGCTCTTGGTGTGATTCTCAAATCCGTTGATGGTTGCCAGGTTACCCAAAACTGGATGGTTTTCACTTGCCATGGTCCTAGACTGGAAAGTGGCTAATCCAAGGGGGTACGGCTCTTGGTAAAGATCTTATCAAATCTGTTGATAGTTGTAATAGCTTGCTTAAAGCTATAGGGTGTTCAACTCACCGATGCTTCATTGCTAAGAGTTGGCGAGTCCAGAGGGGTACGGCTTCTAGTAAAGACGCATCAAATCCGTTGACGGCTGTGATGGTTTGCCTAAAATTATCAGGGTACTCCCACTCACCATTGATTCACGTTCTAAGAGTTGGCTGGGTTCTAGTCTCCCAGGGTGATGCTTATTCCACCAGAATGACTAGCTAGCCCAAGAGCGAGCAGCTACTTGGTAAAGGCTCATCAAATCTGCTCATGTTGCTGAAAAGATTCAACACGATGTTGATTTGTTACAAGCTTTGGAGAAGCTTCTAGTGTTTCATGTTGCGGCGGTTACTCTGATTCTTATCTTGTTGATGCTGCTATTTGTTTTGTTGATACAATCCTCGGGCTTTCTTTGCACGTTTTCCAGGAAACTTGAACTCAACAGGTCAAATTCAAGTTTAGGGGAGAATTGTTAGGACCATTGTAATAGTTATATGTAATAGGTAGAGTAGGAGGTATGTAGTTCATCCTGGTCCTAGTAGTAGTAGGAGCAAGTCCTGCTCCTGGTCCTAGTCGTAGTCAAACTTTATTATTTACTTAATATTCTGTTAGGATATGCATGAGATATGTTAGGAAAGGATATGCATATCAGTTTTACACGTTTTCTTTAATGATGTATTAGGGTTTCCTTGTAGTATAAAAGGAACCTTAGGCAGAAGGGTTAGACACACCTTCACAAAACGTAGTTCTAGTGATTATCAATATTAGAAATCCTTAGAAAGGATCAAGTCTTTTTAGTTATTCTGTTCTTCTTAATTATATTTATATTCTACATTCATATTGTGTATAGAGTCTCTTTGTGATTTGACTTGTGATTACAGAAGTCATTCATCGGTCCTGACAGGCTGCAAGATCTACATCTAGTAGACCCAACACTTTCACCTTGGAAAAATGAATAGATGATGTGAAAGATCATGGGGTATAAGTCCCCGTAGTATGGGACCATTGAGATGATGTAAAAAGTTGGTTGAAAGGCATATAAGCTGGATCTACCCTAGGACTTCAAGGGAAGCGTGAATTATGATTCGTATATCTGACTTGATAAAATGTCTATCAAGTGAAAATCTAACTATTCCTTAATAAAGTTTAGATCGGCGAAAAGTTGCATTCATCAACAACCCGTGAACATCATGGATAGAGAAAGTAAGTCAACATTAAGCTTGATCTTATTCCCGTAGTCATGTTTGATGAAACTCGCGTATTGTAATGAATTTCACTTGTGAGAAAAGACCGAATGTGGAGGAAATACCCACATGGCTCTAACTCTATAAGAAGCGAGTAGTAAGATAAGATGATCTTTGAGGACAAAGATCCTGTTTAGGGGTAAATGCTGTGACAATCCGTCAATTTATGGTTTATATTTTATTCTCAAATATTATTAAAAAAACATAATTTTAATGTTATATTATGAACTCACTTATTTTTGTGAAGAAATTTAGGTTTACGTCTTGAAGTAGCATCGACTACGTCTAAACTAGAGGATTCTACGCTACGTGCTTACGTTTACATACACCGTCTTTGGTGACAGTCCGACATTTCAGGAAATAAATTTATCCGTGAATATTATTTTGGAGTTTTAAATTTGTGTTGGTTCATGAACTCACAAATTTACGAGAAGAGATTAGGACTTACTTTCATAATTTAACGTCCTTTACGACTAAACCGGAAACCCTAGGTTTACGTATTTACATCTTTGAACTCTTTTTTTGACGAGACAATTTTTATTAGATTCCTTTTGTGTCGTTGCTTCATAATTTATAAAAACGTTTTTCGTAAAACGACCCGAGGGCATGAAAATCAAGGAAACTAGAATCGAGGAATACCCGTAAATTAATGGGGATGGAACAAGTACATACTTGTCCCACCCCCACACATGGCTAAACAAAGCTAACAACACCATGTGGTGTCAAGCTTACAAGATAAGCTAAGACACATGTCTTAGTTTACTTGTAAACTAGCAACCAACATCAAAACCACCACCTCAAACCATTTTCATTCATTTCAACACATGCAAACCACTAAACACTCTCCTCCCTCTCTCTAAAATTCGTCCCAAACTCATCCAAAACAACCCCCATTTGATCTTGATTCAACCATAAATCATATGTATAATTTACATATGATAAAAACCCATTGAAGTTATTAAGATTGGAGGTGATCTTAACATGTAAAAAGGAGTTTTCAAGGGAGTTTGGGGCTGATTTCTCAAGGAATTTTCATGAAGAACAAGGGCTGATTTTTGGAGGAATCTACAAATACTTGGTGATCCTAGAAGTGGTGTTGATGTCTCATAAGATTGGTTACCCAAAACCATGTCTTGTTCATCCAAAAGCTCATCATTTCATCACTTTGGTGGTATAAAGATTGTCCTCCCCATCCTTTTATTAATTTTGATTATGTAATCATGTATTTTATTCTTAAATGTATATATGTATGATGATATATGATGATAAAAATATTGTTTGGGGATTTGGTGTTGATAATCATGGGTAAAAATATGAAAAACTATATGTAAAAATGGTTAATCTTTCTTAAATGGTAGGCTGTATAAAAACAGTAACTAACCACATGTTAGACTGATAAAATGGCAAAGTAGAATCAATATACAGTAAGTAATATGTCTTGTACACATGTGATAGTTGGCCATGCAATGGAATCATTAGGATGAGTGAGATATGATCAAAACAAGTTTAAAGTACAAATCTGAGTTCACTGTTTTGGACGATTTTTAGAAAATACTTAGATGCTGATTTAACAGTAGCTATAGGCAAGTTAAATGGAGCACATATCATGTAGTTTATGTCATAAAAATTTGAGCTTCTATATCCTTATAGAACTCTAGATATAGCAGTTTTGGTGAACATGAAAATAAAAATCAGATTTTGGGAAATTAAAGTATAATAGTATTATATAAGCACTCAAATAAAAATAGTATAAAATGTGAATTAAAACCCACTAATTTATATAATACATTTATATAAATATGTATAAGGATAAATAAATGGACATTTTATAAAAATGGTAGTTTGATAAGTATTATAAGTTATAAAACTATAAACATGATTTTTACGACTTTTTCGGCTATTACCGTAAAATTAACGTTTTTGTTAAATAAAACTTAGACGGTTGGACCCGTCTAATGTAAACTTTTATAAACTCATATACTGATATATAAACATATATAACAAGTAAAAACCGATAAAACAGAACTATAAAACATACGGACATTAACGGGCTAAGTTAACGTTATTGGACTAATAATACAACAAAATGGGCTAAAACACTTATAAACTTTTTTATTGGGCTTAACCCATTTGGGCCCAACATGTAAAGTATAAATACTGATAATACAAGTATGAAATGTATTAATATAAGTTAATGAACTTATAATAGGCTTATTGGACCTAAAACACGTAAATAGGTAAAACTAGTAAACTAGTAAGAAGTTACCAATACATAAACACTAAAATGAGTAAAAGAGAATATATAAACCCACTTGATCATCATATATATAAAATCATCATATGTATACATAATCGTTATTTCTATAAAGTCATTGGACATGAGTCTAAGACGAGTATTATTTGTCTAGGTTTCCGTGATTGAAGCACGCACCGTACGTCCGAATTGCCGATAACCTGCCTTCCCCCATCAACGTGAGTTCATAGCCTCGCACTCTTTTAAATGTATTTATAAATGTTTTATAAACCCGCGAGGGAGATAACATGTTAGTTTTTATAAAATAGGACACCATTTTTCCCGATTGCTTGTTTATTGATTTGGACCCGAATGATTATATGACCCGATGAATGATTAAATGACCCGATAGATGAAATAAAATGGATTATTAAAGTTAGGTTATGTCACTAAAAGTCCCATTAGCATGAATTGTGAACTACCGGGATTTGGTAGACGCTTGTGCATATAATAGTGCTATTTGGGGACGATCACCCCAGTTCGCGCCTTGACGGTTGATCCCCGTCGTGCCACATTGATTGGTAAGCGAATTTATGTATGAGAAGATTTCCATAGCGTGACCTTTGTGACGACACGCTAATTTAGATGGGCAAATTGAGTATCGGGTTAGCTACCCGTTGCTTGGTTTAGTAAGGTAACAATGTCATGCGGCTTATAATAATCCAATTAACGAAATACTGCTATATGCACCGAATTACGATATATTGCCTGACAAGCAATATGGGGTCATGCTATTGATATTATGTTCGTGTTTTGGTTTTCATAACCATAATCATATAACGGTTTTTATTTAACTCCATACAAGGTTATAAAACGTATTGTATGATATTTTTATGACATTGGTTCGTATAACGATTTTGAAGGCGAAAGCCTACATTATGATTTTGATAAGGAATTGTATAAAATGACTTTGGCTATTTTATGGCCCATTAAAATGATTTGTACAAAATGGTTTTCGGTAATAATTTTATACCGATGATATATTGATGGTTTATTAAACTCTATGAATTCACTCGGCGTTATCGCTGACCTTTTCTTTTAACATGTTTTATCTCAGGTACTTGAAGGTAATTCTCGGGAAGACAACAAGAATTCATGGCCCGCATTTAAATATTAATTTCCATTCAAATGCTTTGTAAAACTTGTATAAAATACAATGACTTGGGACCTATGTAAATTTGATATTTATGAATGGAAATGCTTTATTATTAAACGACGCGATTTTTATGCGTTGTCTATGATGTGAGTAATGTGATATCCCGTAACACCAACTAGTCTTCCGCTGTATTGAGTTGTATAAATTTGGGGGTGTTACAATCTTTGACTTCAAAATAAGATCTTCTTGTGTCTTCTAAACATTCATTCATCTTTGCAGCATCAATATTTGTCTTCTTGAGTTTAGTCCTTGAACTCTTGATTATAAATCTTCCACTTGATTTGATGATAACAAAACCTCTAAGTATTATATCTTCTAATACTTCTTTGTCTGCAATCTTCATACCTGAAATAAAACAGTTAACAACAAAACACCAATCTGTATTGGCTTCATGATTTTTAGCAAATCACCAGCTATCAACGGATTTGATAAATTCTTTACCAGTTAGACGTACACTCTGGAATAGCCAATACTTTATTCACAAAGAATAAGGTGTAATGAAAACCTTACAATTTTTGGTAAATTGTCAACCATTAATAAGTGTGAAAACACTTATCCTTGTACCACTTATTTCCAATAATAACAAGACCAAAACGTGTGATTTATGTCGTAAAAGTCGGAATTATGCGTGGTTTGTGTTTTTATTGTGTTTTAGGACCAAAATATGAAAAAGGAAGAAAACACGGGCTTTCACGGGCTTTTATCGAAGAAAACGGTAAAAGACGAAGTCAAAAGATCAAGAGTGCTTAAAGAACGGATGTCCAAGACCTATTCTGGAGATTTATCGAAGAACAAGTCTAAAGACGGAAGTTTAATGAAGTCGAAGAACTTAAGTCTAATAGAAGAAGAAAATTAAAAGACAAGTTCAAATCCCGAGACTACAAAGACGAAGAATTAAAATCGAGTCGAGAAGAAAAAGAAAGAAGAAAGCACCACACATGCCTCCCACTTCCCTATAAATACCCTCCTAATCACATTAGGAGGGGGTTAGCTAGTTTTTATTTCTTTAGTTTCTTTCTAGTTTTTAGAGAGAGAAAGTCTTAAACTTTCTCTCACTAGTTCATCTTTTTCTTTTAATCTTTCAAGATTAAACACTTTTTGTATTGCTTATTTCATTAATCAAAGTTCTAGTTTAAGCTTTTGATCCTTATTCTCATTCTTCATTTCTTGATTTATTTCACCTTTGATCCGAATATCATACTTCACTCGTATGATTTTATGATTTCGTGTTTAAAGGTTTGATCTTTTGGTTTATACACAAGCTTTTACACGTCTAGGTCATAAGCTCATAATGCTTATTGGCTTATTCGAATCTTAGCTTATTGATTTTCGGATTTTATAAAGGTGTTAGTTATTTTAAAAGTATCTTTTATAAAGTTTTTGATTTCATATCTTGAATAGTTTTCAAATTTAAGTTTTTCTTTTGTGATTAAGACCCGGTGAGATTAGCTTATTGCATTTGCTTATTGAGATTTACTTTTCCACCAATTTCGGAATTTGTTACCTTCCATCGCAATCTTAGGGTTTTGACACACATTCCGACGGTTACTCCACTTTCCGATAGTTTTGGTTTTCGATCGCAATAACCCATTAGGGTTTTACTTTGCGATCAGTTGGTTAACCTCCTTATTCCGATCTGGGTTGCGATCGCACATTGCGATCGCGTATTCCGACGGATCTTAAGGACTTGGTTAAGACGAAGTGCTGCCCATTTTTCGATAACATCATTCCGATAGATAGACATTGCGACAGTAGCCTTTTACATCATTCCGATCTGGATCATTGCGATGATGACTTTCCGATAGATGGTCATTGCGATAGTATTGATCTGTTATATTCCGATGGTTGCTATTGGGTGTATTCCGATGAACATGAATCGTTTTCTTACAAGTTTTTAAGTTTTCAAAGCTTTAAGTATTAAGAATTTTCATAAATTAACTTCAAGATTAATTTTGTCAAAGCTTTAATTTACTCAACGACACTTTAATTATTTGCTAGTAGTTTAAAACAAACAAACCAAACCATTCTCTTGATTCACCAAAAGTCGATTGAGTCGCACTTAAGACCGGTTTTCAATTCGAAAAGATTCGGAACTATAACGAACTTGAACTTTGATACGAGGTGTGAAAAACCCAGTATTAAATGGCGCCGCTGCCGGCTCTTTTCGTTAAGATAAACGGTTTCTAGTGAGAGACGCATTGAATTTTGGGATCCGTTCTTTGAACGTTATTTTCCTGGCTTCAAAAATTTTCAAAAATCCATAAAAATTATAAAACTTTTCAAAAATACAAAAACATTAAAAAACCTATAAAAATCAAAAATATTATATAGATATTCTCTTTGTGTATATTTTTCTTCTGCAGGTGCATGCGTACTAGATCTACAAACTATTCTGAGCCCGAGAATCGTGAAGATTTAGATATGGCTGGTGTTAACAACAACAATAATCACCCACCTCAAAATAATTTGAATAACAACCACAACAATAACAACAACAACAATGTCCTTCTACCTGATTTACGAACCATGGAGGAATTGTGTCAACCCACCATGAATGGACGCGGAGGCCCGATTGCGCCAATGCACGTCACGGCTCAGGAGTTTTCGTTGAAGCATCACATGATACAACAAGTGCAAACGAACCCGTTTCGTGGAATTCCGGATGATGATGCCAACAAACACCTCGACAAATTCATTACCATTACCCAAAGCATGAAGTGCCCCGGTGTTTCTATGGATGACCTTCGCCTTCAACTTTTTCCACACTCGCTTTCTCACCATGCCGAAAAATGGTTTGACCGTCTTCCTAAGAATTCTATTCATACATGGAACGACATGACTCAACGTTTTTTGTCGCGCTACTTTCCCCCATCCATGGTCACTAGCCTTCGTAACCAAATCAGTGGATTTATGCAAGAGAATGATGAATCGCTTTTTGATGCTTGGGAACGTTACAATGATTTGATCGACCGCTGTCCTAATCACAATATGCTCCCCGTCACTCTCATTGACACCTTCTACAATGGTCTTACTTTTCGTGATCGTGACACGATTAATGCCGCCGCCGGTGGTACTTTTATGAAAAGGAGACCGGAGGAGTGTCGAGAGTTGATTGAAAACATGACTACTCACCACAACAATTGGGATTCTTCTGCATCCTCAAGATCTAATCAGAGAGTCAATTTTCATCTACTTCTTCCACCACCAACTCGTCTGTTTTGGAACGTGCTCTTCTTGATATCAACAAAAGTCTCCAAATTTTGACCTCTAACCAAACTCAACAAGCTAAAGCCGTTGCTCTTTCTTGTGACACATGTGGTGGTCCTCATTCCTACAATGAGTGTCCTTCTACTCACGGCAATTATTCTGAAGACGTTAACGCAGCGTATGGTACTTATTCCACGGGAGGCTATCAAGCTCGCCCTCAAGGAGACCGTAACTTGCTAAGTTATCGTTCCAACAATTATCTTGCTCCTCCCGGTTTCCCTCCTGCAAACCAAAACCAACAACAAAGCTACAACCGAAACAACCAATCCCAACCTCGTGCTCAAAATCAATATCAATCCCAAAGAAACCCATACCCAACTCAAGGAAATTCTCAAGCTCCACCTCTCAATCAACCGATGGCCGTAAGTCAAGACGTCGAGACGTTCATGAAGACTAATCGTGAGATGGTGACGAATCTTCAGAGCCAATTTGTCAACTTGAAGAATGACATGGTGAAACAAGGGAGTGATATTAGAGCCGAGCTAAGGAATGATATGGCCAAACACAGCAATGATATTAATGCCAACATGCAAAACTCTTTTAACAATCAAGCTCTTCACCTTCGTGATATGATTGGTTCGCTCATCCAAAGTAATCAATCCTCTTCTTCGGGTACTCTTCCGAGTAATACCGTTGCGAATCCAAGAGGGGAGATGAAAGAAATCACCACTCGTAGTGGAAAAGGTTATATGGAACCCGAGCTTCCTACACCTCCACCGGTGATTGTGAACAAAGAAAAAGAGCAACTTTCTTCACCTCCTTTACCTTCTATCCCCATTTCCCCACCACCCGTGGTTGTGAGTGATCCTATTCCCTTAAAGCCTTCTTCTTCATCCAACATACCTTATCCTTCAAGGTTGAGGAAAGAGAAGCAAAAGAGCAAGGATGATATTCAGGTTTCGAACTTCCTTAAAATGTTCAAACAATTGAATTTTAACATCTCCTTTGCCGAGGCTCTCGCTCATATGCCCAAATACGCTAAGATGTTTAAAGATCTTTTAAGTGATAAAGAAAAGCTTCTTGACATTGCTCAGACCCACCTTAATGAGAATTGCTCTGCCGTGCTCTTAAGGAAATTGCCCACCAAACTTGGTGATCCGGGTCGCTTCTTGATTCCTTGCAACTTCCCGGGAGTAGAGAATTGCATGGCCCTAGCCGATCTAGGTGCCAGTATAAACTTAATGCCTTTAAGTGTTTGGAAGCAATTATCTCTCCCCGAGCTAGTCCCCACCAAAATGACTTTGGAATTAGCCAACCGTACGGTTGCGTATCCAGTGGGGATAGCCGAAGATGTCTTTGTTGGCGTTGATAAATTCACCTTCCCGGCGGATTTTGTTGTCGTTGACTACGAGATGGATCCCCGTGTTCCACTAATCGTTGGACGTCCCTTTCTGAGGACCGGTCGCACTCTTATTGATGTAGCCGCAGGCGAAATAATTATGAGAGTTGGTGACGATCAAATTGTCTTCAACATGGGTAAGATTTCTAAGCAACCTTATTCATATGAGAGTGTTAATGCTATTGATGTTCTCGATGAGGCTTGTGAAGAACATTTTCATGATGCTTGCAAAAGTATTCCTTCTTCTCTACCCAATGTTGAGACCGTTGCCTCAATTGCTCCAGCATTGACTCCCTTCGGAGAAAGTGACTTGGATGACTTCGAAGCTAGCTTGGGTCCTCTCGATATTAAGTATGATAATTTGTCCACCAATTGGGATGAAGACATTAGTACTATTGAGAGACTTCTTAATGAGGACTCGTTCTCTCCTCCTGCTCCTAAAGAGGTGCCTAATGATGATCCATCGTTAGTTTCACCATCTATCGAGCCTCCTCCTACTCTTGCGCTTAAGGACCTACCTCCTCATCTTGAGTACGTTTTCCTGGAAGACGACGAGAAGCTACCGGTCATCATCGCAAAGGATCTGAAAGACGACGAAAAAGCCCGACTTGTCGCTGTGTTGAAGAAGCATAAACGAGCTATCGCTTGGAAAATCTCGGACATCCGTGGAATTGATCCTCACTTTTGCACACATAAAATTCTCATGGAGGACGACTTTAAGCCCACAATTCAAAGCCAAAGAAGGGTGAATCCTAAAATCCATGAAGTCATCAAAAAAGAGGTTATCAAACTTCTTGATGCGGGTATGATTTACCCTATTTCGGATTCACCGTGGGTTAGTCCAGTCCATTGTGTGCCTAAGAAAGGTGGTATAACCGTTGTGCCCAATGCAAACAACGAGTTGATTCCTACCCGTCTCGTTACTGGGTGGAGAGTTTGTATAGACTACCGCAAACTCAATGATGCCACGAGAAAGGATCATTTCCCTCTACCTTTTATGGACCAAATGCTTGAACGTCTAGCTGGTAATGAATATTACTGCTTTCTGGATGGTTTCTCGGGTTATTTTCAAATACCCATCGATCCCCAAGATCAAGAGAAGACAACATTCACTTGTCCCTATGGCACCTTTGCTTACAAACGAATGCCTTTTGGCTTATGCAATGCCCCCGGGACTTTCCAAAGGTGCATGTTGGCTATCTTCCATGACATGGTTGAGCAAACCATGGAAGTCTTCATGGATGATTTCTCGGTCTTCGGGGATTCCTTCTCTGCTTGCCTTGCCAATTTGGAACGTATGCTTAAGCGGTGCGAAGACACTCGCCTTGTTCTAAATTGGGAAAAGTGCCATTTTATGGTAAAAGAAGGCATTGTGCTAGGACACAAAATCTCTAAAGCCGGTCTTGAAGTTGACCGTGCTAAAGTTGATGTCATAGCCAAATTACCTCCACCTTCAACCGTGAAGGGTGTGAGAAGTTTTCTGGGTCATGCGGGCTTCTATCGTAGATTCATTCAGGATTTCTCTAAAATCGCTCGCCCGATGACCCACCTCTTAGAAAAAGATACTCCTTTTATCTTTTCTAAAGAGTGTCTCGAAGCCTTCAATCTTCTCAAGGATAAGCTAACTAAGGCACCGGTCTTGGTCACCCCAAATTGGGAGCTGCCTTTTGAATTGATGTGCGATGCTAGCGACTTTGCTATTGGTGCGGTTTTGGGCCAACGAGTGAATAAACACTTCCAACCAATCCACTACGCTAGCAAAACAATGACGGGGGCTCAATTGCATTATACGACAACCGAAAAAGAGCTTTTAGCTGTTGTCTATGCTTTTGAGAAATTTCGCCCCTATCTTGTTTTATCCACCACCATCGTATACACGGACCATTCCGCGTTGAAGTACTTGATGACAAAGAACGATTCTAAGCCAAGACTTCTTCGCTGGGTTTTGCTCCTTCAAGAATTCAACATTGAAATTCGTGACAAGAAGGGAGCCGAAAACCTAGCCGCGGATCATTTGAGTCGACTTGAGGATCCATATCAGGGGGATCATCCGAACAAAGAGATCAATGACTCTTTCCCCCTGGAGACTCTAATGTCTATAAATCTCAATCTTGATGGCACCCCGTGGTTTGCAGACATTGCAAACTACTTAGCGGGTGGTATTCTCATCCAAGGGTTAACATCCCAACAAAGGAAGAAGTTCTTGAACGATGTTAAGACTTACTTTTGGGATGACCCTTATCTATTCAAATAGTGTGCTGATCTGATTATTCGTCGATGTGTTGACGGACCGGCAGCTTTTGACATTCTTCAAGCTTGCCACAAAGGACCCACCGGTGGTCACTTTGGTCCCAACTACACCGCTAAGAAAGTGTTTGATTCCGGATTCTACTGGCCCACCATTTATCGTGACGCTCACGAAATGGTTAAGCATTGTGATGCTTGCCAACGTCAGGGCAAGATCACACATAAGGATGAGATGCCTCAAAATTTCATACAGGAATGTGAAATCTTTGATGTATGGGGCATCGACTTTATGGGGCCATTTCCATCATCCAAAGGGAACAAGTACATCCTCGTCGCCGTCGACTACGTCTCTAAATGGGTTGAAGCTAAGGCTCTTCCTACGAATGACGCGAGGGTGGTTGTGAACTTTTTGAAGCAGCTTTTCGCTCGATTTGGCGTTCCTCGTGCTATCATCAGTGACCGCGGGACTCATTTCTGCAACGATCAATTTGCAAGAGTCATGGCAAAGTATGGTGTCAATCACCGTCTTTCCACCGCCTATCATCCCCAAACCAATGGGCAAGCCGAAATTTCCAATCGTGGCTTGAAGAGAATTTTGGAGCGTACTGTGGGAGAGCATCGTGCCGCGTGGGCCGATAAGTTAGATGATGCTCTGTGGGCTTTTCGTACTGCTTACAAGACCCCGATCGGTTGTACACCCTATCGTCTTGTGTACGGGAAAGCTTGCCACCTACCCATCGAGCTGGAACATAAGGCGCACTGGGCCTTGAAGTGGGCGAACTTCGACATCATTAAAGCCGGTGATCATCGCAAGGTTCAACTCAACGAGCTAAATGAATTGAGGAATGAAGCTTATGAGAACTCGCTGATCTACAAGGAGAAGACGAAGATGATCCACGATGCTAAAATCAAGAACCGAGAGTTTCACGTTGGAGATCACGTTCTACTCTTTAATTCTCGGTTGAAGATCTTCTCTGGCAAGTTGAAGAGCCGCTGGTCTGGTCCATTCACCGTCGCCAAAGTCTTTCCGTATGGGACCATTGAGCTTTCTCAGCCAAATGGGCCCAATTTCAAGGTGAATGGCCAGCGTTTGAAGCTGTACTTTGGTGAGGACATCTCTCAGGAGATGATTCCATCCCTCACCACGTTCCCCATGAACTAAAATTGGGTCGAGTCAGGCTCATGACTCGGTGATCAAAAACAAGCGCTTCTCGGGAGGCAACCCGTGTTCTATCTTTTACTGCTTTTACAATAAGTGTAGGGGGAGCCCCGCATATGTTTGTTGTCTTGTTTCTTGTGATGTGCAGGGATTAAAGCTTCAGCGAGCATCTTGATGACTTTTGACAAACCGTGATACCATGTTTTCCAACTTCCCGATTCTATCCTAAACTCTTGTGATTCAATATTTCATATTCTATATGTTCACATTGAATTCACTTTAGTCGTCTTTTCCTTAGCAAGATTTAAACAAAGTGCACAATGTCCTAAGTGTCGGGAAGTTTACTCCCACATGCTTAAACATTGAGGACAATGTTTATCTCAAGTGTAGGGGGGACTTCTATCGAAGTTAGTGGTCTTTTCCATGAATTTGCCCTCATTTTAACCGGAAAATTTGATTTTTCGACACTTTTCAAAATTTTTAATCTATTTTGGCCTAGTTGTATAGTTGTATTTGCCTTTGTTATGTTTCCTTTACTAGAATAAACTTTCAAATAAGTGGTTTTAGATTTTTTAGTCGTGAACCTTTTGACTCAACCCGAGTTTACTTGCCTAAGTTTACTCTAGCTAGTATCCTTAACATGTTTAAGTCAAGTTTTGCTAGGCTTTTATATAGGGAGCTATAAAACGCGAAAGTCTCAACTCTCGCGGGTTAAGAACAAGAACTTTTCGCAAGTTCCTATAATTGATCCTAGAGAGTCGTTTATCAAGGGAACTTTAAAATGCGATTTCTAAACTTGAAAAAGTCTAAGAATTTGCAAGATCCTATAGGCGACTCGAAAACCCGAAACTTTGATTTAATAGGCTAAGCATCCACGAGTCTCATTACTTGAGATTTTAAACTGTGGAGAACGAGAGATGATAGAGTCAATTATAAGTTCGGTATTCTTTCGTGAATTTATGTGAGTTAATTATGAGCCTATTCTCCCTCCGCTTGTTAATAAATTAATCTGCTAATAAGTAAGGTTGTACGATTTGAAAAGTTACTTAGCTTCTAGCCCCAGATCGTTTAAAAGTTGCTCGGTAATGACGAGAGTTCATAGCCAAGGCATAACTTATGAAGCGGGGCGCGAAGATTGGCGAGTCCGAAAAGGCCCTAACAAGGCATGAGGGCTACATTTTGTTGCTAAAGATCCAAAAGTGATGTGAAGAATCATTTATCGAAAATCAATATGAAGGATCGAGACACACGACGAAAAGCAAAAACTCCCCAAAAGTCATGGAGAAATCTATCCGAAAAGACCCTAACAAGGTATGAGGATAAATAGATCCAAGTCCTAAAAGGAGGCGGATCGTTGTATATCAAAGTCCAAAATAAAGATTGGAGAAAAATGAAGAAGTCGTGGTCCAAAGATGAAGAATCTCTCAAAAACTTCAAGTGAAGAAATTCCTATTATGAAGAGAAGACCATAATTTCAAGAACGTCTCTCGAAGATTCGAAGTATGAAGTCGCTGCCAAATATCGGCCCGAGAAAGGTCTCAAATCGCGAACCAAGTTATGCCAAGATATGAACTTTCTGATATCCCGAGAAGCAGTTTTAAAAGATTTGGTCCTTTAGCTAACTATTGATTAAATCGTTCACCTTATTTTCGGACTAAATAACTATCGAAATAAGTCAAACAATGCATCCTAGTGATCATTCAAGACAAAAATAAAATATAAGAGATACACCTAGGAATAAGGGAGTCTAAGTGAATAATTGGCCCACATGAGTTCGTGATAGTTTGCTAACTTATAATAACAATGATCTCGTTTCTAAGCTTGGTATGGGGAACGTGAAACTTGAGGATGATAAACGTTCATGGCCGCCAAAACCCAATGTAAGTTTTTAATTTCTTTACTTATTTCTATCTTTTCATCTTTAGTATTTAATAAAGGCCAAGGTAGGTTATTTATGATGGAAAATGTAAACCGTGCTTTAAAATTAATGCATTGCATGAGGGCATTGCAATGGTCAAGTGTAGGGAATTTAATAAGTGTGAAAACACTTATCCTTGTACCACTTATTTCCAATAATAACAAGACCAAAACGTGTGATTTATGTCGTAAAAGTCGGAATTATGCGTGGTTTGTGTTTTTATTGTGTTTTAGGACCAAAATATGAAAAAGGAAGAAAACACGGGCTTTCACGGGCTTTTATCGAAGAAAACGGTAAAAGACGAAGTCAAAAGATCAAGAGTGCTTAAAGAACGGATGTCCAAGACCTATTCTGGAGATTTATCGAAGAACAAGTCTAAAGACGGAAGTTTAATGAAGTCGAAGAACTTAAGTCTAATAGAAGAAGAAAATTAAAAGACAAGTTCAAATCCCGAGACTACAAAGACGAAGAATTAAAATCGAGTCGAGAAGAAAAAGAAAGAAGAAAGCACCACACATGCCTCCCACTTCCCTATAAATACCCTCCTAATCACATTAGGAGGGGGTTAGCTAGTTTTTATTTCTTTAGTTTCTTTCTAGTTTTTAGAGAGAGAAAGTCTTAAACTTTCTCTCACTAGTTCATCTTTTTCTTTTAATCTTTCAAGATTAAACACTTTTTGTATTGCTTATTTCATTAATCAAAGTTCTAGTTTAAGCTTTTGATCCTTATTCTCATTCTTCATTTCTTGATTTATTTCACCTTTGATCCGAATATCATACTTCACTCGTATGATTTTATGATTTCGTGTTTAAAGGTTTGATCTTTTGGTTTATACACAAGCTTTTACACGTCTAGGTCATAAGCTCATAATGCTTATTGGCTTATTCGAATCTTAGCTTATTGATTTTCGGATTTTATAAAGGTGTTAGTTATTTTAAAAGTATCTTTTATAAAGTTTTTGATTTCATATCTTGAATAGTTTTCAAATTTAAGTTTTTCTTTTGTGATTAAGACCCGGTGAGATTAGCTTATTGCATTTGCTTATTGAGATTTACTTTTCCACCAATTTCGGAATTTGTTACCTTCCATCGCAATCTTAGGGTTTTGACACACATTCCGACGGTTACTCCACTTTCCGATAGTTTTGGTTTTCGATCGCAATAACCCATTAGGGTTTTACTTTGCGATCAGTTGGTTAACCTCCTTATTCCGATCTGGGTTGCGATCGCACATTGCGATCGCGTATTCCGACGGATCTTAAGGACTTGGTTAAGACGAAGTGCTGCCCATTTTTCGATAACATCATTCCGATAGATAGACATTGCGACAGTAGCCTTTTACATCATTCCGATCTGGATCATTGCGATGATGACTTTCCGATAGATGGTCATTGCGATAGTATTGATCTGTTATATTCCGATGGTTGCTATTGGGTGTATTCCGATGAACATGAATCGTTTTCTTACAAGTTTTTAAGTTTTCAAAGCTTTAAGTATTAAGAATTTTCATAAATTAACTTCAAGATTAATTTTGTCAAAGCTTTAATTTACTCAACGACACTTTAATTATTTGCTAGTAGTTTAAAACAAACAAACCAAACCATTCTCTTGATTCACCAAAAGTCGATTGAGTCGCACTTAAGACCGGTTTTCAATTCGAAAAGATTCGGAACTATAACGAACTTGAACTTTGATACGAGGTGTGAAAAACCCAGTATTAACCATCAACGGATTTGATGAAGTCGTTACCTAGTACCGTTTGTCTAGGACTAGCTAACTCTTTGTCTCGAAACAAGGTGAGTTAGAACCCTATAGTTTTTAGCAAACTATCAGCTTTCAACGGATTTGATAAGTCTTTACCACAAACCGTTTGCTTATGAACTAGCCAGTTCTTATGTGTGTTAGACATGGTGAACCGAGAACCATTTAAGAAGTGTGACTGAAAGTCAAACACTTAAGATTCTTTCTCAGCTTCTTCCTCATCTTTCAAATCCTTGATTTGTTGTTTAACCATTCTGATCAACTCCAAAGCTTCAGCAGATTCTTCTGTAACTTCCAATTGTTGTTCTAACATCCTTTCCAACAATTTTCTTTTGAAGGGATAAGTCTTCTCTTGCAGCATATAATATGTAACATCATCTACATCCAAAATATGCAATCCACATGACCTGTAATATCTCCAGTAACTAGAAACCTGATTCTCTAATTCCTTCAACATTTCTTGATCACATTTATGTGGCTCATACATAAAGATAAACTCCCTATATAATAGTGATACTTCAGTTTTACCTGCACTGGCATCTTCACCTAACCTAATAAGATCTTGGATATCTTGTCTGTCAAGTATGTGAAGGATATCTTCCAGAAGTCTGAATATCCTTTTTGTGCCATCAGATCTCTAAATCCCATGAGCTTCAAGTCCTTGATCTGTAGAGTAAATCCACTTAACAATGGATGCTCTTTTTCCAAAAATCTCTGTATCAAAACATTGATTTTCAAAGTTTACAATCTTCAAGTACTTCCTTAAGCTCTCATCATCATCACTATCTTCTGCTGTAGTTTTAGCTCTCTTAGATTTCTTCTTTAGCTTTGTTGATCTTTTCCTTTTAACATTCTTGGAAATTCCTTCAAGTTCTGTTGAACCCTCTTCCAAGCTTGTATGTACCGTTTCCTCAGTATGTACTGTTGACTGTGTATGTACTGCTTGTACATTTTTAGTCTGAACAATTCCTTGAGTTTCAACTCCTGTATTCATCCTTTGAGCATTCTCTTCCTCTCTTGAACTTACTTTCTCCTTTCTATTCTTACTCACATAAGTGGTTTTGATAGATGGAGATTTACTTGTAGGTTCAGCAGTACTTGGCTCAATCCTAGGAGTACTACCAAATTGTCTTTGTTGTTGTAGATTTTTCTTGAATTCTTCAACAGCTTTCTTGTTTGCTTCAGATCCAATCTCAACAAAATTTAATTCAGTCCTCTTACTTTGCTCATACAAAGTCTTGATTTCTTCAAACATTTTCTTGACCAGCTGAATATGAGTGAATCCTTTTACTTTCTTTAGAAATTTCATCATTTGACTTCTAATCTGCATAGTTGTTGGAGGCTTAATCTTTTCTTTCCTTCTCTTTTCAGCAAAGAATCTTTGTTGCTCCCTTACCAGATCATCAATCAATCTTGATTTTTCTTCTTCATCATATGCATCTTTTTCTTCAGCTATCAATGAGTCTGCAAGAAGCTCACTTGCATGTATCTCAGCTTGAATCCTATCATACTCTTGTATGTTCCATTCTTGCTGTATCCTTTTAGCTTCTAACAAATTTTGCTTTGCTGTAAGTTCCTCCTTCAATTCATCTTCACGAATTTGTGCTTGCATTCCATAAGCAAATTCCTCATCATGGTCAATTTGATTAAATATGTACATGACTCTGTTACATCATCATCTGAATCACTTTCATCTTCAGATTCTGACAATAATTGCTTCTTCCCCTTATCCTTTGGATTTATCTTAGGCAACTTCTTCTTCAATTTGGCAACTACTTCTTCATTAGCTAACTGTTGAATGACTATACCTTTTGTAGGGTGTGAAGCTTGTACTTTCTTACCTTGAATTTGATCCATTGAGGCAAGAACTTCTTGTTGTGTCTTTTTCTCCACTTCTACTTGCTTAGCCTTCTCAACTAAATTCTTCTTTAGATCAAGCAGCAATTTGGCTAAAGTCTCATTTTCTCCAAATGAATTTTGACTTTCCAGTGAAGGATGATCACCACCGGTACTTGCAATTGGCTTAGCAGTACTTGCAATTGGCTTAGCAGTACTTGGGTCTTCAACAATGTCAGCAGTACTTGCAGTTGGCTTAGCAGTACTTGGATCTTCAACAAAGTTGACTTCACCAGTATTAGACACACTTGTTTCTTCAATCACTTGTGTTCCCCCAAATGCTTTATCTTCCATAGAAGCCATCATATCAATTTTCACTTCTTCAGTCTTTTCTGACTTATTGCTTTGTGGTGATGGATCAGGAAACTGATTAGAAATTTCCTCCAACTTCTCATAGAAAACATTCCAATTTGCTCGAGGTGGTGATTGAGCTGATGGTTCTGGCTGAGTTGCCAATGTTTCTGCAACTTGTGGCTCCTCTGGTTGATTTACCAATTTTTCTTGAACTTGTTCTTGAACTTGTGGTTCCTTTGGAGTAGGTTGTGGGTCTTGCTGTTGAATCTCCATGTCTGATGGTTCATCCACACCAGTCTCTAAACCAGTTCCATCTTTAAAAGTCCCCATGACATCTTCATCCAATTTAAAGTTTATGTCATTTCCAGAGATCCTTGTTTGATTATTAGAAGAAGGTGGTTGTTTTTCACTATTCCTTCCCTGTTCTTCAATATTCCTCCCCTGTTTGGTTGCATTCAGTTGCCTTTTCTTGAGGTTCCTAAACCTTTGCTTCCTGATTGCAGATGTCTGAACAGATCTATATTGCCTCATCCAAAATGACACTTTTGTCCTTAATTTGAGTAGGCTAGCTTCCAATTCAGCAATTTTCTTGTCTTGAACAAGATTATCTTTATGCAATACCTATACCTGTTGGGACAAACTTGTACACAAAGAAGTTAAATTTGCAACATCCCCCACCTCTGGTGCTTGTGCTTGTGGTGAACCACTAGCAGCAATAGAAGCAGCAGGTGTGTGGATCATCTCATCAGTGTTTGGTGGAATACCAACATTGTGAGAAGAAGATTGTGAATCTTCTAGAGAGTGGGAGCTCTGGTGAGAAGGAGTTTGCTGAGAAGCACTAGCATTGCTAGGTTCCTCACCTTCTTGATTGGCATGCTGGGCTAACATATGGGTAAACAATGGTGTGACAGTTCCTGAAAAGGCATTGCCTTGTTTGTTCAAGAAAGAGAATGTTCTCTTTGTGAATGAAGGAACATTCCATGTATCAGTTAATGCTGGTAGGTTAGGTATTTGGTCACTAACTAAAGCCTGAATGAATCTAGGATACATTAAAAACTTCTTAGTCCCTTCCAAATTCCTAGTCATGCCTTCAAAAATTAACTTTGAAAAATTAAAAACCCTGTTATTTGCTAGACAAATACCAGCAGATGCCAATGCAGCAGGTATTTGATCAAAAGATGTAATTTTTGAACTTAAACAGTGAATAATAGCATGAAAAAACAATTTCCATTGAGGTGAAAATAAAGCTTTAAAGAAAGTAAGACTTTCCCTACCACCCCCATAGCCCATGGCTGCAAGGCCATCATGAATCTCTTTATTATTAAGCATACTAAGTCCATTTCATCATTAAGTCTCAAACTTGCTCTTATCAGTACTTCACTGACATATATATTCCTATGATTTACCCTACCCTTAATGCAAGGTTGATCAAAACTAGTACCTAGAACAGCAGTATCCCAAAATTGTTCAACAATGGGTATAGAGACAACTGGACTTACAGTGAGTGCGAAGCGAATATGACTTCGAGAAAGGAAACCAAGCATCTCATGGAAACCAAGTGAGTCATCATTCGTAGCAAGATTCGCAACTAAATTATGCTTAGAGATTACTTGTAAGACAGCCATTAGTATTTTTGATGATCGAAAGATTAGAGAGAGGGTTATAGAATCAAGAGAGAAAAATAAAAGATTAGGTGAATCAATTGTGTAATTGGGGTAAGTATTTAAGTAAATAACAAACCCAAGCGCGAAGAAACCGCCAAATTTACAAAAGAGACCCTTAACGGTACAACGGACATGTAGCGGTACATGGAACATAAGCGGTACATGGTTTTGTGCTAGCGGTACTTAGAGTGACAACGGTACCTCACAATTTTGACCAGTTCATGCTTTCCACTAGACATGTAACCTCTTTTATCTTCTTATATACAATAAAATTTATATAAAACTTGTATAGCTATTACCTCCCCTCAACATATGCAGCATGTTATTGGTTGAGCATACCAATGTGTGTCACCAGGAATTCGAATCTCTTTGCATCAAATGCCTTGGTCAACAAATTAGCTACATTGTTGTCTATATGAATCTTCAAGACTTGAATAAGCTTTTTGTCATAAGCATCTCTTATAAAGTGATGTCTTATTTCAATATGCTTAGTCTTGGAGTGAAATACTGGATTCTTGACAATGCATATAGTACTTTCATTATCAATGTAAATCTTGGTGTTCATGAAATTGAACCCATAGTCCAACAATTGATTTTGAATCCAAAGTACTTGTTCACAGCAATGAGCAGCAGCTACATATTCAGCTTTAGTTGTAGAAGTAGCAACAATGGTTTGCTTCTTACACTGCCATGATATGAGTCTTCTGCCTAGGAATTGACAACCTCTTGTTGTGGATTTCCTATCATGATTTGCTCCAGCATAGTCACTATCTGATTAAGCTTCCAATTCAAAGGTGGAGTCTCTAGGATACCATAATCCTAAATTAGGTTGACTTTTAAGATATTTAAAAATCTTCTTCACAGCATAAAGATGTGACACCTTTGGATGAACTTGGAATCTTGAACATGCACACACAGCAAACATTATATCTGGTCTTGAAGCAGTAAGATACATCAATGAACCAATCATTGACCTATAGATATGAATGTCAACATCCTCTCCATGTTCGTCTTTTGATAAAGATTTCTTGGCTTCAAAAGGTGTGCTTGTACTCCTTGTATCCATACATGAAAATTTCTTGAAGATTTCAGCAACATATTTATCTTGGCTAATAAATATTCCATCTTTCCTTTGTTTGACTTGTAGTCCCAAAAAGAAAGTTAGTTCTCCCATAGAACTCATTTGAAATCTTCCTTTCATCAAAGCTTCAAACTCTTCACACCATGTCTTCTTGGTAGAACCAAAAATGATGTCATCAACATAGACTTGAACTAGAATAATGTCTTTGGCATTTTTCTTGATGAGTAGAGTTTTGTTAATGGTTCCTCTCCTATATCTATGTTCTAGCAGAAAGTTGGATAAAGTTGCATACCAGGCTCTTGGAGCTTGATGCAGACCATAAAGTGCTTTGATAACTTTGTAGACTCTATTGGGGAATTTAGGATCTACAAAACCTGGAGGTTGTGAGACTATACCTCCTTTGAAATAGTACCATATAGAAAGGCACTTCTCACATCCATTTGATAGACTATAAATCCCATATATGATGCAAAGGCCAAAAATAACCTAATGGCTTCTATCCTTGCCACTGGTGCAAAAACCTCATCATAGTCTATCCCTTATTCCTGTCTATAGCCTTGAGCAACAAGTCTTGCCTTGTTTCTCACAACAACCCCTATTTCATCCTTCTTGTTCCTGAAGACCCATCTTGTACCAATTACTCTTTTTCCTGAGGGAAGATCCACAAGAATACAAACCTTTTGTAGCTCAAATTGTGTTAATTCTTCTTGCATGGAATCCACCCAACATTCTTCATCAAGAGGCTGAGAGATATTTTGGGCTCTACTTGAGATAAGAAACAGGCAAACAAACAATGATGAGTATCTTTATGATTTGTTCTCTGTTGTTGTTTGACATAACTCACTAGTGCATGAGTTTCAATATTGGTTTATAGTTGTCTTCTGGTTTGTACAGCAGATTTTGGATCACCAATAATTTGAGTAGCAGGATGGTTGTTGTTGACTTTATCAGTGGGAATAGAACTGACTGGAATTTCAGTTTCTAAATTGTTGAAGTCAGTTACTGCACCCTGCTCATCATAGGAAGCTTTGGAGAAGATTCCTTCAGCTGGACTGGCATATAAGTCTTCATCGTCCAATGCTTGCAAAATCTTTTCTAGGGAGTCAGCAGATCTAGCAGATTTTGACTTAGCAGTACTTGCAGATGAAGTACCGCTAAGTATAGTATGTACTGCTGAGTGTTGTGACTCAAAAGATTCTTCTCCTGAATGCTTATTGGCAGATGTAGCATTCTTTTCTTGATCTTGAAGCCTCTGAAGCTCATGGGAGGCTTGATCATTACTTGATGGCATGGTTTGCTTCTTGGGAGTTGCAGATATGGGAGTAACAGTAGGCATATTTGGCACATAGATGTGAACATCTTCATCTGATGAAGAAACATCTTCTTGAGTACCTGTATTAATTGCACTTGACTCCTCACCTGCATTGTTAGTTTGACAATCTTTATTCAAAGAGTAGTAGTCCATGGAGTTAGTTAGATAATCTAAATCAAACATCCAAGCATAACCTATTCCTGGAACATTGGGTTTATTTTCTAAGAAATTGACATGAGCATTTTCTTCAACTTTCTTAGTTGCCAAATTGTAAACCCTATATGCTTTACTTTGCAATGAATATCCTACAAGATATCCTGGATCAGACTTTCCATCAAACTTTCCCAAGTAATCAAGAGTATTTAGTATGGACACATGACACCCAAAAGGTTTTAACTGACTTATGTTAGGCTTTACATTAGTCAAAAGTTCATAAGGTGTTTTGTTTTGAGGCTTAGTTACTAGGACTCTATTTAACACATAACATGCAGTATTGATTACTTCAGCCCAAAAAGTATTTGGCAAAAGTGAATCAGCCAACATAGTTCTAGCAGCCTCAATTAATTTCCTATTCTTCCTTTCAGCTACTCCATTCTATTGAGGAGTTCTAGGATTACTAAATTGCCTCTTAATTCCTTTAGACCTACATAATTCATCAAAATCAGCATTCTTAAATTCTGTTCCATTGTCAGTCCTAATGATTAAAACCTGTTTAGTGAACTGCTTTTCAACTAAAGTGATAAAATCCTTTAGTAATTCACTTGTTTCACTTTTAAGGGATAAAAAGAAAACCCAACTGAATCTACTATAATCATCAGTTATGACTAGACAAAAGGTCTTATGGTTAATGCTTCTTATAGAAACTGGACCAAATAAATCCATATGCAAGAGATGCAGAGGTTTTGTCACGGTATTTACAGTCTTGGTCTTACAAGAGGCTCTATGTTGTTTTCCTTTTTGACAAGCAGCACATGTGAAATCATTTTGAAAAGATTTGTTAGGTAAACCTCTAACCAAATTCCTTTTTACCAATCTATTAAGATTCTTAAAATTCACATGACCTAACCTTCTATGCCATAAATTTGACTCATCTAAAGAAGCCTTAGCTAGCAAACATGTAATACCACCTGTTGGAGTAATAGTATGAAGATTAAAGGTGTACATATTTTCTTGCCTGGGTACTTTAAGCAGTATTTGAGATTCCTTGGGCATCTCAAAGTCTTTGGACAACACCAAGCAGTCTTTGTTTGTGAATAGCACCTTGTTCTTCTTATCACACATTTGTGATACTGAAAAGAGATTGAACTCATTCAATTCTTTTACAAAGAAGACATCTTCAAATTCCAACTTTCATGTGTTGATTTTCCCTTTGCCAGTGATTCTGCCTTTGCTTCCTCCAAAGGCTACTGGTCCTCCTCTGAATTCTTCAAATTCAGCAAGAAAATCTTTGTTCCCTGTCATGTGTCTTGAGCATCCACTATCTACAATTCCTTTATCTTTTAAGTCATCAATGAGATGCCCCTGCACACAAATAAAACTTATTAGTTTTTAGCAGGGACCCAAGCCATATTTGGCTCGGATCTTGTGGGACCTACACATTTTAGAGTTTGTACTGAAGCATTCCCAGTAATGCTACTTTTACTCTTATACTTCATGGTTTCATTTATGTAGTCAAATTCATAGGGTGACTCTATGTGCTTTGACTTCTTTGACTTAAGTACTACTTGAGCGGTACTTGCTTTAACACATGGTATAACTCTTTTAGGAACCCACATTTGTATTGATTTATTCTTGTCCTTACTCCTAGGTGCTTTAGCTTTTTCAAAAACCTTCTTAGAATTCTGGGAGAACATTGGTTTTACAGACTTTAAACCAACAGTACTTGAGTTTGGTCTAGCAGTACTTGTAGATTTAAGCTTGTCGGTACTTGGTTTACCAGACTTTAAGGATACAAGTCCTTGCTTCGTAAGTACTGCCCCAGGAACAAAACTTTTGGTAGAATTATTTTTAACCTGTTTAACTACCCTTGTGTGATCAAACTTAGGTTTGTCATCTTTAAGTTTCTGTTTCCTATCACCCTGTGCATTTTTCCCATTACTGTTTTTCATGACCCTTTGTGTAGCCTTTTGTTTCCAATTTTATCTTCATGTAATGTACAGTATTTGATAAAATGATTTAGACTACCACAAACATAACATCCTTTTCTTCTTAATGAAGACCCAAAAGGTTGTTTTGACTTTACATTTTCAAAACCTAGCCCAGCCCTTTTGTTTTTAGTATGTTGTTTATTGTTTTCCAATATCTTGCTAGGAGTTTTTACCTACTTGGGAGCAGAACTAGTCTTAGATTCCTCAGAAACAAAGTTATTCATTAGAGGTGGATAAACAATATTCTTGGTCACATCAGTATTTTCTTGAGGCACAGTACTAGAGTTAAAGACATTATTAATCTTAGGATCTTCTAACTCTATACTGGTATCATTACAAGTGGGCATGAAAATTCCAGATACTGGTGGAGGAACTGCCTTCATTCCTTCAGCATATCTATCATTTTCAGGTGTATCATCTACCTCACCAGAACTATCAAAAATCCCTTTTGATAAGTCCTTGTTTGTTAATGTTATCCCATGTTGATCCTCAATATATCCTAGGCCTTTTTTATCATAATACCCTATTTGTGAATTAATCAACTTTCCTAATCCCTTAGAGGATTGTTGCCATTGACTAATTACTTCCCTCTCTTTACAAAGACTGGTTTTTAAAGCTTCATTTTTAGTATTTAGTTTTAAAAGTTGTCTTTCAAAAGCTTTTGTTTCCACATCTTTTTCCCTCATTTGAAGAGTCAAAATCCTGATTTTCTCTTCATAGTTTTGTTGAGCCTTTTTGTACAAAACTATATTATCTTCAAGTTTAACAACACCCGGTTTGAAAGCCTTTACTTCTACAGTGCATGTGTTAACCTTTTGATATCCTCTAGTTCTACTTTTAAACTATTAAATTTAAGAATACAATCTTTAGAACAAGGGTGTACCTCAGTATCTTCATGAGAGAGAGCCATTAAACCAAGCTCTTCTTCTTCTTCTTCTGCCCAATTCACCACTCCATCTACAGTAACCAATGCTTTGGTTCCTTTAGGACTTCTGCTGTTTCCTCTTGGAAAGCTTTCAGATATTTTTGGACTGGTTCTATAGCTGTTCTTGGACTTCAGATTGCTTGTCTCAGCTTTATCTCTATTGCATTCTCTTGCAAAGTGTCCATTCCTTCCACAGTTATAGCATTCAACTTTAGACTTGTCATATCCCAATGGCTCATTAGGATCAACAGTCATTTTTCTTCCAGTCTTCTTGAAGAACCTATTAGATCTTACTGACACCATTACAGCTTGCCATTTAAGATCCATCTCTTCAACATCAGCATCATCCATTTGGAACAAATCATTGAGAGTTAACCTTGGCATGTTGTCTTGTCCAGCAAAGAATGAGAAAGCGTCATTGTCACTAAACAATGGTGAAGACCTTCCATGTGGATTTTGAGAGATCATAGGACTGCTTTCAATACTTTGTGGGTAAGTACTTCTTGTAAGTCCTCCAGCGGTATTTGTGAAGTAAGTACCGCTGCTAGATCCACTCGCGGTATTTTGAAAGTAAGTACCGTTGTTCCCATCTGACACAAAAGCGAAGTTAGACTTTGAAGTAGTTGTTGTCTTTAATTCAGTTCCTTTCACATCCATCTCATATGCTCTAAGATTGTTGTAGAGATGATCAAATGGAATTGTTTCCAAATCATCTCTTGTGATGAAGTGCATAGCCATTGCTTTCCACTCTGGTGGAACACTTCTCAATAATTTTAGATTTGCTTCTTCATTAGGAATTACTTGTCCATAAACTGCTAACTGGATAAGAAACTTGCTGAACCTTCCATATCCACCATGTATTCCCTCTATACTGGTAATGGAGAAGTTATCAAATTCTTGCTTAAGAACAATCTTCTTAATTTTCTTAGATTTGTCATTGCCTCCAAATCTAAGTTTTATAGCATCCTACATAGCTTTGGTATCTTTATAATGATGAAAGCTTGGTAGAATGTCTTCATAAAGAGCCATAGCCAAAGCAGTTCTAGCTTTTCTTTCTCTGATCTCTGCTTGTACCTCATCAGCAGTCACAGCAGGTAGAACATAGCATGTATCGTCTGGCAACCAGTGAAGCTTCTTTGGTGTGTTCCCATTCTTGATAACTTGCCACACACTATGATCTGTGTGATTGAAGTATTCCATCTGCATAGCCCACGTCTCATAATGGTCACCTTTGAGAACTGGGAGTTTAACAGCAGACAGAGTATGAGAAGGTGTTGGTGTAGAGGTAGCTACATTGTTCACGACTTGAGCACCTTGTGTTGGTACAGGATGCACAACTTGTGGTTGTCCTTGAGGTAGAACAGGATCAGTGTCTGAACATCATCCACATGAGCATTAACACCATCTGGTTGAGACATTGAGATTTGGTATGTGTGGAGTGTATGGGTTCGTGTTCTTCTTTTTCAGAGTTTCTCAACAAGCTCTGATACCACTTGTTGATCCCTTTGGTTGGATCTATATTCTGTTAAGAATTAGTATAATAGTTTGTAATCAAACTAAAACACTTTGAGCACTCTTACTAAACACTAAATAAGTTATGCGGAATCTAACTTATAAAGCACAGAAGAACAGAATTACTTTTAACTATTCGATTCTCTTATTAATCGACTTGTATGAGGTACATGAAAGACATTGTACCTATGTTCCTTTTATAGAGTAAGGAACCCTAGAAACCTTAGAATATTCTATAAAGATAACTATATCACAAACGATATATTATCAATATTCTAACTATTTAGGTATATCACATAAGATATACTCTAACTATAACTATGACATATCTTATACAAAGATATATTCGTCCTAATCTTCATAGCAGTACTTACTTTATAAGTAGCAGTACTTACTATGTACCGCGTTAACACTAACGGTACTTACATAACACTAACAGTACTTCAAATATACTAACGGTACTTGACACTTAACAAATAATTCCCAACAAAATGTTGTGAGACTTGTGGAAGCGATGTCCATAGTACATCTGATCACAACCATATAGAGTGGTTCGGAAGAAGTGAAGCCCTCCAGGCTAAGAAAGCAAAAGCTGTTCAAACCTCTTCTTCTTCTGAGCAATCTCACATACCCTCTACAAGAGGACCCTTTAGATCTAGAACACCTTCTAGATCTAAAACCCCCACCCAACAAAGGTGGGTTTCAAAACAAAACTGACCATTTCCTTAACTTGTGTAGTGTGATCTCAGGAAGCCTATTTGGTACCTAGATAGTGGCTGCTCAAGGCTTATGACTGGCACCAAAAGTTATCTGCACAAGTATAAGGAGGAACAAGGTCCTAAAGTTGTTTTTAGTGATATCTCATCAGCTACTACTGAAGAATTTGGTTCAGTAAAATGCAATGGTATAGTTTTCTCAAGGGTAGCATATGCAAATGGATTGAAGCACAACCTCATCAGCATAAGTCAACTTTGTGATGCAAAGTATCTTGTGCTGTTTGATGACAAAAAAGGTACAATCTTCAACTCTAATCATGAAATTGTGATGATTGCTCCAAGAGTCAAGGATATTTATGTCATGAACAGGAACTCTACTCAGGAGACATGATTCTTTGCTAAAGCCTCCAATATTACCAATTGGCTTTGGCATAAGAGGCTCTCACATCTCAATTTCAAAACAATAACTCTGCTCGCAAAACAAAATATTGTTATTGCTTTTCCTTCATTTGTCTACTCCAAGGACAAACCATGCTCAGCATGTGAAAAAGGGAAACACCATAGGTCCAGCTTCAAAACAAAGCAAACTTTCTCAATCAAAGAAAGTCTTCATTTGCTTCACATGGACTTATTTAGCCCAGTATCACCTAGGGCCATTTGTCATGAAAAATATACACTTGTCATTGTTGATGAGTACTCTAGGTACACCTGGGTATATTTTCTGACAAAGAAAAGCCTTGCACCAGATGCCATCATGTCATTCATCAAAAGAGTTGAAAATCAAAATGACACTCATGTCAAACAACTCAGAACTGACTATAACACTGAATTTAGAAGTCACTCACTGATTAAATTCTGTGATGACAAAGGAATTTCCAAAAATTTCTCATCTCCTTACACACCTAAACAAAATGGTGTGGCTGAAAGAAGGAACAGAACTTTGATTAAAGCAGCAAGAACAATGCTTGCTGGATCTGCTCTCTCTAAGTATTTTTGGACTAATGCTGTAGCCACTGCTTGCTACACTCAAAATAGATCCATCATTGTGAAGAGACACATGAAGACTCCCTATGAAGTATTCAGGGGGAGAATTCCAAACATCTCATTCTTACATGTGTTTGGGTGTCCAGTATTCATTCACAATCACAAGGATCACCTTGGAAAGTTTGATGAAAAATCTGATGATGGTTATTTTCTTGGATACTCCCTAGTATCTAAAGCATACAGAGTCTTCAACACAAGAATACAATGTATTGAAGAAACCTATAACATCACATTCAATGAAAGTTCTAAAGCTCTCACTTTTACAAATCCATCAGATGGTGAACTTCATATACGTGAATCTCACAATTATCCATCTGATGAATTTCATCACTATGAGCCTTCTCAAAAATATCAAACAAGCAACTCAGTCCCTCATATTGATCCATTTGAATATATGACAAGTCCTACAAAAGGAAATCCTTCAATATCACATATTGATGGTTGTCAATCAAATAATTATCAATCTCAAAATGATCAAAATGATCAGCAAGGAAACACAAATGACCAAAATGGCCAGTCTCAAAACAATCAGCATGCTGACACACATGATCAAAATGATCAATCATATGCAGCTGGTGAGGAACAATCTGAGCCCCTTGCTCAAAGCTCTCCTATCATCTCTAGGAAATTAGGTCTTGGATATGTTGCTTCTGACCAAGAAGTAAGCCCTCCAATGATTGAACCTTTGTCCAGTAAATATCCTTCAGTAGACACTAGAGACATTCCAAGTCCAAGTCCATGTCATAGACTTCCAAGCTCTAGCTCTAATCATGATACCAGTACCTATTCTCCAGCTCCACAAAAATCTTGGACTCAAAATAGTCACATACAGTTGGTGAACATAATAGGTAATCTTGGTGAAGTTAGAGTCACTAGATCTATGGCAAAGAAACTGAGTGTTGCTTCATCTGGAGAATGCCTCTATGCAAATTTTCTCTCAGAAATTGAATCTAAAAAGGTTTCTGAAGCACTCACACACCTTGGATGGGTGGATTCCATGCAAGAGGAACTTAATCAATTTGAAAGAAACAAAGTCTGGAAATTGGTTCTCTTCCATATGGTAAATCAACCATTGGCACCAAATGGGTTTACAAGCTCAAAAGAGATGAAACCAATGCAGTGACCAAAAATGAAGCTAGGCTGGTGGCCCAAGGATTCAATCAAGAGCCTGATGTTGATTTTGATCAAACCTTTGCTCTAGTTGCACGTATGGAAGCCATACTAATCTTCCTTGCATATGCCACTTATATGAACTTCACCATCTACCAAATGGATGTCAAAAGTGCATTCCTAAATGGTGACCTAAAAGAAGAAGTTTATGTTACTCAGCCTCCTGGATTTGAGAGTAGTAAATACCCAAATCATGTCTACAAGCTTTACAAAGCTTTGTATGGACTGAAGCAAGCTCTAAGAGCATGGTATGAAACTCTCTCAACATTTCTCATTGAACATAAATATGTCAAAGGACAAATAGATAGCACCCTGTTTATCTATAAATCTAAAAATGACACCATTCTGGTACAAATTTATGTGGATGACATAATCTTTAGTTCTACAAGCTTGAAACTTTGCAAACAATTTGCCAAGCTTATGACCAGCAAGTTTGAGATGAGTATGATGGGAGAACTCACATACTTCCTTGGCCTTCAGATTAAACAATCTGACCAAGGCATCTCCATCAATCAAGAAAAATATTTCAAGGATCTGCTGAAGAAGTATGATATCAGTTATGCTTCAGTGAAGACTCTAATGGTAACCCCTAACAACTTAGGACCTGATCTCAATGGATAATCAGTCAATGAGACTCAATATAGAGGTATGATTGGGTCACTCATGTACTTAATTGTAAGCAGGCCTGACATTCAGTTCTCTACATGCCTTTGTGCAATATACCAAGCAGATCCAAAGGAATCAGACCTTACTGCTGTAAAGAGAATCTTTAGATACCTAAAAGGTACACCAAGTCTAGGTCTTTGGTACCCTAAATCCTTAGGTTTTGGCCTAAAGGGGTATTTAGATTCTGACTATGCTGGATGCAATTTGGACAGAAAAAGCACTTCTGGTGCCTGCCAAGTGCTTGGTGGCAAACTTGTGTGTCGGAGTGCTAAAAAGCAACAAACAGTTGCCATGTCCTCAGTAGAAGTTGAATATGTGGCAGCTGCTGGATGTTGTGCCAATATTCTTTGGATGAAAAGACAACTGGCTGATTATGACATAGAATATGAAAAGGTACCAATCTTTTGTGATAACACTAGTGCTATTTCAATATCTAACAATCCAGTCCTCCACTCAAGAACAAAACACATTGATATCAGGTATCACTTTATCAAAGATCACATTGTGAAAGGGGACATTGAGTTACATTTCATCCCCACTTAATACCAACTGGCTGATATCTTCACCAAACCGTTGGATGAACCAACTATCAAAATATTGATAATGGAGCTTGGTATGCTGAACATTGATGATACAAAACCTGAACCTTCAGCATTCACTGAAGAAGCTTGAAGGTTCAACATTTCATAAAAGATTTTGATTAATGTTAAGTAGCATTGCCTGAGTAAAGGAGTGTGCAATGTCATGTGTCTATTTCAGTTTATGTGATTGTGTATATGATGTTTTGTCGCCTTATCTGAATCACTGAAGCTGAACAAATAATCACTAGTCATCAAAAGGTTCCTTCAGCAAAGCTGAACAAATTTTTAATACATCTGAGTAGCTAGGCCTGAGTAGAGGAGCGTGCAATGTCATATGTCTTGTTCACTTATGTGAACATGTATATGGGGTTTTGTCGCCTCATCTGATGCACTGAAGCTCACAAGTATTGCCATCAGGTTCAGCATATCTGAGCAACAACATTTAAAACCTATCAATCATGTGATTCAAAAGAGTTAATGGCATTAAATTTCTTGTGAATAAAACAAACATTCTTTCAAAAAGGTGTCATTTGTTAATTAAGTAAATTTCAAACGTCTCCATCCACAGTCAACAACTCCCTGACACATGGGGCGTTTCACTATTCAAAGCAACAGAAAATCATACCTTTTTGCAGAACATTAATGAGAAATTTTGTGCCAAATGTTCAAAAGAAACCCTAAAAGATTTATAACTTTTTCAGATGGTTTTAAAAACTTTTTACAAATTAGTTAAAGTTTTTATATAATCCCTAACAATTGGATTTCATTACACGCTTACAAATCTTTTCATCCAAAAACACACACAAACTCTCTCTCTCTTTCAAAACACACACAGAAACATCAATGGCTGAATCATCTTCCACCCCCAAGATTGCCAAAATCACCCTTAAGCCATCCACTCATGTTAACTATCCCATTGATGATATCATCTTCAAACCCAACAACATCACCTTGCTCAAACCTGAATCCATTAAGTCTGTTCCTGGGGAACAAATTTTGACTTATTTATCCAAAAGTGTTTTAAGGTATGCTTTATTTGAGGATCCTCGTATGATGTTTCAAAATGTGCTAAAAGAATTTTGGTTTACAGCAGAGGCTTCTAACAACAAGAAGTCCATTGAGTTTGATTCTACCACGATTGGGATTCATGGTAGATTTGGGTTAAAGTTATTTAAAAAAAATTTGGGGTTAGATTATTTAGAAAACCCTAATGAGTATGAAGCAGTACCTGATGATTTTATGGTTGTCAAAAATTTCTTTAAAGAGATTGGGTATACTGAAGAAATAACTGAAAAGGGGGGGTTAAAAAGAAGTTCTTTGCCACCAAGATGGAAATTGCTGATGTCCATTCTCATTGAATGTTTGGGGGGGGAACTAGAGGCCTTGACCAGATCAACCAAAAAGATGCTATTATTTTATACTGTCTGACCAAGGGTGTCAAAGCTGATTTTGGGAAGCTTATTTTTGAAGATCTTCATGGGAAGCTAGAGAAAAAGATTAGAGAGAAAAACATTATGTACACCAGATTTCTATCTCTACTCTTTGCTGACCATCTTGGAAATGAATTTTCAAAAATCAATGGAGAGAAACTAATTTTTTAAGATCTTTGATCTCACTCGCTGGAACATTCCAGTCAGCACCATTGATCCTCCTCTTACACAACCCATGCTGGACATCTGCTCAGCTGATGGTCCAGTAGTGTACAAATCTCCCAAAGACACTTCTCCAACTGGAGAAGGGGATATACAAGGCAAAAAGCCTGGAGCTTCATCTGGACCTCGTCAGAAGAAAACGTCAATTAATACCAAGAAGGTTAAACGTGAGTCCAGAAAGAGGAAAACCCTCACACAATCTTCCCAAAGAAGATTGATGATGATTCCCAAGGCCATGCTTTGAAGAAGACCAAGTCCTTGGCCAAGGACAAGAACCCCAGCCAGCCATCACCTTCAGTCTCTTCTGGAGGTGATATGCATAAAGAGGCACAGCAAGCAACCCATCTCTCAACTTCTTTAGGAGAGAAGGGTGAAGATGGAGCTCACCCTCAGCTTAGTAGTGTGGAGTCAACATCGGTAAGTACTTTCATTCTGAATACAAGTCATACTTCATTACCAATTTCTATCAGTTTTCACTCTGACTTACATCAGGGAATGATGTGTCAGCAAATCCAACAGATGATGCTGACCCTGGCCTATCTTTTTCTAATGATGTAGCTCCCCCACAACAGGGTTCTACTGAAGGAACCAAAAACATTATCATTGATCTAAACTGTGTTTATTTCAAGTTCTGAAAGCTCAACACCATCATTCACAAGTTCATTCATCAGTGCTTTGTATCTGGTGAATGTCTGTGTGAGGGTTTCCCCTTCTTTGTGCTTGAAGGTGTTGTATTGAAGCTTTAAATCCATTATTATGGTTTCTTTACATCAGAGGGTCCCCATGGTAAAGAATAATGTCCTCCCATGTAGCTTTGGCTGTTTTGCAATTTACAACAGAATTCATTTGGTCATCTAGGAGCACAGACATGATGAGACTTTTGAGACGCTGATCTAGGTTAGCAGCTTTTATCTCATCAGCAGTCCATTGTGCTTCAGGTTTATTATTGTCCCCAACCATGGGAACAAAAGGACCATTTTCAATGATTCCAAGGAATTGAGGTTCAATCCCAACCATGTGGACAAGAAACCTCTTCTTCGAATTTGTAAAGTTGGCTACCTCTAGTATAGGAGCAGCATTGAGTTGGACACCCCTATATTCTAGGGTTTGTGGTATAACTTGAGCCATTTTTGGATCTTGATTTGAAAACTTTTAAATGAGCAGTTTAATAAAATAAGAGTTTAGCTAATCAAACTGCTCTGATACCACTTGTTGGTCCCTAGTAATTCGTTATTACTTATTATCTCAAGTAATAACTCTTACTTCGACTCAAGTGTGTTGTTTTAACAATAGATAAGAACTATGAAAGATTAAAACAACAATACCAATATACTTTTCAACGTATAAACTTTTATTAGAATCAAATAAAGAATCTATAACCCACTTTGTTTGTGGAATAACAAAGTGGTTGAATGACAATGGGTTTTGATCTCCTCTACTTAAACGTCTAACCAAAGTTAAAGTCTAAGCTCCAATCTAAACGTTCATATGCATCTTGGCTATATGGTTTAGTTGGTATCGAGAGAGAAAGGCTTTCCAGAGTTTTAGCTCTTGTATTGGTTTACCTTTTCTCTCCCAATGTACACTCCTTATACAGGCAATGTAAATTAAGGTTTGCATTTTGCATGTTCTAATGCATGGGTTTATCCAGTGGGTGGTTGATGCCCATGCTGGATAAACAGTACAAAGTACATATTAAACTATTCTAGAAAAGATAAAGGTTGTACTTATATCTATGTATACAAGCAACCTACTTTGACTTAAAGTTATCTTTTCCCGCCTAATGCAAACCATCAGAATACTGAAGAGTCTTCAGTATCCTACAGAAGATCGACATCATTCAGTTTGGCATTGTCAAGCCAAATTGAACTGAAAGCCCTTCTTCAGTCCTTGTTCTTCAACAACTAGACCGCCTAGTATTTGAAGCGAAGACTCCTTTGTCTTCTAAGTTCACTGGAAGGGGAGTGCTGAACTTTCTTCAGCTATAAAGTCTTCAAAAGGAACTTTGTTCCTCTGGTCATCCTTCAGTAGACTGGCCTTACTGCTGAGCATGAAACACTTAGGGGGATTTTATATTCAAATCCTAGAGTTGCTTCAGGGTCAGTAAATACTGACCCAACAAAAGAACCTGTGAATCTCTCCATTGATACACAACGAACAATGTAGCCGAAGAAACACATGTCGTAATCCACTTAATCATGGTATTTGGAAACCCAAACCGACTAAGGATAGTCTCCAAAAAAACCCAGTCAACCGTGTCATACGCTTTTGTATGTCAACCTTAAAAGCACAACGGGGAGGGCCACGGTTACAATGATAACTCCTCATAAGCTCTTGTGTAATCAGAATGTTATCCGAAATACGTCTTCCTGGGATAATAGTTGACTGGTTCTCACTCATAACCTCTTTAATTCCTTCCACAAGGCAATTAGTAATAATTTTACTAATGCACTTGTAAATAACATTACAACAAGCAATGGGTCGAAAATCGGTCACTTTTACGGTGTGTGAACTTTTGGAATCAAAGCAAGGAAAGTATGATCACTTTCACGAAGAAGTTTACCATTGTCAAAGAAGTCCCGAACAGCCCTGCAAACATCTGTGCCAACAATATCCCAGCCTTTCTTAAAGAAGGCTGATGAGTAACCATCCGGACCCGGCGCACGATCATCTACAATATCAAACATAGCTCTTTTAATTTCATCATTCGTCACCTGACTTGTCATATAAGTCGTTGTTTGGGCATAAACTTGTTTAACAAACAAATCAGACTCCTGAAAAGCATCACACGGATTAGACATCCCAAGGAACTTCATATAATGATCAAGAAACACCTTAGGAACATCTCTACCCGTAACCATTTGGTTATTAGCATCCAATATCACATCAATACGCGACCTTTGACACTTGCTTTTAACAGCTTTATGGAAGTATGCCGAGTTGGTGTCGCCCACATCCAGCCATTCCACCTTTGCCTTCTTCTTAAGGAACCTCTCTTCATCCACTTTAGCATCTATAAAAGTAGAAACATACACAGCTTCCTCATCACATAAAGAAGTATTCAAAGGGTCACAATCAAGAGCTTTCTGGACCACGTCAAGTTCATGACGTAATATGATCACCCTATCATGGATGTCTCCTTGCTCATGCAGCAGCTTACGGAAAGGAGTCTTAAGCGACTTCATCTTCTTACACTTGGAAAATAGAACAACCCACAACATTAACAGCCCAGCCATCAACTACAATCTCTTTAAATTTCTCCTTATGTGTAAGAAGATTATAGAATTTAAAAGGATGTTGCTTACGAACAGTAATAGACGGAATCTTCAGCACAACATGGGCATGATCAGATAAACGATGGGGTTGGAATAAGCCATACGATCTAGGGAAAGTATCAACAAACTCCACATTCCCCATGATCCTATCAAGCTTTTTTTTTAAATACCATCACTCCCTTTAGGCTGTTGATTCCAAGTGTAGTGCAACCCCGAGCTATTAAGATAAAAAAACATCAATATTATCAACACAATCTTTAAACTCACCCATAGCCGCCATAACATGCGACATACCAAAACATAGTCTTCCATATTAAGAGCAACATTAAAGTCACCCATCAAAACCCACAGTTTGCCTCGTCCTATAAATTTATGGTAATCAAGATCTGCCCAAAGCTGTCGTCGTTCCACTTGGAGATTACCAGCATAAATAAAAGAGCAAAAGACCACCTTATTATAAACACGATGATTAATTTGTACATGGATGACCTGCTTCGACTGAGCTAATACTAAGACACTCACGATGTTAGTGTTTCATCCAAGGATAATCCGACACCCCTTATTACACAAAAAAGCATTAGATGTCCAATCCCATGATTTAAAAACCTTAGAACAGACATTTGTAAGCCCAGAAACATCTACATGAGATTCTAAAATACCACAAACACTCAAGTTATTCTCTCTAACTACATGTCGAACCTCTGATTGTTTAGGGGCACGATTCAAGCCCCTAATACTCCATGTGGCAATACTAAACATGAGGAACATCGAATGAAGGAGTGCTTGCCCCTTGTGATACCGGTTCTGGTCTAGTTTCCTCGAACATAACTTTAACTTCACTATCACTATCATTAATATTATCCTATGGTAATTCATTGTCCTTGCTATGTATCCCACTAGTTTCCCCTTCATCATAGAGAGACCTCAGACCTTCATTATCACGAATGGAACTAAACATATTAGTATGTTCAATACCACTTCCTTTGATAATTTTAGGCACGGTCGATTTATTTCCCTCCTTGTGGTTATATGCAAACCTAGGTTTAGCCTTATTAAGTTTCAAACCCACAACTTTACATTCGTAATTTCCTGAATATATCTTGCCACTGTTCCGTTTGTTTTTAACAGCAGTAAACCTGTCATGAGTTTCATCCTTCTTATCTTTAACAATAGGAACCCTCTTTAGGCAAGATTCCGTAGTTGGCCAAACAATTTACAGTCTAGACACTGAGGGGTCTCCACTCATACTCCACTCTAATTCTCTCTTTCGTGAATCCTCTAACCTCATCAGTCGGTATAGCTATGACAACTTCCTGCTTCAAAGGCTATTCTGAATTAACTTCAATAAGTGTTCTAGCAAAACCCATTCTCCCCAAGGACTCGTCACACATAGAACTAGTATGTGCATCAAGCATATCTAGCTTCCCAATCTTAGTGGCAATAATACTCAGCCCATTAACCGAGTACCCTACAATAGGAACCTTATGAAGTTTAACCTACACAGGAACATTGGTAACCGTATCTTTAGATAATGAAATATTAGGTGACCACTTAGTCAGTATAATAAGAGTATTCCTAACCATCCATGGTCCATTTTCCAGCGTTTGTTCCATACCTTCCTTAGAAGCAAATTTGAAAAAGATGAAGCCATCCTCATCACGCATTATGATGAGACTGTAATTATACATAGTCTCATTGTAAAACCCGTATTTAAATTATTTGTATTTTAAATACGCAGTTAGATTTTATCAACCAGTTACGTATTATTAACATACGGGAATATCATATGAGAATTTTAATACAAGCGTATGATTACGTTTTTTTAAAAAAAATGAAATAAGAAAAGTAAAGGCCTTAGGCAGGTTGGTTTTAAAAAAAAGAAAGGAAATTTGGGCTTGGGCCCTTTTGTTAAAAAAACACGGGGGGCTTACCCCTATTGTAACAATCAGAAATAAAAAAAAATAGGTTTAGGTCTTCCTTGTGATGGCCGACAGAATAGACAAAAAAAAGAGAGTGTCGCCTGTTTAATCAAGAACAAGAGTCAAGTTTCTTTTGATTTCATGAATCTATTGATTTCGTGTGTCTACCCCATTCTTAATCAGTAAATAAAGGTAATTTCGTCCTTATTCTTTTTATTTAATCCGAATCCAAATCTTAAGGTGTCGGGTTTGCGTTTGGTTACATGAAAACCGAGACCCAAGGACTCTCGGTGGTGGCCAGGGTCGTGCAACCAAAACTCAACCCACCAGGTCAGTTTGGTTTGGTATGTGATGGCAACAACTTTGAACCATGAAGTGTGGGGGGTTTGTTGCACAGCCGAGACCACTAGGGGTCTCGGTGGTCTTTTGTTTTTGTTGCCAGCCTCGAACCACAAGCCCATTAGGGGTCCGGTTTGTAAACGGTAAGAACAGGGGGCGTTTGGGACTGCAGTTCCAGCAGGAGTGCGTTTGGGACTGCAGTTTCCAGCAGGGTGCGTTTGGTGTATATAAACGGGGGGAAAACGTGACCAAACAGTGGGATAACGTAGAAAAAAAGTGGGAATAAGGGTAAAGTCAGTACCTGGTTTTCTAAACAGAAAATAAAGGATTTTATTTTCAGATTAGCGACGGTTTGGTGACAGTATTTTCCGTCACAGACTGTTTTGTGACAGTTTTCTTTATAGACAGTTTAAACACTCAGCTTTTGGTCACACCTTTTTGTGACAGTTTTTCTGTCGTAAAGTTCATATAGACAGATTTAATATAGTTGTGAAATTGTTTAGTGCGACCGAGATTGGGGTATCTCGGTAGGCTCGGGTTATAGTTTAAACATATAAAACGAAGAGTTTTATATTATACCTTTTAATCTAATTGTTTAATAAATGGTTAAAATATATTTTGAATGTATTAAATTAAATAGTTCTTTAATATTCTAAATGGGTATAATTTTATTAAATGAATTAAATTATCTTGGGAACTTTCTAATTTAAGAAACTTTATATTTTAAGCAGGATACTTAATACAGTTACTATAGCGTCAGAAATATGCTTGTACCGTAATTGATAGTAGAACGATAATACATTAAAAGAATTATTATAAGATCAGATTTATCAGTTAATATACGTACAGAATTTCAGAAATATAATAAATAATTAAGAAGCCAATAAGATCAGTAAAAATTAAATAAACTAATATCAGTTAACTTATTCGCGTCCTTATTCATGTAGCTCGCGTGAAATCAGAGTAGACTTTCGGTCAGTTGATCTCAGTCAGTTACTGGACACGAGGTACGGATTTTCCGTCCTTTCAGTAAGGACTTCCTTTCTATGCATGATTAGGATTTCCCGTCTTCAGCCAAATGTTTTTCCCCAGTATATGTTTAAGTTTTTCAGTAATCATATTAATAACTAAATAAATTGCCTGAGCATTATATACAAGCACGACCAGTTTATGTACTAGTTACGGAGGTACCGTAACCATGGCACTAGAGGCACCAGTGTCGTGACTCACATGCAGGAGAGTGATATCCTGCATCGTCCCACACAGCTCAGCTTGGCCATTTTATCAGTATTTTTAGTGGGGCGTATGGATGCATCCTAGGCTTATATGTGTTACAAGTTATCAGGGTGAATGTGGTGTGTGCTCTACATCCTTCACATTGGAGCTGATCCCTCCACCCAGCACAGTTATTTAGAGGTCACCCCTCTATAGCATGATGAGGTCACCCCTCCAGTTATTCATGCACGGTTGTTACAGCACGTGACCTATATAAGCTCTGGCAAATAAAATACAGTAAATGCATGTTTTCAGAATTAATAGTTATATTTCAGTATCAGTATATATGAACCAGGTTTCTCAGATTTTATGCAGAGTTCTACCCCATGTTACATATCATTCTTACAGCTTCAGTATTCTATCGCCTATTTCATTCAGTATATTCTTATCATGTTTTATATCCGTTCACTGAGCGTTATGCTCAGTCGTAGTTCCTTTCATGTTCTAACGGTAGGTACACCGGGACGCTCTTAGGATTCTGAGAGCACGTGCATTTGGGATGGAAGCTATCCAGACTTCTTATTTTATGCACTTACATTATTCTGCTTATTTGGACATTGTTTAGTCCTTTCTTTCAGTATTTTATTTTTCATGTTTTGAGCTTAGGTTGGATTACCGATGTTTGATTCCGGTATTTTCGTTAAGGTCATTTAATGTTTTAGTACATTTACCTTATGCTTTGATGACACGCCATAAATACACGTAACGGTCCACTTATCCAAGTGGGGTGTTACAATTATGGTATCAGAGCGCAAGGTTCGACCTGTAGGCTCTAAAACTTGACCTGTGACTAGTGGGTAGTCACCAGGAACTTCCCAGATTTTGGCGTTGTTATCTTTCATGTTTCTCATGCATTTATTAGTCAGTTTTCTTCAAGTATCAGTCAGTTTTATTAAGTTTTTGACTAAGTAAAAGGTTGGTACAGGACTGACCATATTTAGTCGCATGTGCTTTTCTGCGAATTTTGTTTTGGTGAACCGACCCATAGGCGTTCACCCTTGCCCGTTCAGATTTTTGTATTGGTGAACCGACCCAATGGCGTTCATCCTTACTCTTGACAGATTCATGCTTTTAGTCGAATATTACTTGGTGAACCAGCCCATATACGTTCACCAATGTTTAGATCAAATTTCATGTTTTTCAGTTGGATGTTGTTTTGTGAACCGATCCATAGTTGTTCACCTTTGCTCATATCATGACATTCTATAAATTTTGACAAGTATGGATTGGACTAAAACCACCCATATTTAGTCACAGATTGTAAATTCTATACATGACAGTTCTCAGAAAATATTGACAAATATGGATCAAAACAGAACCGCCCATACTTAGTCACATGCTTCCTACTATGAATAATGTGGATTAACCCATAACTATCCACATCAGTTGGTGTTAAACGTTAGCTGATTATTCTTCTATGTTCTTTGTATCAGTCAAGTTTGTACTCTCAAGGGGATGTCGTTTTCATGCTGATTAAGTTCATGTCTCTTTATAAGGATTATGTTTTCAGCAAGGCGTTGATGTTTCTATGCTAAGATACAAAAGGGGTTACAGTTAAATCATGTTTTCATAATAATCATGTTTGATCTTCATCAGTCATGTCTTCATTCTGACCATTGCGGAAATTCCGTTTAATCATATTCTTGAAACTCTATACAACCAGTATTAAGTCTAAGCAGAAATTTTTAGCCTACCATGTTAACTGTTTCGGTTCAGTTGCTAACCAGTTAAATCCAATTATTTTCCGTTGACCGTGTCAGACGGTTTACACCAGTATCGATCATATCAGCAAACCTTCAGCGGTACCACATGAATAGTATTCATCGTGTACTTCACGTACAGTATTTCAGGTGTACCCCATGCACCTTACACCATGTGTATCGTTAATCGATCCTTAATCACCTCAGGCATTTCCGCTTGTCGATATTCTACCAGATGCTGATGCTGCTCGTGAGTTGAAGATTTTGCCAGATGCTGATGCCGCTAACACTTAGAAGACCTCACAAATGCTGATGCTGCTGATACTTGGAGATTTCTCAAGATGCTGATGTTGTTTATACTATGAAGACTCTGTAGAACAAGGACGAAAACTATAAATTTGAAATTCTGACAAGAATAAATTTCAACCATCAGACACTACCACTCCATTCCATTCTTTCACTTTCTTAGCTAGATGTCACACTTAACTCAGCTAACCTTTCATTCAGAAGAGTGTGAACCGGAACCCAACCGACCACTCAGCAGAATAGCTAGAGGAATCATGGTAGTAATAGTGACCGTCTTGAAACTGACAGACAAGGCGGTAATGACAACCACCATGCTTAAAATAATCAGTCAGTAACCATCAGAACTCCAGAACGGACGTGACCATAATACAGAGGTCAGTAGTCTAGCCGGTTCGCCAATCCTAGCAGTTACCAGAAATTCTTAACCTGATTCAGACTCTCAATTAAAATACATGTCCAGAAACAGTTAAGACACAGGTCTTATGTATCATTTCGGAAGACACATATCAAGACACCAGCCATGGTACACGTCATACGAATATCTTCTCAGAGTACGAGTCAGAACTCATAACTATGTATGTTTGCTAAATCAGGCTCTCAGGAATTCAGGATACCCTCCAAGGGAGTATACCGTTTTTGTCATGGCACGCCTAAATCAGATAATTAAAACTCAGTTACCACTAATAGAGTATTATTCAGATTAAACACGCAGAGTTCATTCTGTAAGGTTACAGACAACCATATTCAGCAAAATTTGCCATGTTTGCTAAATTATTCATATGTCAGCTTTATCTAAATCAGACATTATCTACCTTACAGCCAGAAAATACTCCACATTATCACCCATATTTATAAAGGTTTATTTCTTTCAGATTAGACGAGATTTGTCTTACTCAATCCCAAATATAGTCATTATGTTTTCTGCCCGAAAAATCAGTACAAATTTTTCTGCCTTACAAGCGTGTGACCTATCAGTCCATAGCTACGAAGACTTTCTAGCCACCAGTTATAATCCACGAAGTTCTTAAAATTTATGATCAGCAGATTTTTCAACATTTCCAGAAGTAATTAAGAAGGTGTTCCAGAAATTCCTTCCTAACCACGAGACAAAATTTAACCTCAAGCTTGTCTCAAGAATAGAACCTGTTTTCAAAACTCTTTATTCCAGGGCTTCAGCTAAGTTAAAAGAGTTGCAGCAATTGCTGCAAGAGTTATCGGAACAAGGCTTTATTCGCCCTAGCGCACCACCATGAGGTGTACCGTTTTTGTCTATCAGGAAGAAGGTCGGTAACATGAGATCATGTATCGACCACCGAATTTTTTTTTTTTTTGACAAGATCATCATTTTTAATCGATGTTCATTCCACGAATAACAGGTTTATCCGATCTGCTATGACTTATATATTTTTTCAGAACAATTCATGATCATGTCACCATTAGTGGTGAGAGAGACATATTATAGTCACTCTAAAAATTTGGAATTATAGTTCTGAGCTCCTTAATTCTCCAGCTATAGCATGAAATTTATGAATAAAAAATTTTTTCTATGACTTCGCAGAAAAAATTGTCAGTATGTACTTTGATAACATTTTGATCTTTTAAATTCTAGAGAGGTACAAGATAATCATCTTCACACAGTTGTGTAGATTCTTCGATAGGAGAAAAATCATATACGCAGCTTTCTAGATATGAATCCCAGTAGAACAAGGTGGCATTTCTGGACCACACTATTTCAGCAGAAAGGAATTTCAGACAATCCTGCGAAGGTGAAGGCCATCACCGGATGGTCACGACCAACGCCGGTGAACGAAGTACAAAATTTCTAGAATTCATTTGGATACTACCGAAGAAATTGCTGAAAGTTCTCATGATTAGCTTTCTATGGCTAAACTTTTGCATAAACGAGAGGACCTACACTAAAATTTTGTATTCCATAAGATCCTACGCTACGAGAGATCTATTTTACCCAGACTCAAAATTCTTTCATGACAAATCACTCAGATTTCACCATAAGGTACCATAATCCCAGGCAGAATTTTGATAGAAGAAGTATAACATAATTGATGCAACTATGTTCATCTCTGGATGCCTGACATACCTCAGGTTCAAGATAGGACACCGACATGCTGCAGGAAATTCAGCAATAGGTCGTATGATTCCAAAGTATTCCATCAACAATCTTGTCAGATCGAAATTAGCATTCACGAATCGCCCTCACGTTCATGTTCACAATCACGTGTACGTTCACATTTACGTTCACGTTTATTTTCACTTTCACATTTAAGTCACAGTATGATGCTGTTTTAGTTCATGCTTTGTGCTATCTCATGATTTAAGCTCACGTTAGCGTTGGTAACATTGTCCACGTTCAAGTTCGTGTGCCATTTCGCAATACACGTTTTACGGTTTATTACCGAATACGGATACAGAAAGGTTAAGAAACCAGACTCAAGTTAGCAGAGCTTCTCCATACCCAGGCAGACGTTTCACATCTCAGGCCATATCGTTGGCATTCTTTCCTCAGTCAGTATATGATCATGATACGTCCTAGATCACGTTCACAGTATGTCATAAGTATCACATTCACAATATACTTCATGCACAACGTTCCTCATATAATCGTGAACCACATTCAAAATTGCTCACGTAGCACGTTCACAATTGTTCACGTAGTTCATCCCTATATATTTTAGCAGCTTGCTCAGAGTTATAAATGTTATCTTTTCAGAATATTTACACGTACCGTTTCATGTATCATACACGCTATAGTTTATTCAGTCTATCAGATTCAGAAAATCCATCTTGAATATAGAACCAGAAACTATTCGTCATCGTCAGGACAGGGTCATCAGGACCAAGATTTTCATTATGTTTAGACCCTTGAAGGAATCGTTTCGAGCAGGAAGCTACTCGAAACGGAGGAGTCCATCCGGACCTCTCGTCACTTTTCCTTCAATAAATCCAGATTAAGTTCTTTCAGTCAGGTTACGTTCAAGGTCCTCTTCAGCCATGTCACGTTACATGATCACTTCATTCATGTCATGTTATACCTATCAGCAGCATTAAGTCTTAATTAGAAGACGAATTATCCTTCAGCTTAATTGTCTTTTTAGTTTACGTGTTCTTTCAGTTCTTATAACTTCATCTGCTTATTACCTTTAATTCGAGGACGAATTTCTCCTTTTTAGAGGGGAAGAATTGTAAAACCACGATATTATCGTATCCTTAATTCGAGGACGAATTATTTTTTTTAGAGGAGAAGAATTGTAAAACCCGTATTTAAATTATTTGTATTTTAAATACGCAGTTAGATTTTATCAACCAGTTACGTATTTTTAACATACGGGAATATCATACGAGAATTTTAATACAAGCGTATGATTACGTTTTTTTAAAAAAAAATGAAATAAGAAAAGTAAAGGCCTTAGGCAAGTTGGTTTTAAAAAAAAAGAAAGGAAATTTGGGCTTGGGCCCTTTTGTTAAAAAAAACACGGGGGGGCTTACCCCTATTGTAACAATCAGAAATAAAAAAAAATAGGTTTAGGTCTTCCTTGTGATGGCCGACAGAATAGACAAAAAAAAAAGAGCGTCGCTTGTTTAATCAAGAACAAGAGTCAAGTTTCTTTTAATTTCATGAATCTATTGATTTCGTGTGTCTACCCCATTCTTAATCAGTAAATAAAGGTAATTTCGTCCTTATTCTTTTTATTTAATCCGAATCCAAATCTTAAGGTGTCGGGTTTGCGTTTGGTTACATGAAAACCGAGACCCAAGGACTCTCGGTGGTGGCCAGGGTCGTGCAACCAAAACTCAACCCACCAGGTCGGTTTGGTTTGGTACGTGATGGCAACAACTTTGAACCACGAAGTGTGGGGGGTTTGTTGCACAGCCGAGACCACTAGGGGTCTCGATGGTCTTTTGTTTTTGTTGCCAGCCTCGAACCACAAGCCCATCAGGGGTCCGGTTTGTAAACGGTAAGAACAGGGGGCGTTTGGGACTGCAGTTCCAGCAGGAGTGCGTTTGGGACTGCAGTTTCCAGCAGGGTGCGTTTGGTGTATATAAACGGGGGGAAAACGTGACCAAACAGTGGGATAACGTAGAAAAACAGTGGGAATAAGGGTAAAGTCAGTACCTGGTTTTCTAAACAGAAAATAAAGGATTTTATTTTCAGATTAGCGACGGTTTGGTGACAGTATTTTCCGTCGCAGACTGTTTTGTGACAGTTTTCTTTATAGACAGTTTAAACACTCAGCTTTTGGTCACACCTTTTTGTGACAGTTTTTCTGTCGTAAAGTTCATATAGACAGATTTAATATAGTTGTGAAATTGTTTAGTGCGACCGAGATTGGGGTATCTCGGTAGGCTCGGGTTATAGTTTAAACATATAAAACGAAGAGTTTTATATTATACCTTTTAATCTAATTGTTTAATAAATGGTTAAAATATATTTTGAATGTATTAAATTAAATAGTTCTTTAATATTCTAAATGGGTATAATTTTATTAAATGAATTAAATTATCTTGGGAACTTTCTAATTTAAGAAACTTTATATTTTAAGCAGGATACTTAATATAGTTACTATATCGTCAGAAATATGCTTGTACCGTAATTGATAGTAGAACGATAATACATTGAAAGAATTATTATAAGATCAGATTTATCAGTTAATATACGTACAGAATTTCAGAAATATAATAAATAATTAAGAAGCCAATAAGATCAGTAAAAATTAAATAAACTAATATCAGTTAACTTATTCGCGTCCTTATTCATGTAGCTCGCGTGAAATCAGAGTAGACTTTCGGTCAGTTGATCTCAGTCAGTTACTGGACACGAGGTACGGATTTTCCGTCCTTTCAGTAAGGACTTCCTTTCTATGCATGATTAGGATTTCCCGTCTTCAGCCAAATGTTTTTCCCCAGTATATGTTTAAGTTTTTCAGTAATCATATTAATAACTAAATAAATTGCCTGAGCATTATATACAAGCACGACCAGTTTATGTACTAGTTACGGAGGTACCGTAACCATGGCACTAGAGGCACCAGTGTCATGACTCACATGCAGGAGAGTGATATCCTGCATCGTCCCACTCAGCTCAGCTTGGCCATTTTATCAGTATCTTTAGTGGGGCGTATGGATACATCCTAGGCTTATATGTGTTACAAGTTATCAGGGTGAATGTGGTGTGTGCTCTACATCCTTCACATTGGAGCTGATCCCTCCATCCAGCACAGTTATTTAGAGGTCACCCCTCTATAGCATGATGAGGTCACCCCTCCAGTTATTCATGCACGGTTGTTACAACACGTGACCTATATAAGCTCTGGCAAATAAAATACAGTAAATGCATGTTTTCAGAATTAATAGTTATATTTCAGTATCAGTATATATGAACCAGGTTTCTCAGATTTTATGTAGAGTTCTACCTTATGTTACATATCATTCTTACAGCTTCAGTATTCTATCGCCTATTTCATTCAGTATATTCTTATCATGTTTTATATCCGTTCACTGAGCGTTATGCTCAGTCGTAGTTCCTTTCATGTTCTAACGGCAGGTACACCGGGATGCTCTTAGGATTCTGAGAGCACGTGCATTTGGGATGGAAGCTATCCAGACTTCTTATTTTATGCACTTACATTATTCTGCTTATTTGGACATTGTTTAGTCCTTTCTTTCAGTATTTTATTTTTCATGTTTTGAGCTTAGGTTGGATTACCGATGTTTGATTCCGGTATTTCCGTTAAGGTCATTTAATGTTTTAGTACATTTACCTTATGCTTTGATGACACGCCATAAATACACGTAACGGTCCACTTATCCAAGTGGGGTGTTACACTCATCGTCCAAATCGGGCTTAAAACGCTTAAAATATCATTAAAATACCCTAAAATATGCTTGTGTTTGTTCATTGTGTATTTTAGGTATGGATATCGTAAAATCAATAAAAGATCACAAGAATCAAGCAAAAACGAATACGGGAAACGAAGCCGCACAAAGAACCGGACCTGAGAAATGAATTTCCAAAAATACCCTTGAAGTTTTGAAGATTGTCAACTTTGGTCCCTCATCTTTGAAGATTTGGCAAGAAAGGTCCTTGGAGAATTCATTTGTATAAGAAATATCCTTGAAGTTTAAAGACATGTCAAAAGAACCCCTTAAAGAATGCAAATTATGTATTTTTGGTCCTTGAAACAAGTTTTCATAACTTTTTGTGGCCAAAATGAAAGAAAGTAAATTGTTATAGAGGGAAAATGAGTTATGGACTGATAAAACTTATTTGACAAACAAAAGGGGGTGCAAGGACTAAAGTGGGCAGACCACATAACTTACCTACACCAATCATCCAACCATGTCACCCCTCTCAACCAACCACCATCCTCCACATCACTCCCCACGCCACATCACAAATCCACTCACTCTTTTTTACTTAACAGATTTATTTAAATCTATTTAAACCAATGTTTTAAAACCCGGTTTTTAATTTGACCCGGTCGAATCACCGGTTCACCGATTTAACCGGTTGAACCGCCAGGTCAAACCGGTTTTATGTCATTACTCGTATTTGAAGGTTTATTGAGCAAAAAGCGTCTCTCATTGCTACTCTTTAGATGAGAAAAATATGTATGATAATAACAAAAGAACATCAAACACTATCCAATAAATTATATCATGTGATCATGTTCCTATTATATATTAAAAGTACCACTCACCTTACCAATCACTGTCAAAGAGGACATCAACATGTTTTGACTACCTACCATCACTTATCTCATGCTTTGACAGTTTGACTACCTATAGTTAAACGCGTCATTATTTTCATCTACTTCACAAATAGAAAAACTCCCATAACGAAAATCTCACACACTTAAAATCAATTAGATCCACCCCTAGTCATCCTTCGCCTACACACAACTGAACATCATTTTCATCCCCACAAAAATAGATGTTCATCACACCAACATACATGAAATTGAGGCTTCAATTAATCGAACGTTAACAAGATTAAGAAGTATGATTCAGCTACACATGGAAGTATGGAACTTGTCCATTACATCAACTAATCCAGATCTTGTTTTTTCCATTGATATGTGTTGAACCGGCCGATCTTTGGTCCGATGGTTCGACCCGGGTCGCTTGAAACCGACTGGTTCAATCCGATTCGGTTTTCTATGTAAACCCGCCTTATAACGGCCCGGTCATCACTCCGTTTCCCGGTTCAACCGGTTAAACCGGCCGGGTCGAACCGGTTTTTAAAACACTGGTTTAAACACAAATTACGTGGGAAACACTCACTTTTTATCCTCCTCCCCTAATCACCCCTAATCCAAACCCATAAACCCTAATTATGAACTCAGTCAAATCAAAGGGTTTTGTCCCAGTTACTTCCAGAATGATGATTAAGGGTTTGTTAATCAAAACCCACTACCCAAATAACCCGCCAGCTCACCCAAGGTCCCCACACCCACATCCCCTACTAACGTCCCTTTTCACAAATACCCAAAAGGGGACAAGATAAATGGTTGGATGCTATTACTTGGTCCCAAAGGACTTAATGAACGTCTAAGATCATTTCTAAACAGCTGTATCAAGTACATGATCACATGATGTATTTGACTGATTTTAAAAGTTCAAAACTTCAAGGGCATAGTTGGTAGTTCATGTTTAGGGTTTTAGATAGTCTAGATTGTTCTATTTCAATATAAAAAGAGGAATTCTGATTGTGAAGCCTCTTGTTCCAGTTTTTAGCATTTGTAAACATTTTATGAATGAATATTTAGAGTGTTTTTTAAAATCCTTGCAAAGTTAAGAACTGAGTTCCATTATTTACATCTTCTTGTTTTAGTATAAACTTTACATTTCAGCATATTGTTTTGTTACTTTTAAGTTATCAAAAGTTTTTTTGGTTTAAAGATTTTTTGTCCAAATCTGTTTTTGAGACCCTAATGTTAAAACTGATCATGGGTGTATGATTTTGACAAAGTCAAGTACTTGACAAGTTATAAGATTGGTTTTCATTACTGTTGGTTACATAAGTTTTCTGAAAAAAAAAGGGTATTTTTAAAGAGGAAAAAAATCAGTTTTATCGTTTTTGCTTTCTTACTAATCCCACTGTTTTATCTACCTCAGCCAAAAGCTCTTGACAAAGCTTTTGACTGAGGTTGTGAAGCTGTTGGTTTTGTTGTTCTCCTTGTTTTCAACAAGTATTCAAGGGTTTTGGTGTTTATCTGTTGTAGACTCACCAAACCATCCTCCATTTGTTTCCATTTTGAAGATATTGATATCCCTCTGGTCTGTTGTAGACCAGCCAACAGGGATCCTCTACATACTTCTTATAAGCCCACAAAAGCTCAAAAAGACTCCAAATAGGAGGCATCAGCCAGGGTATTATTGGCTTGAACCCTATTTGCTTTTTTTTATTATGTGAATTTGTGAAATGTGTTGATTGGCTGTTATTGCTTTACTTTTGTGTTTGATTTATTTCTATGCATGTTTTTATATGTGGTTATGTACCTGGATATGATTTTTATGCTTATTTGTTAAGTTTTCTTTATTAAAATTCTTGTTAACAGATTTATAGGGGTATTTGGGTCTGATTGTTAAGCTAAGTTAGTGATAAAACTTAGGATTAATAATAGTCTAAACAAGCTCAATAGGTTTGTCAATGGTATGTTCAGCTTTAGTTTGGGTAATATAAGATAGAATTAGAGTTTGCATGTTCTTTACTTTGGTAAAAAAATAGTCGGATTCATCAGTAGGCTCTCATAGGCATATTTAGTGATTTGTATGACTTGAAATCTGGTTAATAGTTAGTGCAAGTGTTAAGTTAGGACTATTGATAGTTACATTGTGATTTGGTATTGATTTGAGATAGATTTGGTGGCTTGAAACTCATCTATATACCAAGTGCATAAGCAAACAAGTGCCAGACCTGCCATTTATATCAGTAACATCAAATTGTATGATTTTATGTGATTTTTGTGTTTGAGCTTGAGTTTTTCTTGTTTATGTTGACTCCCTACACTCAATTGAGTGTAGGGGTGCCTTTGGTTCCAAAAATCATCAACAAACAAGCAAGATATAAGCCAAATCCGTTTTTCTGTTAAGCATCAGGTGGGAAAAAGTTCCCACTGCTAGTTTATTCTTTGCCATTGCTTCACTAGCAGACAAAGAGTTGTGAGGCGTCACTTTTAGTTTTATCTTTTTTTTGTCCCTAGTGATCAAAATTAAGTAATTTTCGTTCTTTTTATTTTTCCTTAGTTAAATTATTTATTTTAAGAATTTTTAGTAAGTTTAAATTTACTTTACTGTTCATTTTGTTATGTTAAGATTAAATTTAGGTTTTAAATAGTTTTTATTAAACTGTTTTTTCTTTTAGTGTAAAAAATTATATTTTTTTTCAGTTTTACAAATTTTCATAGTTTTAGTTAAATATTTTAGGATTTTTAGAATAAAAATTTCACTGTTCACATTATTTAATTATTTTTTAGAATTAATTTAAGTTTAATTAGGTTTTAATCCAAACTGTTTTTGTCTTATTAGGGTAAAAAGTTTTGTTTTCAACTTTTTCCATTTTTCTACTGTTTAGTAATACAATTTAAGATTTTTCAAAAAGTCAATTTAATTTTAGCAATATTTTATAAATTTTAATCGTTATTTTAGTTTAAAAAGTATTTTTGGTGTTTTAAAAATAGAAAAATAGTTTCTAAAAATTAGTAAAAATACTTTCTAGTGTTTAAATAATATAATTGAGATATTTGTTTGATAAAATAATATTTTGGGCTTTTTGTTAATTATATTTAATTTTAGGGCTTTAATTAGCATTTTAAATTGAATATTTAATTTATAAAAGGTTTTAAAATTTATTTATTGAATTTTATTCTTATTTATATTATTTTAAACTTAGTTTTAATTTTTAATTAATTTTTAGCTTTATTTTTTAATTTCGTCACGTTTTACGTCTTTTCGTATACGTTTTTACGATTTTACGTCGTAGTGTAACTCGTCTTTAATTTTCTCTCTTCAAACCCAAAAACGACACTAATCCAAACTTGATTTTATAATATTGGCTAACATATACACACCTCCGCCGAGAACGAACTCGCATTTATCGAGCATTCGCGTTTTCCTAAACCGTAGAACTTAATACTTGCCACATACGCGTTTTTCCTAAAGAGTCTACGATATACACCACATCAATTTTGGCGTCGCTGACGGGGAGGTGTTTTGTGTGCTTAGCCTTATATATATCGTGTTTGTGTGAGTAGTGCGTTTTTGCTTTTAATTTTTTGAAAGCGTATATAACGTACATACTCATTTATGTTATTTTCTCTACTATATTATAATATCTAAATAAAACGTGTTTAGTTTTCCTAAACTAAACACGCAACAATCATTTACTATATTGTAGATATATTTCTTTTCGTTTTCTTGTGAATATTATGAATATATTGTATACGTATCACAATAATTTTACAATATCTTCAAAAGCGTGAAAATGCAACCTTAATTGAGATTTCATCACTCAATTATTGCATTCGAATCCAAAGCAAAAGTTTAAAGGCAAAATAGATAAATACTTTCGTGAGGCTTAATTTTGATTAACACAAACTATAAGGTGGGTATAAGGCGGTTGTATTTCATGACTTGAGGGAAAAAGGCTCTTAAGTGCTTAGCGCCGCCTCGTTTCCCCCGCTTGCTTGTGCGTGTTTTGAGAAAGAGGGCTAATCGAGGGTTTGTCGCCCAAGTATTATCTACGTATATTATATTTGCTTGTTTTCAAGATTAAACCCTCTTGAACGTTTTGGTGTTCCACCAACGTTCTAAAGTCATCGAAGACGTTCACCCCACGTGATCGTCTTCATTCCTTGAGGCTCCTTTAATCAAGAAATTGATTCGAGGAGAGATTTGTAGATTTTAGTCTACGTAATACACCAAAAAATCCAAAAAAATTAAAAAACAATCAAAAACCAAAAAAATTGAAAAAACGAAAAACCCCAAAAAGAATCTTCTTTGCTACCTCCCATTCTACGCTTAGTGCATGCGCACTCGATCGAATGAGTATTCTAATTATAGCGATGCTTCGAATCTACGCAATCAAAATCGAAGGAATCGACAACGTAGACGAGAATTAGAAACCGACGTTCCTAATATCGTTGTTGAAGAGACCGTAGACGAGATGGCCGACAATCGTTCGAAGATGGAATTGCTCCAAGCGCTCACCAAGGGTTATGGAGACGCGATCGTAATTCCCGCTATCGAAGCGGAGAATTTTAAGATTAAGAGCGGAATGCTTTCGTTGATTCAAGCTAAGAAGTTTCGAGGTCGTGAGGCGGATAATCCTCACGGCCACATTCGAAATTTTGGTCTTTTGGCCACGGGCAAGTTTAAGAACGTCGACACCGATGTCATCAAGCTTATGCTTTTTCCGTACTCGCTCGATGGTGCCGCCAAGGATTGGTACGAGAAAGATCCACCTAATTCCATAATTACATGGAAGGACCTCGTTTCCAAATTCGTTAATAATTTTTTCCCACCGTCTAAGACGACGTTTTTCAAAAATGAGATTACGAGATTTGAGCAAAAACCCAATGAATCATTTAGACACGCGTGGGATCGTTTTAAGGAATTGCTTAGGCAATGTCCTCACCATGGATTTTCCGAACCAAACCGATACGTTTTACAACGGTCTTAGTTTTCAAGAATAAGATTCGTTGAATTCCGCCGCCGGTGGCAACTTTTTGTGCAAAACTCCGAAGGATGCATTAATGATTATCGAGAATCGATCCAAGGTTTACCAACTCCGCAACGCACCGAGTGTTTCCATTGTCGCCAATGTTAGTAATTCTAATCGCGACATTGAGAGAGTTGATGCGAAATTCGATAAGTTGACGAATGTGTTTACGTATTTTCTCATCGAAATGCAAAAGAAAGACGCTCCCACTACGGTGAAAGAGGTTCAGGTATCGTGTACGTTGTGTGGTGGACCTCATAATTATTACGAGTGTGCGGCTACGGATGGCCAAACATCGAGTGTTAACGCGTTAAACAACAATTTTCAAAATCAAAATAACGCGGGTCCATCACAAGGCAGTTATAATCAAGGCAATAATATTCAAAATCGTAACAATTTTCAAGGAAATAATCAACAAGGAAATTTTCAATATCAAGGTTATAATCAAGGTTGTAATTTGAGTTGGTAAAATCGAGATAATAACAACAATCAAAACTCGAATTTTTCAAACAACAGCAATCAAGGAAACAATTTTTCGAATGGTAATCAAAGGAATTTTAAAAGAAGTAATCAAAACCAAGGGAACTTTAATGTTAATCAAAATAGTTCATCAAACGATTTTCAAGAATACATGAAAACGAATGAGGCTAATATGAGACGTTTAGAGGGACAAATTGGTACTTTGAAAAACGACTTTTCTAACACTTTGAAAAATCAAAACACGAAGATTGAGCAAGGGCAAGTTGACATTAAAAATATGTTTTTGGCTATTATGAACAAGGCCTCGGGTGCGTCATCGAGTTCATTACCTAGTGACACAATTGTAAATCCGAAGGAACAATGTAAAGTCTCCTCGTCTCGTGAGAAAAGTCGTGTGATTACCCCAAACCTTGATGGATTTAGAGTTGTTCCTTCTTCTCAACCCTCGACTTCTAAAACGCCTTCATGTTCTAAAGTCGATGGGGTGAACGTGGCGACCAAGAAAAAGAGTGCACACACTCGTTTACCTCGAAATCCATCCACGGTTCAAAAAGAGAGCTTTATCGACCTTACCCAAGTAACCCTTGAAGAAACTTGTGCATCGATCCTTCTTAAAAAAACCCAAAAGGCATATGCCGAGAAAGGAAGAAATCCGGGCCAATTTCTACTACCTTGTGATTTTTCCGAGATTGAGGGATGCTTATCCCTTGCCGATTTAGGTGCTAGCATCAATCTTATGCCTCATTCTCTTTGAAAATTTATGAAATTGCTTAGTCTTACCCCCACGAACATGACTATCGAGCTTGCAAATTGTACACCTTTAGAACCAATTAGAATAGACGAGGATGTCTATGTTAGGATTGGAAAGTTTGTTTTCCCGCGGACTTCTTCATATCCGATTATGAGTGTGATCCTAAATGTCCTATTATTTTAGGTCGACCCTTTTTATCAACGGCTTGAGCCGTAATCGACGTCCACGGTGGGAAACTTACTTTGAGATATGGGGAGGAACAAATGGACTTTTTACGAATAAATCCCAAGTTTCAAATGGTCATGATAAAACCGAGGTTTCAAAACCCAATGTTTCAAATTCTAATGATTTCAAAATGTTAACTTTGGCGGAAAATATGAGGCTTGATGCATGTTTTAAAAGAATTAAAATGAACGGTTTTAAAGATGATGATTTTAATGATAAAGAATACGTTTACTTAATTCAAAAGGGTATTCGTAGATTTATGGATGAAAATCATGTTGGGATTTATTCAGTGAAACAAGTGAAGAACCAATTCTGAAGGGCGACGTTAGTGCCATCGCGACAATGACAAAAATGGACTCGTCTTCACCACCTTCTAAGGACCACGTCTTTGAGGCTTCAACTTCTAAATCCATTGAAGTGCCTCCATTTCCTAGCCCAACACCCGTTGAGGCTAAAGGTTTCATCGACATCGATCCTCTCGTCATAGAAAAGTCACCTAAGCATACTCATTCGACTTGTAAGACCATGGTTGTGAGTGCTCACATCGACTCTTTCTTTGACGATGACGATGGCGATTTTGCCGAGATTGATCACATGCTTAAAAATCCACATGCAATTTTTGATTCTCCTAAAAAGATTTCTAGGTATGGTAAGTACGATGATTATGAATTTGATCCCGAGATTGAGGAAATCATTGAACGAGAGCTAGCTCTTTTGCCTCCACTTCCACCTACGAGTGAGGTTGATTTTTCCAAAATCAAGGATGAACTTGAGGAGTTAGAACGTTAATATGACAAATCGTTGATGTGTCTTTGTGTGTATTGTTCGTACTCGATTCAATTCGAATTGATCACGGTTTAAGGTGGACTTATCATTTTTGGTCAGTAAAGGGGGGGGGGGGGGGGGGGGGGTTTGATTATCTATATCTACTAAAATTAGTTAAAACAAATGACAAATATAAAAAGGTTAAACAAATTTTAGACTTAATAAAAATTAAATTTAAAAATAAAATAAGACAAGACAATATAAAATTAAACTTGACAAAAAATGGTGGGAAAGAAATAAGCTTTGAAAAAGAACTAAGTAAAAACAATTCAAAGTGTTGCAATCCGATCGCAACTAGCATCGTAACTCCCGATTGGAACCTAGATTGCAACAAGGGATCGCACCCTGGATCGTGACAACCAATCGTAACCACTGATCGCAACAACCGATCGCAACTCACGATCGTAACACGATCGCAGCTTGTGATCGCAACCAACGATCGTAGCTTGGATCGCAACCAACGATCACAGCTTAACGATCGCAGCCTGTGATCGCAGGATAGATCGCAGCGAGTGATCGCAGTATTTGATCGCAAGTAGAAAGCTTAAGGCTTATACGATCACAATACTCGATCGAAACCTTAAAAACCCTTAAGACTTTACAATGGAATGTAAAAAGAAATAAGCAAAAACCAAATAAGCACTTTTCTAATAAGCACTTACCAAAAAGTTAACCAAAGCAATATTAAAAAGAACTAAATAAGCCACGAATGAAAAACTTTCAAAACACCATATAAGCAAAATTTAAAAAATCAACTTTTAAAAGATTAAACTTTTAAAAACACTTAAATGAAAATAAACCAAACACGAAATAAGTAAAAATCACAATAAAGTGAGACCATCAATCGTATGAAAATGAAAAGAATAAAAAGATGAGCACTTTAATCAAATAAGCATCAAGATGAAATAAATCATATACTTGAGCCAAATCAAGCTCAAGATTAAAACAAGAAAGGAAGAATAAGACAGATTATGAAAAGATTTGGATTTAAGATAAAGATTCGACAAAATTAAAAAGGAAGATTAAGGATCTTACATGGTAAACTTGAAGAAAGAAGAACAATATTTAAAGACAATATGAAAAACTTGAAAAAACAATAAAGTGGAGAACTAAACTTAAATAGCTAACACCTCAAAAATGAGAATGAGGTCTTCTATTTATAGGAGGGTGTTGGGTTAAAAAGTTGATGTGGCAAAAACTCAAAAACGAAGAAAACATGAAGGCATTTGTCTAAGCGTTGACAAGTGTAATCTAGGCGTTGTCAAGAGTAAACCAGGCGTTGACAGAAGTCAACAAAAGTCAAACGTTGTTGGAAGCTTCTATTTAGGATAAGTATGCAGAATATATTTTGTATTAGTTATTTAAATAGAAGATATTCATGTTTATTCATAGTTATCTTTTGTAAAACCCTAAGCCTTACACTATAAAAGGAACCAAGGGTTATTAGGTTTTATATAACTTTCATATACAATGTAAATCTAAAGCGTGTGTTGCACTAGACGTGGGATTAATATATACACGTCTAGTGGTTGTTGATTATCAATATAATTAGCAACCCTTTGTTTAATTCATGTGTTTTGTGCCTAAACACCTTGTTAATGGTTGTTGTTCTAATTCCGCTTTGATTATGTTAATCATATGAACAATGATCATTCCTAGTAGCTAAAAGATCGAGGAAACCAAGCTTTCCACAATTGGTATCAGAGCCTAAGGCTCGTGATATCTAGGAGATACAAGGTGTTACGTTCGTGTTCGTTGCTGTGAAGCCGCTTTCCAGAATTCGTGACAGTTTTAGTGACAGATTAGCGACGGTTTGCAAGATCTGTGATGGATTTGCGACAGAATTAGTGTCGCTAAAGTTCTGATTTTTAGGTTTCGTTAATAAACCCTAGTTTGACGATTTGTGGTGCTGTGAAGACGATTTTTGTAGGGTTCCTTTATTTGTGAACCCTAAATACGTAGCTAGGTTTCGTGTTTGAAGCTGTGACGATCTTTGTTTTAAGGTTTGCATAAACCCTAGATTGGTGATAAAGTTTGTTGCCGTTGGTGGTCCTTAATAAACAATAGTAGGATATCTCAGAAAAGTACAAGATACGTTGAACAAAAACATTCTTCCAATGGTAGAAGTTATGTTGTTCATTGTGATGTTTTAGACTGTTGGTCCCAGGTTTAGACGTTCATAGTACATGTGCCTTACAATAAACAAAAGTGAAAAAGTACAAGCCAAAAGGTATTGTCATTGTCTATGATGCGTTTTGTCATCTCAAATGACAAGACGTGTGTGTCTGCTACCAAAGAAAAGAATATGTGGACCATGTATGATTTCACACAAGCAGATAATGGACGCCTTGGTATTCACGTGATTTAGCAGCTGTATTATGGGAAGAGAATTGACAAAACGTGTGTTGGTTGTGATCCTACTTTGTAGGAATTGCAGTTGGCTGAATATTAAACGTGTGGTTTATATAAGGCAGCAAATAAGATACGCTTTGGGAAGGAGATATACACGAGTATGGTGTTGATAGTTACGTATGAATATTCACAAATATGGAATGAATATTATTGTGCGCTGGTTTTCATGAAATCAGTTAAGTAAGGAGTTTATGTTGATGATTTTTCGTGACTTACTCAACATGTTCTTTCCATTGTTATCCCGTGATACAGTGGTTCATAGGCGTTGATTCATGTAGCAATACAAAAGAAAAGACGTGGTCCCAAGCATGCCTATTTGTCTATTCAGGACGTATATATTCAATGGCAAAAGAAAACCACAGCAAGGAAAAAGGATCACATGATCAGCTTTGTCCAAGAAAGCTAAAGGATACATGACGTGCAGAATTATGTTCATTGGTCCAAAACGTGTGAACGCATAGTTATTAAAGAAACATTGTTTCGTGGGATTCCAGATGCAATAAAGGAAAAAGTAAGTACTGTTTTGCTTTATATACGTATGGGATCAAAAGCAGGTATACACGTGATGCATTAAAAGTGTATCAAATAAGGGAAGGAATTGAAGTGGTATTGGAAAAAGCCTATGGTCTCAAGTGGAGTACACAGTAGGTAGTTGGTTAACAGAATGTTATATTTTCAAGCCGCTGATGGGAGTTGTTCAGCCGCTGACATATGACAGTAGATTGTTTTATCCGCTCACACTTGTATTCAAGCCGCTGACAGCATTGTTCGCAGACACTGACGGATAGTTTTGGAGGTTTTGGTTTGAAGTTTGGTTTATTCACAGCAACTAGTTCTTAAAAGTATAAAGGCTCGTTTTATTTTCATTTGTTACGAAGATAAGTTTTTATTACTTGTTTGAAGACGAAGTAGATTTTCGCGGATTGGTGTTCTATCATATCTTCAAATTTTGTCAGCATTTGAAGGTAACTTGTAGGTTCTTTTCATGTGTGACAATGGACTTGATAAAAAGGTAGCAAAGGTATGAGATTTTTTTTAATACGCTCTATGCTCATATTTGCTAGATAATTCTTTTTGTCAAGAGACTACTCATTATAGCCGTGAGTTTTATAGTATACTCATTATAGCCGTGAGTTTTGGAGTCACATGTTTAGTACAAGACATGGAATACAAGTTCGGGTTATTCTACTTCATCATCAAGTAAGTCGTAATTAGATTTCTTCATATGTGATCATTACATAAAGCCTACAGAATTTTAAGATTCAAGAATGATTAGCACAATTTAAGGGGAAGCTAAATTGTTCATGTGTTAATCATTTACATGTAACATTAAGGTGAAGGTGTTTACTACTATTCATTAGTTTTACTACAACTTATGTGAGTTTCTATAGCTCAAATTCATTTAATTTCATCCTGCTGTTCTTCATGGAGGGTAATTTGATACATAGAAAACTTGTATTAGTAGTGTGGTATTATTTAGGTAGTGGTCAAAATCAAGGTTGCTTACATACAAGACCCCAATTTAGACCATGTCAAAAAGGGGAAGAAGTCTATACAATGCACTCTGTTGATCCTTGGTGTTATATGTTTTACAATGTTATATGTTTTACTCTCTAAAGTCCTATATATGTTTTACCTTAGGTTTTACATATTATTCATTCACAATGTAACCTACAACAACCTTTGATCTCTAGGCATGGGATTCAATGTATACATGCCTAGAGTTGTTTGTGTTAATCTTTAATACAAGCACTTTGGGAGAATTTTGTGTCTTTGTTCTTATAACATCTTGTTCCTATTAATGTTCTATTCCGCTATGTTTTACACATATAAACATTGGTAATCCTAGATATAATGGTTCTTAACCATTGAGTCTAACGATCATAGGACTCCACACAAAGATCACCGGCTTTGTTGATATCAAAATTAGCCCATTTCAAGGCCCAATAAGCCTTATGCTCCAACTCAATGGAGAGGTGGCATGCCTTTCCATACACAAGACGATATGGAGTACAACAAATAGGTGTCTTATAAGCAGTACGGAAAGCCCACAAAGCATCATCTAACTTATCGGCCCATGAGGCACGATACTCTACCACGGTACGCTCTAAGATTCGCTTAAGTACACGGTTAGAGATCTTTGACCATTAGTTTGTGGACGATACGCGGTGGAAAGACGGCGATTGACACCATACTTAGCCATGACCATTGCAAAAATGAGTCCCGTGATCACTAATAATAGCACGAGGAACACCAAATCGAGCAAATAATTGTTTCAGAAAGTTCAAACCACCCTCGCATCGTTCGTAGGTAAAGCCTTTGCTTCAACCCATTTAGATATGTAGTCAACGGCTACGAGGATGTACTTGTTCCCTTTAGATGGTGGAAATGGCCCCATAAAGTCGATGCCCCATACGTCAAAGATTTCACATTCTTGGATGAAATTTTGAGGCATCTCATCTTTATGTGTGATCTTGCCTTGTCTTTGGCAAGCATCACAATGCTTAACCATCTCATGAGCGTCATGATAAATGGTGGGCTAATAGAATCCGGAGTCAAAAAATTTATTCGCGGTATAATTAGGACCAAAGTGACCACCGGTGGGTCCTTTGTGGCAAGCTTCTAGGATTAGTAAAGTTGTCAGCCCATCAACACACCTACGAATGACAAGATCCGCACATTGCTTGAAAAGATAAGGGTCGTCCCAATAATAGTGTTTAATATCCTTAAAGAATTTTTTCTTTTGTTGGGACGTTAACCCTTCCATAAGAACACCACCCGCTAAATAGTTTGCAATGTCCACAAACCATAGGGTATCGTCAAGATTGGAGTTAATAGACATTAAGGTCTCAAGGGGAAAAGATTCATTACTATCTTGATTTGGAAGTTCCCCTTGATAAGGATCCTCGAGTCTACTAAGATGATCCGCGACTAGGTTTTCCGCTCCCTTTTTATCACGAATTTTGATTTTAAATTCTTGTAGGATCAAAACCCAACGAAGGAGTCTCGGTTTAGCCAGGTTTAGCATCTTTCTTGGTGAACAAGTAATTCAAGGCGGAATGGTCGGTGTAAATGATGGTGGTGGAAAGCACAAGATAGGGGCGGAATTTCTCAAAAGCATACACTACGGCTAAAAGCTCTTTTTCGGTAGTGGTATAATGCAATTGAGCCCCTGTCATTGTCTTGCTAGCATAATGGATTGGTTGGAAGTGTTTATTAACTCGTTGACCTAAAACCGCTCCTACCGCGAAATCACTAGCATCGCACATGAACTCGAAAAGTAACTCCCAATTTGGAGAGACTAAGACCGGTGCCTTAGTTAATTTACCTTTAAGAAGTTCGAAAGAGTCGAGACATTCTTGATAAAAGATGAAAGGAGCATCCTTTTCTAAGAGGTGAGTCATTGGTCGAGCTATCTTAGAGAAATCTTGGATGAAATGACGATAAAATCCCGCATGACCTAAAAAACTTCTAACTCCTTTGACGGTGGTAGGTGGAGGCAACTTAGCAATGACGTCAACTTTAGCACGATCGACTTTGATACTGGCTTTGGAAATTTTATGACCAAGTACAATGCCTTCTTTTACCATGAAATGGCATTTTTCCCAATTAAGAACGAGACGAGTGTCTTCACACCGTTTAAGCATACATTCTAAATTGGCAAGGCAAGATGAGAAAGAATTACCATAGACCGAGAAATCGTCCATAAAGACTTCCATAGTTTCTTCAACCATGTCATGGAATATAGCCATCATACACCTTTGGAAAGTCCCAAGAGCATTGCATAAGCCGAAAGGCATTCTTTTGTAAGAAAATGTTCCATAAGGACAAGTGAATGTGGTTTTCTCTTGGTCTTTTGGATCGATAGGGATTTGAAAATATCCAGAGAAACCATCTAAGAAGCAATAGTAGTCATTACCCGCTAAACGCTCGAGCATTTGATCCATGAAAGGAAGAAGAAAATGATCCTTACGGGTGGCATCATTGATCTTGCGATAGTCTATGCAAACTCGCCAATCCGTGACAAGTCGAGTAGGAATCAACTCGTTGTTTTCATTGGGAACAAAGGTTATTCCGCCTTTCTTAGGCACACAATGGACGGGACTGGCCCATGGTGAATCCGAAATAGGGTAGATCATTCCGGCATCTAGAAGTTTGATAACTTCTTTCTTGATGACGTCATGAATTTTTGGATTAACCCTTATTTGGCTTTGGATTGCGGGTTTAAAGTCATCTTCCATGAGAATTTTATTAGTGCAAAAGTGAGGATCAATTCCGCGGATGTCGGAAATTTTCCTAGCAATTGCTTTCTTATGATTTTTGAGCACATCGATAAGTCAAGATTTTTCATCCTCTTTTAAGTCCTTTGCAATGATGACGGGTAACTTCTTATTGTCTTCTAGGAAAACGTATTCAAGATGAGACGGTAAATCCTTAAGCTCTAAATCTGGAGGATTGTCGACAGAAGACTTAGTCAAATTAGGATCATCGTTTGTAATTTCCATAGGAGAAGGTGGAGAAATATGGTCCTCATTGAGAAGTTTCTTAATGGTACGAATTTCTTCTTCCCAATCGATAGGAGAATCGTCATATTTTAAGTCCACATCCCCTAAACTTGCTTCAAGTTCTTTCAAAAGAAAGTTACTTTCTCCAAATGGAGTCAATGAGGGAGCAATAGAGGAAACAGTCTCAACAATGGGTAGAGAAGAAAAACCACTTTTACAAGCGTCTTTGGAATGTTCTTCACAAGCCTCATCAAGTACGTCAATGAAATTAACGCTCTCGTGTTCATAAGGTTGCTTAGAAAGTATACCCATGTTGAAGACGATTTTGTCGTCACCAACTCTCATGATTAATTCGCCCGCGGCTACATCAATAAGAGTGCGCCCGGTCCTCAAGAATGGACGTCCAATGATTAATGAAATACGAGGATCCATCTCGTAGTCAACGAAAACAAAATCCGTTGGAAAGGTGAATTTGCCGACACCGACGAAGACATCTTCGGCTATCCCCATCGGATAAGCAACTATACGGTTAGCTAACTCCAATGTCATTCGTATAGGGACTAGCTCGGGTAGAGATAATTGTTTCCAAACGCTTAATGGCATTAAGTTGATACTAGCACCTAGATCGGCTAGGGCCATACAATTCTCTACCCCGGGAAAGTTGCAAGGAATGAGAAAGCGACCCGGATTGGTTGGTAATTTCCTTAAAAGAACCGCGGAGCAATTCTCATTAAGTTGGGTTTGAGCAATATCAATAAGTTTTTCTTTGTCACTTAGAAGATCTTTGAAAATTTTAGCATATTTAGGCATGTGGGCGAGCGCCTCGGCAAAGGAGATGTTGAAATTCATTTGTATAAACATTTTAAGAAAGTTTGAAACTTGAATATCATCCTTGCTCTTCAACTTCTCTTTCCTCAACCTTGAAGGATAAGGTATGTCGGGTTGAGATGAAGGCTTTGGAATGGATTGCTCACTCATATCCTTTGGTGGTGGAGGGGTGGGGTTGGAAGGTGAAGGAATTGGTGAAGTTTGCTCTTTATCCTTTGTCACAATCACCGGAGTAGGTTTAGGAATCTCGGGTTCCTTATAGCCTTTTCCATTTCGGGTGGTGATTGCTTTCATCTCCCCTCTTGGATTTGCAATGGTGTTACTCGGAAGAGAACCTGAAGCAGAGGGGTTGATTACTTTGGAAGAAACTAGACATCATATCCCTTAAGTAATTCGTTTGATTGCTTAAAGATTTTTACATGTCATTCCTAAGCTCGGCTCTAAGATCATTCCCTAATTTAGCCATGTCACCTTTTAAGTTAATAATTTGGCTCTGAAGATTCTTTACCATCGCGTCATTAGTCCTGATGTAAGTTTCTACCTCGTGACTAAATGTCGTGGGTTGGTTAGAAGGTGGAGCTTGGTAAGCGGGTGGTTGATAAGTGGGTGGTTGGTAAACTTGATTATTACCTTGAGGTGGATATGGATTTCTTTAGGTTTGATATTGATTAGGAGCTCGAGGTTGGTTTTGATTGTTGTGATTGAAGTTGTTTTGGTTTTGAGGAGGAAAACCGGGTGGTGAAAGAAAATTGTTTGAACGATAACTTAGCAAATTTCGGTCACCTGGAGGACGTGCTTGATAGCCTCCCGTGGAAAAGGTACTGTTAGCCGCATACACGTTTTCTGGATTGTCATGAGTAGAAGGACAATCATGTATGAAAGAGGACCGCCGCAAGTCTCACAAGAAAGTGCTACAGCTTTAACTTGTTGAAATTGGTTCATAGCCATGTTTAAGAAAAAAAATTCATCTCGGCTAGTTGACAGGTGAGTTGGGTGAGTTAGGTTATCTCAGGGTTTGATGAAGTAGAAAAAACATTGACCCTCGGGTTATTTCTTGAAGATGCGGATGAATCCCAATTTTTGTGATGAGTGGCCATGTTCTCTATAAGCTCTCTACACTCCTTGGGTCTTCTTTTCATAAAAGTACCACCGGCGGCGGCATTAATCGTATCAAGATCACGAAAAGTTAAACCATTGTAGAAAGTATCAATTAGAATGACGGGGAGCATATTATGGTTAGGACAACGATCGATTAAGACATTATAACGTTCCCAAGCATCGAAAAGAGACTCATCGGGTTCTTGAGTGAAACCACTAATTTGATTCCTAAGACTAGTTACCATGGATGGTGGAAAATATCTTGACAAAAAATTTTGAGTCATCTCGTCCCATGTATGAATTGAGTTTTTAGGAAGACGATCAAACCATTTTTCGGCATGGTGGGATAAAGTGTGTATCCATGGTAACACCAGGCAATTTCATGCTTTGAGTCACGTTTATGAATTTATCGAGGTGTTTGTTGGCATCATGTTGGGCCAATTCAGTGCCTGATTTGTCCCTTGCACAAGATTTGGATGTAAAGTATCCTAAGTAGTGTTAGTCACTGAACTTACATATGTTACAAGTTCAGTGTGTCATTCTTTAGAGTTCTTCAGAGTCTACGAGATATACTTGTCATTAGCTGAGGCGGATCTCAGTAACTGTGCAAAGAATCAAGGATGATGGAGTTAGTAAGTGATGACATAACAGCTTACTAACTCCTCGAGACTATTACTGATTACAAGACCTGAAGATGTTAGAAGACCTGAAGAAGTGTCTGTCTAAAGTATTAGTGGAAGACTACAAGGTGGTTACTTGTATTTTAGTTAAAGCTTCTCAAGGAAGCTTCACACCCCACTATATATATGTGGTCCTTGTAATAGAATAGGTCAATGATTCCCACCACAGAAAACACACATGTAACACTTTAGTGGATAGGGGTTTCATCCTCCCATGGTTGCATATGCTTAGCTAGCTATGAACATGGGAGTTTAGTTTGTCATTCATCGCCCAGTTGTTGTTCCGCAAACAACCGGGCAAGTCTTGTATATTTGTTGATTCATTATTAATGATATACAAACGATGAAAAGTACAAGCTTGTGTTATTAGTTAGTCAATTGGTTTAATTGGTCAAATGTTCTTTGAAATGAGCAAAAACTCATATCAATTAATCAACAAATCACCCTAAAACACATAGCAAATACCTAACTTTTGTGCTATAAAAGCAGTATTATGTGGTATGTTTTGTGTTTGTGTACAAATAGGTAAGAAGGATGCATTTTCAAGCAAGCAAGGAGAAAATAAAGCTAAATTGGATGAAAAAGACAAATAAGGATCAAGAGTGACAAGACTTTGAAGACAAAGGACCTATCTTGACAACATTTCAAAGATGAAGGACCAAAAGTGAACATTTGTCAAAGTCAAGATCAAAGTCAAACATGGTCAATCATCAAGTCAACCAAGTCAAAGGGTCAAAATAAGCAAGAATGCAAGTTGAAGGACCATTTTTGCCAAAGAAATGAAGATTCTAGCTTAAAATATCAATCTGCCAAGTCAAGGGACCTAAACTGCCAAACTTGCAAAGTATTTTGGGCTTAAACCGTGTTTTGTAGCATGGACCAATGAGAGGCAAGGAATTAAGTGACTTGGATTGCCACATAACCCCACTCACAGCCGCCAACATTTAATAAGCAAATCCCAATAGTGCAATCCACCACTTCTTTTATCAACCAATCATATTTCATCAAGAGGATAATGATCCGTGTGTTTATCTCTCATCCAACCACAAGACGCCACGTGGCTTTCTTCTCCAACAACTTTACCAGGATCAATCAAGAGCTAGAGTGCGTTTCAGAAGAAGTTATAAACACCAAAGTTGCTCAAAATCAAAGGACGAATTCATCCCAACAACTCAATTAAGCTGACAACAACTCAATCAAAAATCCCCAATTAAGTTCTTCACCTACAAATTTCAATTAGCAGAATTGGGACACGTGGAGCTCAATGATTGGCTTGGACACGTCATTCTCCCCAACAACTTCACTTTCTCATTCTATAAATAGGGTAGCAGGCTCTCATTTGTACATAGTTAGCTAGTGTGAAAAACACACACACTAGACATTTTTACTCTCTCTCATTTTGTTAGCAGTTAGTAGATAACAACTCTCAAGAGCCTGACAACCTCTTGAGAGTCTGTTAGTTAGTTGTAACCTCTTTTGTAACCACCTTTCACATAAAATCAATAAAATTCCAATTTCCCTCCAATTCTCTTACTGTTCTACATTACTGTTCACAAGCCATTGATATTGTTTGTTTCTAGTGATCATAAGTGATCTTTAGAAGCTTTGTGGAAGATTGTAGCTGTTCTTTTCATCCTGTAGCTGAGTACTTGTTCTGATCATTCCATTTCAAGCATTGGAAGATTTTTGAAGAATTTTGAGTTCATTAATGGAGATAAAGTGTTGATAGCTGTTGATTGGTTGTAGTTTGATAGGTTCTAGTGCTAAGGTGGTTGTTTAGCACTAGCTAGATAGCTCAGCGCTACTCTAACTCCCCAAAGGAGGCCTAAGCTAAAAGGTTTTGGTTTTCTGCATTTATGTTCCTCTCAAATGTTTCCTGCATGCTTAATACCTAGTGTAAACTTGTTGGAATGCATGATAAAGTGTGTTACAGAGTTGAATTTGATGTTTGAGTAGCTTATTTGTAGTCTATCACTTTATCATTAGCTTAATTTTCATTCTTAGTTGCTTAAATCAGTCATTTTAGCTTAATAGTGCATTTAGAGTGTTAAACTGTTTCATAGCTTGAATTTAGTTCTTATCCATTACACTTCAGTCAATATACTTGGTTTGATATCTGTCTTTAATCATTTTGGCTTTTAACTCAAATCTCTTTTACAAAAGTCTAATCAATTCAAATAAACTAGTGTTTGGGAGTAGGTAATCATATGTGTTCAAGTGTTGGTAGTGGGCTTATTCTAGTTTTATTTAAGTCAGTAAGTCATGGCAAATTAGTTTACAAAGATTTCAGGTCAAGTTTTTAGTCAAACAGGCAATTGGCATTCTAAAAAGTTTGGGTCAGTTTTGAATAAACTAGTTTTCAGAAAGAGTTGGATTTCAAATCATTGGCATTTATTTGTTACTGGATGAATTTAATTGAAACCACTTCCTAATCATCACACAACATCCATAGTTTTAGTGTGTAGCTGGAAATTCTACAGTATCCAGTATAGAGTTAGAAATAAGCTGTAGAATAAGCACTTGAGCATTTGCCATTCTCTGTGATAAAAAGCTATACTGTTTTCTCATTCCAGCTTATCTACTTCACAAACTTAGCAATTTTCTTTCACATTTCTCTTAAGAAAGTGTTCTTGGTTAAGAATTGAAATTTTCAGCTTTTTGGAATTTTGGTCAACAAAAGTCAACATAAGCTCTTTCTAGCTTATTTTCGTTTTCTGAGCTTATTAATGGACCATTTTTGATAAGACAAAACTTCCCCTTCTTCTTTTGAGCTGATTAACAGGTTTTTGTAAAAAAATCAAGTTGTGGACTTTTGCCTTATTAGTTATCTTATTTTGGGCTTATTTGAAATAGCTTATTAGAGTTTTAGGAAGTTTCAACTTATTTCCTGTTACTGGTCTAGCTAAATTTCAATTTTAAGCCTTTTAAAACTTGTTTGAGCTTATTTGGTTAAGAAACGAGCTTATACGAGCTTATTTTTTTTTTCTAGCCCGTTTTGGTAAAAAGTTGTTAGAAAATTGCACATAGGTCCTTGGTTTGTTAGACAGTTGCATAATTAGCCTAATTTTCCTAAAAATTAGGTAATTGTAGGATTAGTCCCTCTATTTTCAAGTTAGTTAACAATTGGTTAGTCAGTTTTCAAAATAAGTTAAAGTTAGTTACTTGGTTAGTTGCATTTTCACCATTAGTCCTTGTAGTTAATTGATTTACATTTCAAGCATTTTAATTTTTAGAATTTACAATTTCTGCCCTTTACTTTCATAGATTTACAATTTTGTCTTTAATTGAATAAATGTGGTATTTGAAAATTTGTTTTACAGTTACATAGTTAATATTTTTCATTTTTATTTGATTGTTGAATTAGACGTAGAATATCCAAATACCTTTACCAACCAAAAACAAATATAAACTCGATCTTGTTAGGACTTTCAATTTGTTAAGAACTGAGAAAACGAACTTCAACTATACACATGTCAAATGGCGCCGCTGCCGGTTCTTTGACTTTACGAGAGCTATCGATTGACGGTTTTCATTGGCTTTTGGGATCCGTTCACCTCGTGAATGTTATTTTTACGTATCATAAATCAAAAACAATAAAAAATCAAAAATATAAAAATACATAAAAACAAAAAAATTAACAAAACAATTCTTTTCCTAAAGAATTGACCAAACAAATTAAAAAATCCAAAAAGCAATCTTTTTCCTAAGAGATTGCACCCAAAAATATATATTATTGGATTCTCTCGGTTTTTATGTACATATAGTATTTTCTCTTAAAAACTCATAAATACAAAAATATTTTCCATATATTATTATAAGTAAATACGTATACGTATAAGAACAACCAATTCACATATTCTCCATAAGTATTGCCAAGGCAATACACCGTGTTAGGGGGCGTTACGGTCCTTGACACGTGTATCGATCAAACAAAATAAAGCAAGAATAGATAAATACTTCCAATAAGCAACAATTTGAAGAATACAAACAATTAAGTGAATAGAAAGGCGATGTGCTATAAAATGCCATCTAAGGGTCAATAGGTACTTAAGTGCTTCGCGCCACCTAATCCCCCGTTCACTTGTGAGTATTCTAAGAAGGAAGGCTTCATTGGGGGTCTTGCACCCAAGTAGTACATACGTATATTATTATTTTCTTGTGGATATTTCATATTGAAACTCGAAGGGGATAATCCTTTTCTCTTCAAAGTCACACGAGAGCTTCTCTCTCATTCCTCGTATTGAGTTGCATGCTCACTCGCGGGCGTGCACAAATACCGATTGGTGTACAACCTCTTCCTCCGAAAGGAAGAAAAAGAGAAAGAGTATAAACACAACCGTCCATCAAGCCGATCACGAGAATCGTGCTTTGATTCATCCACAACAAGAAGCCATGGCTGGAAATGATACTCGTTCTTTGATGGAGTAATTGCAATCCAATGTTCACGGATATGCCGATGCTATCAAGATACCCAATATTCCCGCAAACACATTTGAGCTAAAAACATCCATGATTAACTTGGTTTCAAACACACCTTTTTATGGAAACAAGAATGATAATCCTCATGATCACCTTAAGAGATTTCGTGCTCTTTGTAACACCATTAAGTACAATGGAGTTCCCCATGATGTCATTAAGTTGATATTGGTGCAATTTTCCCTACAGGGTGTAACACTCTCAAAATCGGGTCACATTAGCGGAAGGGTCCTTGAGTGTTACTTACATGATACAATCACACAACTATAGAAAACGGCTCAAAACGAGTCGTTTTAATAAAATATCCATTCATTCATTCAAAAGATAATATCCATACACGGTCCCAGATAATTTTAAAATATTTACAGTACACATCAAAAGATAAAAGTTGTTTCGAATGGATATATTTTATAAAAGCAGGCCAAAGTCACCAAAATTAAGCAAGCTTCAAGAAACCACCTTCTTCGAGTACCTTCTTTATGGACCTGAGATAAAACATGCTATAAAATCAACAAAAATTATTGAGTGAATCCATAGAGTTTAAAATATGTAAATCGAACACAAGTATCTAGATAAACCTTCATCGGTAACAATTATGTTGATCGGACATAATTATTTTGTTATTTCATAAGCCTCGTGACATTGAACGTTAACATATATATATTTCAGCCCACAAACACACCTAGCCAAGTGCGTATATTTCTCTTATACTAATGCATCCGATGTGCTCCAATACACATGTGCTTCACTACACATTGTGATAGCTAATCGCATCGGACTGGGCGTCACCCCGATAGATCTATCCATAGTATTAGCGTTCACTCGCACCAAGTAACTAACAATTCACGATAAGTGGGTCTTAGAGGCTATAAGCAAACTTATGTAAATAACATTCATCTGAGCATACAATCGGGTCCCTTGTGTTCTATTTTAAAAATAAGCATGTCATCCCCCTCGCGGGTTTTATAAAATAAGTAAATAAATAAAAGCGAGGCTATGAACTCACCTTAATAAGTCATGAGTATGTACAATAAGCGGTATAATAAGTATACAACTAAAATGCGACAATCGTTTCAAGTCAAAACCCCAACGTTTGCTATATCTTTTCCGTGTAAAATGTTACTTGTAAACTTTTCGGATGTTAAGCTATATAGTAATATGATATGAAAATATAGTAGTAAGGATTCATGTTATATGCGTACATATGTATGCATACGTAAGTTTAAGACATGTCTTTTCCACTTGACACCAAATTGGCGTAACATACTACACGTAGCTTATTTGTTGTCATCATTTGAATGTATCTTAAAAAGGAAGAAACTTAGTCATGCCTATGTAGTCATCTTATAAGAAACGAATCTATTTTTATTTACATCTAGTTGATGTTGACATGTATAATGTATTTTAGTTAACTATGTCACACAATCGGTAATGCGGGTATTATCGAAGCTCGATATTTTAAAAGTTACGCGATTTGAAAAATACCCCTAAGACACACAAAAATAAACTCTCAATATAAAATAAAAACATCGACATTCGGATAACATCTATATTTCGATATAAAAATAAGGACTTATAATTTAATAAATGTTAACATGCTATATAAGCGAACGACATTTAAACGTTTATCGTAAATTACGAAAAATACTTTTAAAAGAAAAATAAAATAAAATAAAAATTAAACAACTACAATAGAAAATATTTTTATGTCATAATGAGAAATAAATATCGATACCTAACGTATTCCTTGTCGGTTAACAAGAACAATACAATAAACAAAAATAATTTACATATCAAATAATATACACATTAATAATGTACTAGTTCGTTGTTTTTTTTATAGTATATATATTTACAACAAATATATGTTGACAATTTTTATATGTTGTGGGGTATATTATATCGTTTGATCAAATATATTACTCTATTACACATGTATGTAACTAATTGTTTACTTTGATCTTCTTATGCATGTCATCTGCAGTAGATAATGTGTGAATGATTTAAGTAGCTGTTTTTTTTATAACCAAAACGACATTTTTACGCTAAGTTTCAAACCTTAACCTTCCTGGTTAGTCGATAATTTAAATTTCTCAATAAAGTAAATAAATAATAGGTAATAGTCGAGATAAAAATAACGACCTGAAATTAGCGGATTGTCACATCATCCCCACCAAATTAGGATCTTCGCCCTCGAAGATCAACTTGCGTTCTTGCCCGGTCGCTTGTTGAAATCGAAGAGGTGAGGGTATTTCTTCCACATTTGATCTTCCCTTTCCCAAGTAAACTCGGGTCCTCTCCGCGAATTCCATCGGACTTTGACAATAGGGATTCGACTTTGCTTTAGTTGCTTGACCTCGTGATCCATGATCTCGATTGGTTCTTCAATAAACTGCAACTTTTCATCAACCTTAACCTCGTCCAATGGTATAACGAGTTCTTCGTCAGATAAACACTTCTTCAGGTTCGATACATGAAAAGTGTTATGAATTCCATGAAGTTCTTGTGGTAATTCAAGTTGGTATGCCACGGGACCTACTCTTGATATAATCTTGAATGGTCCGATATAACGAGGACTTAATTTTCCACGTTTTCCAAATCGTACAACACCTTTCCATGGTGATACTTTTAGCATTACCTTATCCCCCACGTTAAACTCCAATGGTTTTCGTCTTACATCCGCGTAACTCCTCTGTCGGTTTCGCGCGGTCACCAACCTATTCTTGATTTGCACAATCATATCCGTCGTCTCTCTAATCATTTCCGGTTCAGTGAGTTGAGCATCACCAACCTCACTCTAACACACGGGTGATCGACATTTTCTCCCATAAAGTGCTTCAAAAGGTGCAGCTTTAATACTCGTGTGATAACTATTATTGTACGAGAATTCGGCCAAAGGAGTAGCTCAGTGGTAGAGCGGTCGGCTGTTAACTGACTGGTCGTAGGTTCAAATCCTACTTGGGGAGAATTTAGAGTTCTCGCTTTTCTGACCTAGCGCCCCCTGTCCTTCTCCTTAGTTTCTAAACTAGCAGAATCGCAGGACACCAAAAGTGGGAAGTTTCTTGTTGGTTTTTCTTCCTCACTCTCGAATAGGTGCACTTGGTTCGTTCAATTCTTCGCGGACTTTCCGAGGTATGACCTTCGCCACGACATTAGTGGCTTAGCTCTTCGCGCTTCCCGCAGGCTTTTTTTATAGGGAGAGAGTCAGGGGGCGGTACGGAAGATTGGTCCGCTCCGCAAAGCTTAGCTTTTCGGTTCCCTCCCCCTATGCCGTCGGCCTTATTACCAGTCTGCCTCCTTTCTCTTGATGGAATATCCCAATACCCGAGCTCCTGCTTTCCTAGTGCTTATCCCAGCTACTTCCAAAGTCTATCACACAAGCACGCAACATATCTTCCAAAGTTTGAATTGTTCTCTCACTTTGCCCATCAGTTTGTGGATGATAGGCTGTGCTCATATCCAAATTGGTTCCTAAAGATTTTTGAAGCGATCTCCAGAATCCAGAAGCAAAGCGGCTGTCTCTATCGGAAATGATTGACACGGGAACACCATGCTTACACACAATTTCTTTCAGATAAATGTCAGCGAGTTTCTGCATACTAAATTTCTCATTGATTGAAATAAAATGAGCAGACTTAGTTAAACGATCGACTATAGCCCATATTGTGTCGTACCCAGACGGTGTCCTTGGGAGTTTTGTGATGAAGTCCATCGTAATTCGCTCCCATTTCCAGATTGGAAGTTCTGGTTGGACAAGTAATCCTGACGGCTTCTGATATTCAGCCTTTACCTTAGCACACGTTAAGCATTTCGCGACGTATGTTGCGATATTGGCTTTCATATTCGGCCACCAGTATAACTTTTTCAAGTCTTGGTACATTTTGTCCGATCCAGGATGAATAGAATACTTATATTTATGAGATTCTAACATGATCAAGTCTCTCAGTCCTCCATAGAATGGTAACCAGATTCGGCCTCTCAGACATTTGATACCATCGGCTCGTGTTTCAAACGGCTCACCTTCTCCTCTAAATTTTTCGGCTGTAATATTCTCCTTTTTGCACGCTTCGATTTGTGTATTTCGAATCTGCTCGGGTAAGTTATTATGAACTGTCACCACCAAAGCACGTACTCGAATCGGTTTTTCCCTTTCTTTTCGACTTAAGGCGTCAGCTACAACATTCGCCTTTCCTGGGTGATAACGAATTTTGCAGTCGTAATCACTCAAGAGTTCAACCCATCGACGTTGCCTCATATTCAGCTCCTTTTGATCCAAGATATATTGTAGGCTTTTATGATCAGTAAATACTGTACATTTCGTGCCATACAGATAATGTCTCCAGATTCGTAGGGCAAATACCACAGCGCCTAGTTCCAGGTCGTGGGTAGTGTAGTTCTCCTCATTCTTCCTTAATTTTCTAGAGCCATATGCGATCACTTTTTCACGTTGCATAAGAACAGCACCGTATCCTTTAAGAGATGCATCGCAATAAACAACAAAGTCCTCACTTCCTTCGGGTAGCAACAAGATCGGCGCACTACAGAGTTTCATTTTCAAGGTTTGAAAAGCTTCTTCTTCGTCATCGCCCCACACATACGGTTTATTTTTCTGAGTCAGCTTAGTTAATGGTTTTGATATCAAAGAAAATCCTTCAATGAACCTTCGGTAGTAACCAGCCAAACTTAGAAATTGTCGTACTTTAGTTGGATTAGTTGGAGCACTCCAATTTTTGATGGCTTCAATTTTCGCAGGATCAACATGTACACCACTTTTATCAATCACATGCCCAAGAAATTGTACGGAACTAAGCCAAAAATCACACTTTGAGAATTTTGCGTACAACTTTTCGTTCTTTAACAAATTCAAGATAATCTTTAAGTGTTCGGCATGCTCTTCTTCGCTTTTCGAGTAGATTAGAATATCATCTATGAACACGATCACGAATTTATCAAGATACGGCTTACACACACGATTCATTAAGTCCATGAATACAGCAGGTGCATTGGTTAAACCAAAAGGCATAACCCGAAACTCGTAATGACCATAACGGGTCCTAAACGCCGTAATAGGAATATCTTCCTCGCGTATGCGAAGTTGATGATAACCAGAACGAAGATCAATCTTGGAGAAAAAAAGAGAACCTTGAAGTTGATCAAACAGATCATCAATTCTTGGAAGCGGGTAACGATTCTTAATCGTTAGCTTATTCAGTTCTCGATAATCGATGCACATACGGAACGAACCATCCTTCTTCTTCACGAATAAAATAGGAGCTCCCCAAGGTGACGAGCTCGGTCGAATAAAACCTTTATCAGATATTTCTTGCAATTGCGCAGATAATTCTTTCAACTCGGATGGTGCTAAACGATATGGCGCACGTGCCACGGGTGCAGCACCAGGAATTAGATCGATTTGGAATTCTATTTGCCTTTGAGGTGGAAGCTTTGGCAAATCTTCTGGAAAGACTTCAGGATAGTCACGAATGATTGGAACATCTTCGACTCGCTTCTCCTTCGATTCCTTTTCCGATACTTGAGCTAGGAATAATTCACAACCTCTTTCGATATACTTACGAGCTTTAATGCACGAAACGATTTGCAGTTGGGAATTATTTTTATCGCCTTCGATAACTAAGGTCTTGTTATCTAAGGGAATCCTAACTTTCTTTTCTCCACACAAAATAGACGATTTATACTTAGATAGCCAATCCATTCCGATAATAACATCGAAACTTCCCAATTCAACGATCATTAAGTCTATTTTAAAAATACGGTTCAAAAGGTTAAGGGAACATCCTAAAAGTGCACTATTGGTACTCACCAATTTACCATCAGCTAGTTCTACTTCATAACTCGCGTCTAATTTGACCGGTTTGATATCAATTAAGGTACTAAAACTTGTAGACACAAAGCTTTTATCGGCACCAGAATCAAATAAAGTTGTAGCATAACGGTTATTTAGTAAAAACGTACCAGTGACAACTTTTGGATTTTGCTTAACATCGGCATCACCCGTTTGATAAGCTTTTCCTTGATTATTTCCACCACGTGCATTTTTCGGAGGTCGAGGGCACTCATTCCTCATGTGTCCTTTACCCTGGCAATTAAAACACGTCATCCCTTTATTTCCTTGTCCCCAACAATCATCAGTCTTGTGACCTAATTTGTTACATTTCTCGCACTTAGCACATTCACCAGTATGAAACCTTTTGCATCGTTGACAACGGGGTCCCTTGTCAGTTGGAGCAGTTTCAGTCATCGCCTTTGCATTACCCCTTCTTCGGTTTTGATTTCTATTGTGAGATTGACGGTTGTCACCTCGATCATCACTATCATCTTCTGCCTTTCTTTTACTACCTTCAGGAACACCATCAGCCTTATCCTGGATGATTTGCCCCAATAGTTGGTAGGCCATTCTGACAGCTTCATCAATATTGGCAGGTTTAGATGAGGTCACATCACCACGGATATTAGTAGATAAGCCTCGAATATACTGCTCCACCTTCAAATATTCCGGGTTCACTTTATTTGGGCAAAGTAAAGCAAGTTCATGGAATCTGTGAGTGTATCCATCAATGTCAGTACCCCCTCAGTCTCAGCTGATACAGTTCCTGTTCCAACATTTGAATAACACTTCTTGGACAGAATTCCTCGGTCAACCGCCTTCTTACTACAACCCATGGTGTGGCATAAGCAGCATCCATACCCATTGATGCCATTCTTCCATTCCACCAAGTTAATGCTCGCCCCTGAAGAGTAGCGGTGGCAAACATCACCTTATCTCCTTCCTCAGATTGACTAAATCGGAATACAGATTCCAATTTTTCAAACCAATGGATCAACCCAACGGCACCTTCAGTACCCTTGAAAGATGGCGGTTTGCATTTCATGAAACTAGTGTAGGTACACTTTTTATTTTCAGGAATTACTGTTCTATCAGCAAGATCAGCTCGAACACCAACATTGTCTGCTCCAACACCAGCATTGTTAACTCCTGCATTGCCAGCTCCAACGCTGCCAGCTCCAGCATTGCCAGCTCCAGCATTGCCAGCTCCAACATTGCCAGCTCCAGCGTTGCCAGATCCAACATTGCCAGTTCCAACATTGCCAGCTCCAGCGTTGCCAGATCCACCAGATCCACCGGATCCATTATTCATATTCGCCAAAAATGCATTCATAGAGACCTGGAATTGGTCAGCTACTATAGCGCGTAGTTGCGCCTCAGTCATTGATTTTGGCGGCATTATCCTGTTATAACACAATTCAAATCATAATGGGTATTCATTCAATGGTTGTGATAACAAAACATGAATAACATGGATAAAGAACTAGATAGATGAAAAGAAAAAAGAATGGAGATAGAACAAAGAATTGAATTTCAACAAGGAACGAAGATTCGCAAGGAATAAGTCAAAAGACAGGAATTATTCTATTGTGACAATCTGCGACGTTTATAAATTACGTATTAGTATTATAAAAATAAATAATTAACATTTATAATTAAATAAATGTAATCCATGCTTTAAGCATAAATAATAATTATTTATTTACAACATATATATACTATCTCGTATATATATAACTTTCTCATTCTTGTCCATTGGCAACTCGGAGGTTTCGCTTGCAATTGTTATAGTCAAAAGATTTCAAAAATTTATTTTTGGAAAATCTTTTCGTTCTCTATAACTTGAGCTCTTGATACCAATCTGTAACACTCTCAAAATCGGGTCACATTAGCGGAAGGGTTCTTGAGTGTTACTTACATGATACAATCACACAATTATAGAAAACGGCTCAAAACGAGTCGTTTTAATAAAATATCCATTCATTCATTCAAAAGATAATAATCAATACACGGTCCCAGATAATTTTAAAATATTTACAGTACACATCAAAAGATAAAATTTGTTTCGAATGGATATATTTTATAAAAGCAGGCCAAAGTCACCAAAATTAAGCAAGCTTCAAGAAACCACCTTCTTCGAGTACCTTCTTTATGGAGCTGAGATAAAATATGCTATAAAATCAACAAAAAATTTTGAGTGAATCCATAGAGTTTAAAATATGTAAATCGAACACAAGTATCTGGATAAACCTTCATCGGTAACAATTATGTTGATCGGACATAATTATTTTGTTATTTCATAAGCCTCGTGACATTGAACGTTAACATATATATATTTCAGCCCACAAACACACCTAGCCAAGTGCGTATATTTCTCTTATACTAATGCATCCGATGTGCTCCAATACACATGTGCTTCACTACACATTGCGATAGCTAATCGCATCGGACTTGGCGTCACCCCGATAGATCTATCCATAGTATTAGCGTTCACTCGCACCAAGTAATTAACAATTCAAGATAAGTGGGTCTTAGAGGCTATAAGCAAACTTATGTAAATAACATTCATCTGAGCATACAATCGGGTCCCTTGTGTTCTATTTTAAAAATAAGCATGTTATCCCCCTCGCGGGTTTTATAAAATAAGTAAATAAATAAAAGTGAGGCTATGAACTCACCTTAATAAGTCAGGAGTATGTACAATAAGCGGTATAATAAGTATACAACTAAAATCCGACAATCGTTTCAAGTCAAAACCCCAACGTTTGCTATATCTTTTCCGTGTAAAATGTTACTTGTAAACTTTTCGGATGTTAAGCTATATAGTAATATGATATGAAAATATAGTAGTAAGGATTCATGTTATATGCGTACATATGTATGCATACGTAAGTTTAAGACATGTCTTTTCCACCTGACACCAAATTGGCGTAACATACTACACGTAGCTTATTTGTTGTCATCATTAGAATGTATCTTAAAAAGGAAGAAACTTAGTCATGCCTATGTAGTCATCTTATAAGAAACGAATCTATTTTTATTTACATCTAGTTGATGTTGACATGTATAATGTATTTTAGTTAACTATGTCACACAATCGGTAATACGGGTATTATCGAAGCTCGATATTTTAAAAGTTACGCGATTTAAAAAATACCCCTAAGACACAAAAAAATAAACTCTCAATATAAAATAAAAACATCGACATTCGGATAACATCTATATTTCGATATAAAAATAAGGACTTATAATTTAATAAATGTTAACACGCTATATAAGCGAACGACATTTAAACGTTTATCGTAAATTACAAAAAATACTTTTAAAAGAAAAATAATAAAATAAAATAAAATAAAAATTAAACAACTACAATAGAAAATATTTTTATGTCATAATGAGAAATAAATATCGATACCTAACGTATTCCTTGTCGGTTAACAAGAACAATACAATAAACAAAAATAATTTAAATATCAGATAATATACACATTAATAGTGTACTAGTTCGCTGTTTTTTTTATAGTATATATATTTACAACAAATATATGTTGACAATTTTTATATGCTGTGGGGTATATTATATCGTTTGATCAAATATATTACTCTATTACACATGTATGTAACTAATTGTTTACTTTGATCTTCTTATGCATGTCATCTGCAGTAGATAATGTGTGAATGATTTAAGTAGCTGTTTTTTTATAACCTAAACGACATTTTTACGCTAAGTTTCAAACCTTAACCTTCCTGGTTAGTCGATAATTTAAATTTCTCAATAAAGTAAATAAATAATACGTAATAGTCGAGATAAAAATAACGACCTGAAATTAGCGGATTGTCACATCGGGTCCGGCTAAGCATTGGTTAGATACACAACCACCCGAGAGTATTACCACATGGGATGGTTTCACTACCAAGTTTTTGAACAAGTTCTTTCCCCCATCTAAGACCACGGCTTTGAGGAACTTAATTATAGGCTTTCAACAAAAACCTAGTCAAACCTTTAGTGATGCTTGGGAGGAGTATAGAGAGTTATTGAGGAGATGCCCTAACCATGGATTAGATGAAGTTCACCAAATCAATACTTTCTACAATGGCCTTAAACCTCATCACCAAGACTCACTCAATGCTTCCGCGGGAGGGAATATTCTTCTTAAATCCATTCAAGAGGCTTGGGATATTATTGAGACTAAAGCAATGGTGCAAATCAACACACAATTTGATGAAAGAGTCCATGTCATTCAAGAAGGAAGTTCTAAACCATTGGAGACTCAACTCATTTCATGCATTTAAGCATTGACTCAAGCTTCAAAGTAAAATCAAACAATCATGCAAAACACTCAAAAGATGCAAGAAACAATGATGAATGACTTTATGAATCTTTCCATGGGCAATCATTCCATAAATGATGTGCATGCCATTACCTTTTCATGTGAGACTTGTGGAGGTCCACATTCCTATCAACAATGTGATAAGGTGCAAGGTTATCAAGGGAATGTTATGCTTACCAAGAGGAACATCGTGAACATTTCAAGCCAAATATCAATCCCAATAACCTTTCTTACAAGTCTCAAAATTACCTTACTCCACCGGGATTCCCACCCCAACCACCCACCCAACCTCAACAAAATCCTCCTCAATTGCTACAAAGGAATCAAGGTCCAAGACCACATTATCAAGGGAATAACTACAAGGCACCTAACAACTTTCACAATCAAGGAAATACCTTTTACCCACCAAATCAAGGATTTAATGTACCACCTCCACCTTATCCACATCAAGGTTTTTATCAAGGGAATGTGCAACCTAACCCTATGGATTTGATCCTTCAAAAGCTTACTTCTTATGAGAAACAAATGAAAGATGCTCAAGAGGAAAATAACAAAAAATTTGCTCTTCTTCACAACCAAATTATGTATAATCAAAGACCACAAGGGGCTTTACCATCTAACACACAAGCAAATCCAAGGGCGAATGTCAATGCTATTACAACAAGGAGTGAAAAGACAAAGGATCCTTCACCTCCTAAACCTCCTATTGTTAAACCCACTTTTGTTCCTACATGTGACAAGCCTTCTACATCTACCTCACCACCTCACAATGCTCCCATTCAATCAAACACACCTTCTCAACCTATTCCTACTTCTCTTCTACCTTCCACAACTCCCAATGAAGAAGCTATCAAAGACAAATCTTCCACTACAACACCTACACCTAAACAAACTCTTCCTTATCCTTCAAGGTTGAAAAAGGACAAGTTAAAGAACAAGGATGACATCCAAGTCTCAAATTTCTTAAGGATGTTCAAGCAACTCAACATCAACATATCTTTTGCGGAAGCTCTTGCTTATATGCCAAAGTTTGCTAAGATGTTCAAGGATTTACTCTCCAACAAGGAAAAATTGGTTGATTTGCCCAACACATCCCTTAATGAAAATTGTTCCGCCGTGTTACTTAAAACCTTACCAACAAAACTTGGAGATCCGGGGCGCTTCTTGATACCTTGTAATTTTCCCGGTGTGGAGAATTGCATGGCTTTGGCGGATCTAGGGGAAAGCATTAACCTCATGCCTTTATCGATTTGGAAAAAACTCTCTCTTCCCGAGCTCACTCCAACTAGGATGACACTTGAGTTAGCTAACCGAACCATAGCTTACCCCGTAGGTATCACGGAGGATGTGTTTGTAGGAGTGGATAAATTTACATTTCCGGCCGACTTTGTAGTGGTTGATTATGACATGGATCCTAGAGTTCCTTTGATTGTTGGTAGACCGTTTTTGAGAACGGGTCGTACTTTGATAGATGTGGTGGAGGGAGAACTAATTATGCGAGTAGAGGATGAGAAAGTGGTGTTTAAGTTAGGGAAAGTTTGTGATAAGAAAGCGGTTAAGGAGTCTAAACCTTGTGAGACTATTAACATAGTTGATGTGCTAGATGAGGTGTGTGATGAGCACTTTCATGACGCTTGCAAGAGTACTAGTGAGGATATGCCCCATGTTGAAACTGTGGCCTCAATTGCTCCCTCCTTAACACCTTTTGGAGAGAGTGATTTCCTCTTGGAGGAATTTGAGTCCAATTTTCTTGGTGATGATGATTCTCCCATCAATTGGGAAGAAGATATTCTTACTATCCAAAAGTTGCTCAATGAGGACCCTATTCTTTCCCCCATTCCACAAGAAGTTACCAATGATGATCCTTCCATAGTAAAACCTTCCTTAGAGAGTCCACCTCCAATTGAACTTAAGGACCTTCCATCCCACCTAGAGTATGCTTTCTTAGAGGGCAAAGACCAATTACCCGTGATCATTGCTAAAGAGTTGAAAGAAGATAAGAAGGAGAAACTCATTGAAGTCCTTAAGAAACACAAGAAAGCCTTAGCATGGAAAATATCCGACATAAGGGGAATTGATCCACATTTTTGTACACACAAAATCCTTATGGAGGATGATTACAAACCCGCCATTCAAATTCAACGAAGGGTTAACCCAAAAGTCCATGAGGTCATTAAAAAGGAAGTGATCAAACTCCTTGATGCGGGCATGATTTACCCCATTTCCGACTCTCCATGGGTTAGCCCGGTACATTGTGTTCCAAAAAAGGGTGGAATCACCATAGTACCTAATGAGAACAATGAGCTTATTCCTACGAGACTTGTTACCGGTTGGAGAGTTTGTATTGACTATAGGAAGCTCAATGAGGCTACTAGGAAAGACCACTTCCCATTACCTTTTATGGACCAAATGCTTGAACGCTTAGCGGGAAATGAGTACTATTGCTTTCTTGATGGCTTTTCGGGTTATTTCCAAATACCCATTGACCCTAAGGATCAAGAAAAGACCACATTCACTTGTCCCTACGGTACATTTGCTTATAAGAGGATGCCTATTGGCTTATGTAATGCATCGGGGATGTTTCAAAGGTGCATGATGGCGATTTTCCATGATATGATAGAGCAAACAATGGAGGTTTTCATGGATGACTTTTCTGTTTTTGGAGATTCATTTACCTCATGTCTCACCAATTTAGAACGAATGCTTAAGCGTTGTGAGGAAACACGTTTAGTTCTTAATTGGGAGAAATGTTACTTTATGGTAAAAGAGGGAATTGTTTTAGGACACAAAAGATCCAATAAGGGATTAGAAGTGGATCGAGCTAAAATTGATGTGATTGCTAAGCTTCCCCCACCCACTACGGTTAAAGGTGTAAGGAGTTTCTTAGGTCATGTGGGGTTTTATAGGCGCTTTATACAAGATTTTTCTAAGATAGCTAGACCGATGACTCACCTCTTGGAAAAAGAGGCTCCTTTCATTTTCAACCAAGATTGTTTAGAATCTTTTGAGACTCTTAAGGAGAAATTGACAAAGGCTCCCTTTTTGGTTTCTGCAAATTGGGAATTACCTTTTGAGCTTATGTGTGATGCTAGTGATTATGCGGTGGGGGCCGTCTTAGGACAAAGAGTGAATAAGGATTTTCAACCTATACACTATGCGAGTAAAACCATGACCGGTGCACAACTTCATTATACTACTACGGAAAAAGAGTTACTTGCTATAGTCTATGCTTTTGAGAAATTTAGACCATACCTTGTGCTATCCAAAACCATAGTGTATACGGATCATTCCACTCTCAAGTATCTTATGACAAAACAAGATTCTAAGCCTAGGCTTTTGAGATGGGTTTTGTTGCTTCAAGAGTTTAAGATAGAAATTCGAGATAAGAAAGGAGCCGAGAATTTAGCGGCGGATCACTTGAGTAGACTTGAGCATCCTTTTCAAGGAGATTTTCCTAATAAAGATGTTGGAAACTCACTTTATGTGACGACATTTAAGAATTCCCGTTAGTTATCATAGTCACGCACATTTAGACTAGACTAGGCTCGTTGTATAGTTTAGGTTGTGTGCGTGACTATATATACCCCTCCTTAGCTTCCAAGGAGTGGTGTTGATTGTAATTTGTTCATTTGGGAACACACACACTTTTACTCTCAACCTCTCTTTCTCTCTCTCTAAGCCATCAATGGCTTCCACCACCATTTACCACCACATTAGACCACCGGATCTCATTGTTTCTCGACTTCAACTCACAACAACAAACACATTTACCTTCTTTCATTGATCGATCAAAGTTTGTAAATCTTAAACTTATTAAAATGGAGTACACATCTCTTACGGATAAGTCCATCCTCTCGGGTACAGATAATCGTCCACCAATGTTGGTAAAGACTATGTATGAGGAATGGGCTTCCCGAATGGAACTTTATATGTTGAACAAGGAGAATGGACATCTAATTTGGGCATCGGTGCTCAATGGACCATTAGATTATGGTATAGTGACGGAAGGTACGACTACTCGTCCTCGCACAACGGGTGAGTTGACTGGAGATATGAAGATTCAAGATAAATGTGATAAGTATGCTACAAACATCATTCTCCAAGCCCTTCCTCCAGATGTCTACAAACTCGTCAGCAAACATAAAGTTGCCAAAGAGTTATGGGATAGAATTCGTGTTCTCATGCAAGGCACCTCGTTAACTAAACAAGAACGAGAGTGTAAGCTTTATGATACTTATGATAAGTTTGCCTATGTGCCAGGGGAGACTCTCAATGATTACTATCTGAGATTTACCCTATTGTTGAATGAGCTCAATATCTATGGCATGACAATTCCTACCTTTCAATTGAACACCAAGTATTTGAACACTCTTCCTTCAGAATGGAAAAAATACGTGACGGATGTTAAATTGGCTAAGGACTTGCATAACACCAATGTGGATCAACTTCAAGCCTTTCTTCAACAACACGAATGCCATGTGATCGAGGCTCGGTTGTCTACAACTCAAGTTCATGATCCACTTGCAATGTATGCTTCTCAACAAAACATGGCTTATACTTATCAGCAACCATCATACTTGCAGCAGACACCACCACACAACTATCAGCAACCACAGCAACCATCTTATCCACCACTAGTGATGCCACAGCAAGCATTTCAACAAGGTGTTCATCAACAATCTTTTCCACAGCAACCACCATATCAGACATCACCATCACAAGCCAACACTTCTTCATTGGGCTATACTCCTCAGCAAGGATATTTTCCAATTGAAGCACAACCAGCACAAGCTTTCTACTCTAATGAACTTCCACCAATCGAAGCACCGGTCTTTACACCAAATGATACGCCAGCTGATGTTCTAAACCATCTCACAGCCTACTTGTCAAAACTTGTTGCAACTAGAGGATTTCCACCAACAAACAATCAGCTCCGCACCTCATCAAATCCTCGACAACAAGCCACTGTTCAAGATGGTCAAGTGATGGTGCAACCTATTCAGGGAAGGAAAAATTCATATGGACCTCCTACAAGGACTGGGAACAATCAAGCTGTGAATTCTCAAGCTAATGGAAATGGAAGTCCTAGTGGTCCTAAAAAGGTTGTGACTTGCTACAATTGCCGAGGACAAGGTCATATGGCTAGGGAATGCACTCAGCCGAAAAGGAGGAGGGATGATGCATGGTTTCGTGAGAAGATGTATTTGGTTGATGCTCAGTCTAAGGGGAAGATTTTGGATTCAGAGGAGTTAGCATTTCTTGCAGACCCAGGGGCAGCAGATACTGAAGGCATTGCAGTCGTCTCCACTTCTAATGCAGCTTATCAAGCGGACGATCTTGATGCATACGATTCAGATTGTGATGACATTCACTCTGCCTAAGCTGCTCTCGTTGCTAATCTCTCTCACTACGGTTCTGATGTCATCAGTGAGGTACCAACCACATCTAATAATATTGATGATAACCAACATCAAGTTGGGCATGAAAATGACAACCTCGAACAGCATTCGGGGACTAGTAACTCAAATGATGTGGTACCCAATCCAACACATTTGAGTGAACCTCAACCAAATGCTACGACGGGTATGGAATCTTATGCTCAACATGATTTGGTCATGGTGCCTAAACATATTATTGATCAAATGCATATGGCCCTCAGACAATCCGTAGATACGAATTCCACCCTAACTGCTGAGCTTGCGTTGCATAAAGAAAAGGTCAAAACTTTTGAAATGGTCCCTCAAGAAGAGAAAATAACATGTTCTGAATTTGACCAATTTCGTTTTGAAAAGATTGAACACTTGAAAGAAATAGAATCATTAAAAGCTAATCTTTCCAATGAATTAAAAGAAAAAGAGTCGGTTGTCAATGATTTTCAGAAACTTAAAATGAATTTCGAAACTCTCGAGTCTAAAAAGGTTTAATCGGAAATTAATGCTACCAAACTTCTTAAATTCAAAGAACAACAGCTTTTAAAACAATACGCTTCCACAGAAAAGGTTCATCTTTTAACTAAATCATTTAAAGAATTCGAACTTAAGCGTCTTCAAGATTTACCACCTAATCCTGGTTATGCAAAACAAGCTCAGGAATATATTCCCGGCCTTTATGATATGACCATAATTGGCAAATCGAAAGAAGCACCTTTTGTCCGTAGTACAGAGGAGACACAATCACTTGGGGATGAAACTCATTCTAAAATGCTTTCAAAATTCCATACAATTGATTATGATCAACATAACAAAGATCAATTTTCAAAAAAGACACGCATTCATTTACAAAAGGAATTAGCAGAATTAACAGTTCTTGTGCCCCAAAGTTTGTCAAATGAAAACCTTCCTAGTACGTCTCCTACACTCGTCAAAAAGGATTTAACGAAGTTAATTCCACCGGTAAGTAAGGCGTCCGTTAACTTAAATACGGTTCACCAACACTTAGCCGATTTTGACAAGGTCATTTTGGAACGTACGACGGCCACGGCCATAACGGAAGGTGAATGGAACTTTGAGCACACTAGAGCTGCGTTTCGAGATGAAATTGTTCCGTTTGTAAACAATGTTAAGGCTTGTCTTCGTAATATTGATCAAGATTTGTTTTTGGAAATCGAAGAAGTTAGACGTGTTTTCAATGAAATGGAAGATGCTTATGAAAACAGTTTACTTGAAATAGAACGGGTTTCACGCCATAATGATCTGCTTCTGAATCAAGTGATGTCTCATGATATAGTTTCTGTCTGTGTGAATACAAGTGTTGATAATGATTCTATTTTGCATAATGTTGAATCTGTGGATAATGTGGTAGATAGTACTTGTCACGAATCTGACGCTGAATTTTTAAAGCTTCAAGATTCATATTCTTCGCTTTCAAAACGTTTTGATGAGATTCAAACACATTGTATTTCGCTTGAATGCAAGCAACAATTTATTCAAGAAATCTTTGAAACGTCATTCGAAGGTGTTAATATCGATGATGCAAACTTTGAAAAGAATTTTCGATTGAATTTACAATCAAAACAGCGTCAGCCAAGTGACAAGGTTGCTAAGTCTTTGCCGATAGCCATAGAGAAATCTAAGGAGAATAACTGTGTGAACGTACTTGAGGCCGCTGAGAATTTTAAACTTGATCTAGATAATCGAGTTTCCAAGATTTTGTCCAAAGTTGATAACTTAAAACAGAAAAATACACGACTCTTCGATTCAGTAAAGCCCGCATGTGTTGATACCACTGCACAGAATCAATCATTGATTGAACAATTGAATCGAAAGTCGGTGGAAATATCTGATTTGAGGGAACAAATTTGTGATAAGAATCTGGTCTTGGCTGAGTTAAAGGAAACACTTCGAACTCTAAAAGGTAAGAATGTTGTGGATAACGCAGCCACTATCTCAGTATCGTCCTTTAGTGCAATCAAAAGGAACCTTATAGCCGTCACACCACTTAACAAGGTCCCTAGGACTAAACAATCTCAAACTTTGGTCACTAAAGATAAGGCGGAATCAAAACCAGCTTCTAATATTCCCGTGTTGCCTTCTACAGGAGTAAGCACCACTACTAAGGCTCAAAGATCTAAGCTTAAGAGAAACAAGAAGAATGATAGGATCTTGCCCCCATCTAGTAGTCAAGTGAAGAAGAAAGTAGAAGCCCATCCTAGGAATGTTATTTCTGTTTTGAATAAAAAGAATCATGTAGCTAAACCTAAAGGCTCTGCGGTTGTGTAGAGTTCTAAGCCAACTGTGAATTCTAATTTGAAATGTTGGAATTACAATGAATGTATGTTTTCTAGTCGTCATGATTCTTGCCTTATTGACCATGTGAATGAGATGTATGCCCGGAAAAATGGATTAGAATGGAAACCGACTGGGAAAGTGTTAACTCAAGTTGGTTGGATGTGGCGCCCCACTGGTAGAACTTTCACTATAGTAGGAAATACGTGCCCTTTGACTAGGATCACTCCCACTAAAGCGAAGAAAGCGTGCCCTTTAACTAGGAGTACCAAGACTACCAAAACACAAGCGTGTCCTTTAACTAGGAACACCAACACTACTGTAGGAACAAAGTGCCCTTTAAATAGGTCTACTCCCACTGTAGTGCCCGCTAATACTCCAAAACCTCAGCAAATTGGAACAGTAAAACCTGTAAATGCTAAAACTCACATTAGAAAATGCAGGAAATCTAAGGATAACAAAAATGTTAGCAATTCTGATAATAACATATCTATATCTGCTAACACTCCGGAACCAATAGTTTCCAATGCATTGTCTACTGTTGTGATTGAAAACAGGTGGTCCAAATTGTTCTCTGGTATTTGGACTCTGGTTGCTCCAAGCATATGACCGGAGATCGCTCTCAGCTCAGAAATTTCGTCAGCAAGTTTCTTGGTACGGTTAGATTTGGAAATGATCATATTGCAAAGATAATGGGTTATGGTGAATATCATATTGGGAATGTTATCATTTCAAGAGTTTATTATGTCGAAGGTCTCGGTCACAACTTATTTTCTGTGGGACAATTTTGTGATGCAAACCTAGAAGTTGCTTTTCGAGAGCATACCTGCTTCATTCGTAATTTGGAAGGGGTTGATTTATTGAAAGGTACTCGAGGGAATAATTTGTATACTTTGTCTCTACAAGACATGATGGACGCTTCTCCCGTATGTCTTCTCTCCAAAGCATCGAAGACTAAGTCATGGTTATGGCATCGACGGTTATCTCATCTTAACTTTGACGCTATCAATCACTTGGTGAAAAACGAACTTGTTCGTGGTCTTCCTAAACTATCATTTCACAAGGATCATTTATGTTCCGCGTGTACAATGGGGAAAAGCACTAAGAAATGTTACAAACCCAAGACGGAAGACACCAACCAAGAGAAACTTTATCTGTTGCATATGGATCTTTGTGGGCCAATGCGTGTTGAAAGTCTTAGTGGCAAAAAGTACATCCTCGTCATTGTCGATGATTACTCTCGGTTTACATGGGTGAAATTTCTTAAAGCAAAGAATGAGGCACCTAAATTCATCATCGGATTTCTCAAGATGATTCAAGTACGTCTCAACACTACTGTCCGACGCATTCGTACAGATAATGGAACCGAATTTGTGAATCAAATTTTGCGTGATTATTATGAAGAAGTTGGCATTTCTCATGAAACATCCGTTGCACGCACTCCACAACAAAACGGTGTCGTTGAAAGGCGAAATCGCACACTTATGGAAGCTGCTCGAACGATGTTAATTTACGCAAAGGCTCCATTGTTTTTATGGGCAGAAGCAATATCTACAGCAGTGTACACCCAAAACCGGTCACTAATTCGTAAACGCCATGGTAAAACACCTTATGAGCTTCTCCATGGAAAAGTACCAGATTTATCATATCTTCATGTATTTGGTTCTCTTTGCTATCCAAATAATGATGGTGACAATTTGGGAAAACTTCAACCAAAGGCTGATATTGGTATTTTCATTGGTTATGCACCCTCAAAGAAGGCATACCGAATCTACAACCGTAACTCTCGCAAGATCCTCGAAACTATGAATGTTGATTTTGATGAGCTGACAGCAATGGCTTCTGAGCAAAGCAGCTCTGAACCCGCACTTCATGAAATGGGACCCAGTAATATTAGTTCTGGTCTTGTCCCAAACAACCCTACTTCATCATCATTTACACCACCTACTAGGAAGGAATGGGATACGTTGTTTCAACCGTTCTTTGATGAATTCTTTACTCCTCCAAGTATTGTTGCTCCAGAACCTGAAGTAATAGCTTCGGTAACCGAAGTTGTCGCTCCAGCAACCGTTGCACAATCAGATACATCCGCACCAACAATTGGTCAAGATATACCTTCAACAAGTAATTCTCAACCAACACGTGCTTCAACTACCCATGTCATGCCTATTGATGATGAAGAGGATGATGATGATCACGATTTGGAATTCGCTCAAATGCGTGAACTTCCATTCTTTGGTGTATCTATTCCCGAACCTAATCAAGTCGGGTCGTCCACCTCAGAGGAAGCTCCTTCTACAGTTTACTCCAATCCACGGATTCGTGAACATGACAGCAAGTGGACAAAGGATCATCCTATAGATTCTATTATTGGTGACCCTAATCGTCCAGTATCCACACGAAGTCAGTTACAAGAAAGTGCACTGTTTTGTCACTTTGATGCTTTTCTCACTGAAGTTGAACCTAAGACATGGCAACAAGCTTTTACTCAATCCTGTTGGATAGAAGCTATGCAAGAAGAACTTAACGAATTCATACGTCTTGATGTTTGGGAACTTGTCCCATGCCCGGATCAAGTGCAGTTACTCACTTTGAAATGGGTTTACAAGGTGAAACTCGATGAGTTAGGCGGAATATTGAAGAACAAAGCTCGACTAGTAGCTCGTGGATACAAGCAATTATTGGCCATCGACTTTATGGAATCCTTTGCACCTGTTGCCCGTTTGGAAGCTGTTAGACTATTCCTCGCTTATGCAGCCCATATGAATATGATTGTCTATCAGATGGATGTGAAGACGGCATTTCTTAATGGTGAACTCAAGGAAGAGGTCTATGTTCAACAGCCGGATGGTTTTGTGAATCCTAATTATCCTAATCATGTGTACAAGCTTAAGAAGGCTCTCTATGGGTTGAAGCAAGCTCCTCGCGCATGGTATGATCTTTTGTCACAATTCCTCATTACGCAAGGCTTCGCTAAAGGCAAGGTGGATCCCACGCTGTTCATTCAGAAACGAGGTAAAGATATGATTATGGTACAAATATATTCTGATGATATTATATTTGCAGCCTCGACCCAAACTTTATCCGACGAATTTGGGACACTCATGTCTTCCAAGTTTAAGATGTCAATGATGGGCAAGGTATCATTCTTCTTAGGTCTTCAAATATCTCAGAGTCCCAGAGGCATCTTTATCAATCAATCCAAGTATGCCCTTGAATCGCTTAAGAAGTACAAGATGGAATCTTGTGACCCCGTGGATACTCCAATGGTGGAACGAACTAAGCTTGATGCAGATCCACATGGAATTGCCGTTGATCCGACACTTTATCGTGGAATGATCGGTACCCTTCTGTATATCACAGCCAGTCGACCTGATCTTCAGTTTGCTATATGTATGTGTGCCAGGTATCAAACTAGGCCTACTGAGTTACACTTAGCTACTGTTAAAAGGATCTTTCGATATCTTAAAGGAACCATTAATCGGGGACTTTGGTATTCGAAGGACTCTTCTATTGCACTAATGGCATATGCAGATGCGGATCACGCGGGTTGTCAAGATACAAGGCGTAGCACGAGTGGAACATTGCAACTACTAGGAGATCGATTAATCAGTTGGGCATCGAAAAGGCAGAAAAGCGCTGCAATTTCAAGTACGGAAGCAGAATACATCGCTATGTCCGGTTGCTGTGCTCAAATTCTTTGGATGAGATCGCAATTAACCGACTATGGTCTAGGTTTCAACAAGATTCCGATGTACTGCGACAACAAAAGTGCAATTGCCTTATGCTGCAACAATGTTCAATTCTCCCGGTCGAAGCATATTGACATTCGCTACCACTTCATCAAGGAGCAAGTGGAAAATGGAGTAATCGAGCTTTACTTTGTCCGATCCGAGTATCAATTGGCAGATATTTTCACGAAGGCTTTAGATCGCGCTCGAATTGAATTTTTGGCCGACAAGCTAGGAATGAGAACCTTCTCGCCTGAGACTCTTAAGGAACTAGCAGATGAAGCGAAAGAATAGTGGTGGTAAAACTATTCTCCATATCCTTGGTGATCATTTGTATATATTTTTATATTTTTATTCACAAAAGCAAAATACAAAAATATAAAACCATATAAAACCATAAAAATTGAAAAATCTAGAAAAATCCAAAAATATTTTTACTTTATTTTTCAAAGGCATGTCTTTTGGTACGATAATATTTACGGCCTTAGAAATATTGATTAATATCGACACGGCGCCATAAATAGAGTTCGTACAAAAGTTGTAAATATTTCATAAAACATGCCAAAATGGCTTGTAGTTATTTCAGACTGCAACCCGGTTTTCACATTAAAGTCAAGTATTTCTTATGAAAGCTTTGGCTCACAACGGGAATTAATTTTCTCGGGCAAGGTTTACTTTAAAACCTTGTAAGGGATCAAGTTTACTTTATAACTTGGTCTAACACAAATCTATGTACGTTTCAGTGCATTTATTTGTTAAAACAAGAGAAGTCTTGTTTTTATGAAGCTATCATCTCTACAACCATAGCAATCTACAATTGGTATCTACATACTCGACGATGCGACTACTCAACTGACGACTACAGCTCTTTCAATAGAACACGGGTTAACAATTGAGGGGGAGCAATTGTCAAGCATTTAGAATCTTCGATGTCGAACGTGCCAAGTTCACAAGTTGGTGTCAAGACAACAATACCAATCGTACATGTGGTGTTAAGAGATGACTTCAGACGTGACGAGGCGACCAACATATGCTGCCAAGAACCATTTGATCTTATCATATGATGTTCTCATCAATCAGGTCCAACCTTGTCAATTCTTTTCTAATATGGTGAATATGTGATCATGTTACAAATCGGTATCATATCTCATACAGTTGGTATCATGAAGATAAAATGGACTCGCATTTTTCTTCCCAAAACCTTTGTTAAAACTTCATTAAATCAATTGATATTAAAAACATCGACTGGGTTAATATTTTTAATATGGGGAAGAAAATGTGATTTAATATGGGATATTATCACAAATGGTTTGACTTAATGTGCTGGCTCATCCCGACATGTGCGAAATGTTTTCGAATATCGTGGCATATGTTAAGGGGGAGCAAAATGGATTTGCTATATCAAAATAGATTTTCATGGTGACATATACTTACCCAAAACCTATTTATTTCACGACGATGAAGATTGTGGTGACATAAGGATGGTAGGATAGGTTAAGTCCTATGATTCTTCCAGAACCGGAGGAATCTTCCCAAGGACATTCCATAGCTAGAAATAGTAGTCCTTAGGAAAGTTGGAGAAAGATTGTAAACGTAGCTGAATGCCGACCAAGTACTTAAGTTAGCACTGGAACAATCACAACAAGGTGCTAGTTATGACGTATTGGTAAGCATTGAAGGGGTTGAAGAATGAAAAAGAATTGTAAAGATAAAGGGTGTAAAGAAAGAAGCCCTCCTTACAACTTTAGGCAGAAACCGGGTCAACACATATGCTATTGAGATCATTTTAATGATTCTCGATATTGAAGACAGACATCATGGACCCAGTGATGCAATGCACAACCCATCCCAGCTAACTCAGATATCTCTCAAAAGGTATTTGTTTTAATCACACGGAGACAACACGTTATCTATTGATTTATTCACTCCGAATAAATTGGTATTGAAATGGTGGCACTCCTCTCCAGCCTCCGATCACTAAAATCCAAAATGCACGATCGAGTCTAGAGCCATTTGAGATCATCAAATATCTCATTAGGACACACTTTCATATTTCCTTGCTTCTTCACACACTGTGAAAAGTAAGAAAGATCTTAAGAGTCCTACGCAAAATCTTCATGATCTTGCCTGAACATCCGAGTAATACGTAAGTATTTACAATGAAGATGGAAATCCTTCTTGAGCGAATATCAAAAAGCTCATGGTAGGTGACTTGTGCGATTCTTTATGAATCAAACTTGTGATAACTGGAAAGCAACAGCTGTTTAATTCTTAACTGAATTTAAACACGTTCCAGGCCTCTACGCAATATCTTAGTGATCTTGCCAGAACACTCAGAGTGATACCTTAGTGTTCACAGTGATGAGTGGAAATCCTTCTAGTGTTAACCTCAAACAGCACTTGGTAGGTAACTTGCAAGATTCTATACGAATCAAGCTCGTGACAACTGGAAAGCAACGATGGTGCGGTTCTTAATTGAATTTCACTTGTTCTAGGAACATGAATTGACGGCTTCAAATAATGAGGATATTGTTATCCAAATGATTCACTCTTTATGTTCGCAGTCAGCTTTGGACGGTCGAATAAAGAGAACGGGTTTACCCGCGAAATCCTGTCAGGAAGTTACTTAATTGAAACTATCCGTCACGGGTACGATATCTAATATCGTCCAACGGTCTTCACCGACCGGAGGTAAAATGCTACCGAATTAGAATGAAATGTTCAAAGCCATTTCGTTCGTGTCTACTTATGTTGCGGCATTTGAAGACGGTGGCGTTGCGGGATCCAAGAAGAAGTCGTCCCCGCATGCTTATACTTTATGCACTTAATATCACAGTTAATTCAAGAAAGCCTAAAAGTTAAGTCTTCCGCTATATCAAACTCTGAAGCTTTCAAGAATTACTAAGGTATAAGTATGTGGGACGTGAGGTCACGAAGAGGCGAAGATCACAAGTGATGGATGCACGAGACCAAGGCAAGAGATTGATGATCAAAGATTGATATCAAAGATCACATCAGCATGTTCACCAGAAAAGAAAAAGAAAAAGAAAGACGAAGACTACGAGCTCAAGACAAGCATAATATGCTAGGTTCATTTCATTATTGTAACTCGGGTAACGCCCTTGTTTGGAGTGACCTCCCTTAGGGGGAGATTGTTGGAAATACGTTTTACGTATTAAGAAGGATCGGTCACTCCAACGATAGTCCATGTAATAGCTCGTAGTTTAGTTAACTTTATTTATTTATCAAACAAGAACAAGCCTAGCCTACAACATGTGTAGGCCGGCCCAAATGTAAGCCCAAGCCCATGACAAGGGCTTGGGTATATAAACCCTCTCCTTTGATGGAGAGGGTGTGTGGTTTCATATTTTTCACATAGTTATTTTTAGTTTCTCTCTCTAAGTTTGTGTGAAATCCACCATCTCTCTATCTCTTTCTCTCTCTAGAAACATAAGCAAGATTTACAATCCTACAAAAGAAATAAATGAATCCTTTCCATTATAGGAGCTCATGTTTATCTCTTCCCAAGAGGATGCCACCCCTTGGTTTGCGGATATAGCAAACTATCTTGTGGGGAATGTGCTTATTGAGGGTCTTACTTCCCAACAAAAGAAGAAATTTCTTAAGGAAGTTAAGTATTACTTTTGGGATGATCCTTATCTTTTTAGGCAATGTGCGGACCAAATCATTAGACGGTGTGTAGATGGGCCCGAGGCATTTAAAATTTTAGAAGCATGTCATAAAGGACCTACGGGTGGACATTTTGGGCCCAACTATACCGCCAAGAAAGTCTTTGATTCGGGGTACTATTGGCCTTCCATTTACAAAGATGCCCAAGAGATGGTGAAATTTTGTGATGTGTGTCAAAGACAAGGAAAAATTACACAACGTGATGAGATGCCACAAAATTTTATTCAAGAGTGTGAAAATTTTTATGTATGGGGCATAGATTTTATGGGACCTTTTCCATCTTCCAAGGGAAACAAGTATATACTTGTGGCGGTGGATTATGTGTCTAAATGGGTTGAGGCTAAAGCCTTACCTACCAATGATGCTAGAGTTGTTGTGAAGTTCTTGAAGCAATTATTTGCTAGATTTGGTGTACCTCGGTCCATCATAAGTGATCGTGGTACGCACTTTTGTAATGATCAATTCACGAGAGTTATGAAGAAGAATGGAGTAAATCATAGACTTTCTACCGCGTATCACCCTCAAACCAATGGTCAAACCGAGGTCACAAATCGTGGTTTAAAGAGAATTTTAGAGAGAACGGTGGGAGAGCATCGAGCTTCTTGGTCGGATAAGCTTGATGATGCTTTGTGGGCTTTTAGGACGGCTTTTAAGACACCAATTGGTTGTACCCCTTATAGGCTTGTCTATGGAAAAGCGTGCCACCTCCCATTCGAGTTAGAACATAAGGCATCTTGGGCTCTTAAGTGGGCTAACTTTGATTTAAACCAAGCCGGTTCACATAGGAAAGATCAACTTAATGAGATGGATGAATTGAGAGCCAATGCCTATGAGAATTCTTTGCTTTACAAGGAAAAGACTAAGAAATTTCATGATGCTAAGATCAAGAACCGTGAGTTTAAAGTTGGAGAAACGGTTCTCCTCTTTAACTCAAGGTTGAAACTTTTTGCGGGCAAGCTTAAGTCGAGATGGTCCGGTCCATTCACTATTGCCCAAGTGTTTCCATATGGAACTATTGAGTTGTCACAACCCGATGGTCCAAACTTTAAAGTGAATGGTCACCGTGTGAAACATTATTTTGGGGAGGACATTTCCGTTGAAATGGTCTAAGAAATCCCCATTTTCCCCATGAATTAATTCAAGAGGGATGAGTCGAGCTAGAGACTCCTTAACTCAAGCATCGTATAACTAGGTTTAGAGTGTTGTAGGTTAAAAATAAGGGTATAGAATTGAGGATAAGTGTAGGGGAGACCTTCTTTTGTCTTCATGTTGTTTGTAGGGTTGCTCACTCACTACATGCTTTGGAGCTTATGGAGGAGGCCCTTGTATCCGGTTCACTTCGTTACTATTGTGATTTTTCATAGACACCTTGTGCTTAAACATGAATTCACCAATAGTTGATCTTTCCTTAAAAAGAGTTAAGCAAAGTCTTTTCATTGTCATAAGTGTAGGGGAAGTTTTTATACTTCCATGCTCTTAAACATTGAGGACAATGTTTAGCTTAAGTGTAGGGGGTCTTCTATCGAAGTGACCTTACCTAGAACTTGTCATTGACCTTCATGATAACATGGAAAATTAATTTTTCAAACATTTTTCAAATTTTTGATCTACTTTGGCCACCAAAAATATGCATTCATAATTTTTGCATCAATCATTTTTCATTTGCATAACACATTTGCATTGTATATATTTCTTCTTTTATTTTTCATCAAAAATATTAAAAAAAGAGAAAAAATAATAAGGACATGGTTTAACAAATTTAGACTTCTTTGACATATTAGGCCCGCCATAGATATTTTGACTCAACCCGAGTTTGCTTATTCAAGCATTCTCTAGCTAGTATCCTTAACCATGTAGTCCTTCATTGGTCTATTAGGCTAAGCATCCACCAAACTCATTATTTGAGATTTTAAATTTGTGGAGAATGGGAAATGGTAGAGTTGAAGCAAGTATAAAAGGGCTAGATAAACTTCATGATAATTACTTGTGGCTAAACCCTTTTCTTCTTTACCTCTATTTTCTTCGCATGTATATATGTTAATAAATAATCAAGAACGGTTTTAATTGGTTTGTAATCTCTTATGCATTTTTGTCTAATCATTCATGGTTGATATAAGTACGTCTTAAGATTCTAAGTTAGAACGTTTTATGTGTACTAGACTTATGTCATGCTTATTATTTAGCGGGTGTTTTTCCTTTTATTCTTTTCAACTTTCTTTGTGAGGAATAAAGAAAAATAAGAGCGGCTTATACAAAAAAATGAGTGGCTAGAAAAAAAAATTATACAAGACTCCCAAGAGGGGTAGTGTGGTGTTAATTATAGTGACTATTGAATTCCAATATTACCTTGACGGGTTGCAGGGATTCAATAGATTGCTCTAATCCAATATTACCTTGACGGGTTGCGGGGTTAAAGATCTGAGGTCTTAAAAAGGCGACGGATGTAAATTATTGCGTGAGTTTTATTTTTCTTTTCTTAGCGAGTGTGTAGCTACTTATGAAAGCATGACATGAGGATTTTACACATTAAACGAATGACTTATTACTCTTGAAACGGACTTATATTAATTGTAAGCGGTTTTTTAAGTAATGGATGAGAGGATTACTTAGGATTAAAATCATGCTTTTTTATTTTTAGATTTTGCATTTCTTATACTTCACGCTTGAAATAATGACAAATTTGCCCACAAGCAATTTGCTCAACTAATAACCGGTTCCACATTTAATTGACATGAATAAGTTGATGCACTTTTTACTTGTGAATACAATGATCCCATTTTTAAGCTTGGTATGGGGAAAGTGAAACTTGAGGGTGATAAGTGTCCATGGTACCCAAGCCCTAATCAAAGTCATTGAATTCTTTATGAGTTATTTCCATTAAAACCATTTCAAGAAAATTAAAAAAATATAAATAGAATTGTTTCTTGTGCATTGCATTGTTAAGAATCAAAATCATGCATCATATAGTGTAGAGTAGTGTAGATGCATTCCATAATGGCCAAGGTGGATTAATTATGAGGAGAATGTAAATTTGTGCTTTAAAATATAGCATTGCATGAGGACATGACAATGTTCAAGTGTAGGGGATTTGATATGAGCAAAAACTCATATCAATTAATTAACAAATCACCCTAAAACACATAGCAAATACCTAACTTTTGTGCTATAAAAGCAGTATTATGTGGTATGTTTTGTGTTTGTGTACAAATAGGTAAGAAGGATGCATTTTCAAGCAAACAAGGAGAAAATCAAGCTAAATTGGATGAAAAAGACAAAGAAGGATCAAGAGTGACAAGACTTTGAAGACAAAGAACCAGCTTGACAACATTTCAAAGATGAAGGACCAAAAGTGAACATTTGTCAAAGTCAAGATCAAAGTCAAACATGGTCAATCATCAAGTCAACCAAGTCAAAGGGTCAAAAGAAGCAAGAATGCAAGTTGAAGGACCATTTTTGCCAAAGAAATGAAGATTCTAGCTTAAAATATCAACCTGCCAAGTCAAGGGACCTAAACTGCCAAACTTGCAAAGTATTTTGGGCTTAATCCGTGTTTTGTAGCATGGACCAATGAGAAGCAAGGAATTAAGTGACTTGGATTGCCACATAACCCCACTCACAGCCGTCAACATTTAATAAGCAAATCCCAACAGTGCAATCCACCACTTCTTTTATCAACCAATCATATTTCATCAAGAGGATAATGATCCGTGTGTTTATCTCTCATCCAACCACAAGACGCCACGTGGCTTTCTTCTCCAACAACTTTACCAGGATCGATCAAGAGCTAGAGTGCGTTTCAGAAGAAGTTATAAACACCAAAGTTGCTCAAAATCAAAGGACGAATTCATCCCAACAACTCAATTAAGCTGACAACAACTCAATCAAAAATCCTCAATTAAGTTCTTCACCTGCAAATTTCAATTAGCAGAATTGGGACACGTGGAGCTCAATGATTGGCTTGGACACGTCATTCTCCCCAACAACTTCACTTTCTCATTCTATAAATAGGGTAGCAGGCTCTCATTTGTACATAGTTAGCTAGTGTGAAAAACACACACACTAGACATTTTTACTCTCTCTCATTTTGTTAGCAGTTAGTAGATAACAACTCTCAAGAGCCTGACAGCATCTTGAGAGTCTGTTAGTTAGTTGTAACCTCTTTTGTAACCACCTTTCACATAAAATCAATAAAATTCCAATTTCCCTCCAATTCTCTTACTGTTCTACATTACTGTTCACACGCCATTGATATTGTTTGTTTCTAGTGATCATAAGTGATCATTAGAAGCTTTGTGGAAGATTGTAGCTGTTCTTTTCATCCTGTATCTGAGTACTTGTTCTGATCCTTCCATTTCAAGCATTGGAAGATTTTGAAGAATTTTGAGTTCATTAATGGAGATAAAGTGTTGATAGCTGTTGATTGGTTGTAGTTTGATAGGTTCTAGTGCTAAGGTGGTGGTTTAGCACTAGCTAGATAGCTCAGTGCTACTCTACTCCCCAAAGGAGGCCTAAGCTAAAAGGTTTTGGTTTTCTGCATTTATGTTCCTCTCAAATGTTGCCTGCATGCTTAATACCTAGTGTAAACTTGTTGGAATGCATGATAAAGTGTGTTACAGAGTTGAATTTGATGTTTGAGTAGCTTATTTGTAGTCTATCACTTTATCATTAGCTTAATTTTCATTATTAGTTGCTTAAATCAGTCATTTTAGCTTAATAGTGCATTTAGAGTGTTAAACTGTTTCATAGCTTGAATTTAGTTCTTATCCATTACATTTCAGTCAATATACTTGGTTTGATATCTGTCTTTAATCATTTTGGCTTTTAACTCAAATCTCTTTTACAAAAGTCTAATCAATTCAGATAAACTAGTGTTTGGGAGTAGGTAATCATATGTGTTAAAGTGTTGGTAGTGGGCTGATTCTAGTTCTATTTCAGTCAGTAAGTCATGGCAAATTAGTTTACAAAGATTTCAGGTCAAGTTTTTAGTCAAACAGGCAATTGGCATTCTAAAAAGTTTGGGTCAGTTTTGAATAAACTAGTTTTCAGAAAGAGTTGGATTTCAAATCATTGGCATTTACTTGTTACTGGATGAATTTACTTGAAACCACTTCCTAATCATCACACAACATCCATAGTTTTAGTGTGTAGCTGTAAATTCTACAGTATCCAGTATAGAGTTAGAAATAAGCTGTAGAATAAGCACTTGAGCATTTGCCATTCTCTGTGATAAAAAGCTATACTGTTTTCTCATTCCAGCTTATCTACTTCACAAACTTAGCAATTTTCTTTCATAAGAAAGTGTTCTTGGTTAAGAATTTAAATTTTCAGCTTTTTGGAATTTTGGTCAACAAAAGTCAACATAAGCTCTTTCTAGCTTATTTTCGTTTTCTGAGCTTATTAATGGACCATTTTTGATAAGACAAAACTTTCCCTTCTTCTTTTGAGCTGATTAACAGGTTTTTGTAAAAAAAATCAAGTTGTGGACTTTTGGCTTATTAGTTAGCTTATTTTGGGCTTATTTGAAATAGCTTATTAGAGTTTTAGGAAGTTTCAGCTTATTTCCTGTTACTGGTCTAGCTAAATTTCAATTTTAAGCCTTTTAAAACTTGTTTGAGCTTATTTGGTTAAGAAACGAGCTTATACGAGCTTATTTTTGTTTTCTAGCCCGTTTTGGTAAAAAGTTGTTAGAAAATTGCACATAGGTCCTTGGTTTGTTAGACAGTTGCATAATTAGCCTAATTTTCCTAAAAATTAGGTAATTGTAGGATTAGTCCCTCTATTTTCAAGTTAGTTAACAATTGGTTAGTCAGTTTTCAAAATTAGTTAAAGTTAGTTACTTGGTTAGTTGCATTTTCACCATTAGTCCTTGTAGTTAATTGATTTACATTTCAAGCATTTTAATTTTCAGAATTTACAATTTCAACCCTTTACTTTCATAGATTTACAATTTTGTCTTTAATTGAATAAAAATGTGGTATTTGACAATTTGTTTTACGGTTACATAGTTAATATTTTTCATTTTTATTTGATTGTTAAATTAGACGTAGAATATCCAAATACCTTTACCAACCAAAAACAATTATAAACTCGATCTTGTTAGGACATTCAATTTGTTAAGAACTGAGAAAACGAACTTCAACTATACACATGTCATTCTTCATAGATCGTCATGGATTCGATGTTTGCACAAGATTAGTGGACCAACAATTGGTATCAGGGCGGGTTGGATTTTCTCTATCCAGATCCGTTCATAAATAGCTGCTGATATTTTTTTAAGCATCGTCAAATTATTGGTGTGTTCAAAAACTGTCAACAGTAGCAGTTTTTTTTTAGAGAGACTGCTATTTGACTATTGCTAAAATATTACCCAACAACCCTATCCTAATACCTCGTCATAAAATATATCATCCTCTATCTCTTGCAACAATAATCACTCCAAATCTTTACTTTACCCCAACCCCACCGTCAAACAAAAACATTAACAAAACCGGATCCAATATCTTTTTTCCCATTCTTCATTTCTATCCAAGTTCACTCTCAGAACTCATTCAATATCCAGGATCCAAAAAAAATTCATAAATAATCACAAAAAAAAACAACGACATAAACAAAACAACCACGACTAACAAACGCAAATCGAATCAAATACTAGATGGTTTTCGGTCGGCCATAGGATGAGACTCGATTTGTATATGATTATCGATGCTTTTGTGAGGTTAGAATCGAATCTCGGTTGGAGATATGTTCGTTGTTAATGAAAGGTTTCCTGTGTTTATAGTTATGATATTGATAAAGAGTATGGTGATTGGTTGTTTAGATTAGATGGATATGGTTAAATGGGATAATCCATTCATACCGACATGGGTTCGCTCGGTTTATGTGTGGTGATTCAAAATCTGATGGATTTGATGGAATATGAAGCAGAGATGAGTGTGTAGAAAATATGAGATGACAATCAAAGGATGTTTTATTGTTTGGTGAATCAGGACTGATATAAGAATGTTTTCAGTTTGCTTAAAAATATAGATGATGGGTTTTCGAGTCTATGCTCGAGTGTCATAGGTTGGTGATGTTGATTAATCAAGAGCTGTTGATCGTTCAGGATATGAAGGTCGGTTGAGTGTTGTAGCAGTCATAATGGATTAGAGTTGGATTCGGGTCTGGCACTCAAACTACTTCAGGAATGAAATGGGTTAATTCCTGAGTGACTCAAAGAGTGTTGTGGTTGCTAATCAAAGATTAGAACTTGGTGTAAATGAAGGTCGTGTGTTCAGCTTCAAGAAAAGCTATAATGGGTGATTATTCGAATTAGTTTGTTGATATGATTTTGATGTACTTGAATAAATCGAGAAGCTGATAAAGTATCAGCCTGGTGTATTATTGATTATTGTAGGAGTGGGTAGTTAAAGGGACAGCTGATGTAAAACAAAAAGATGTGTTTTCGCTGACATATTTCATCAGTGATGTGAGTTATACTTGACTCTATCGTTGGTCTGTCCTTCTATATGAACCTCAGCCAGTTGAACCCCTGACATGATCCCTCTAACCACTGAACTTGAAAGTCTCAGCGACCCTGGTCAGCGAACCCTGTCAAAACATGTAATTGAATCCCGGGTATGAACCGCCAGCTGTCCCTGAACCCCAGCTGTCCCTGAACCCCAGCTGTCCCTGAACCCCATCTGTCCCTAAACCCCTAGCTATTTGTGACTCCAGCTGCTGATCCCTGTCATTGAACATGGACCCCTGTCCTTAACCTCTCTCTCTGGACCCCTGTCCTTCTCTGGACCCCTGTCTTTAACCTTTATCTTTGGACCCCTGTCCCCAAGTCCATAAATCCTATGTCTCTGAACCATCAGCAAGACTGGACCTTTCAGCAGATCTGAACCACCAGCAGCTCTAAACCTTTAGCTGCTAAGCATGATAGTTGTGCCTGATGAAGACTTTTGGCTGTGATAAAAATACAGCCCACAGGCATTCAGCCGCACACCACAGCTGTTGATTCCACAGCCAACTAAACCCACAACCAAACAGCCACAGCTAAATACCCAATACCCCACAGCTAGTTCCTCAGTTGTTGATCTCCACAGCCATTCCCCCCTCTCGTGATTGTTAAAGAAGCTGATAAAATCAGCTTAACAAAGAATTCGCTGGCAAGATGACCAGCTGATAAAGATGCTATCTTCAGAGACTTCACATGCTGAAGGACTTGGTCACTCAGGAAATAGTTTCTCACACCAAGATAAAGAAAGAAGATATGTTCACTGCCCCCCCCCCCCCCCCTCCTCTCCCCAGCAGTTGTCACCCTCCCCTATCGATGTGACCCCATCCGCTATAACCCCAGCCACAGAGTTTTTGAGAGACCAGGCTGTGTTACAGGGAATTGGTGAAACATTAATTATACAGGGGTTTGATAACATCAGGGTTTGATAACATCAGGCGTTGGTAGGAGATGATATTCAGGGGGAGTTGTATTTCAGGCGAGATGAAGACCATCACGCTATGATTGTGTAATAGTATGTAGACGGTCAAAAGTTGCTTGGTTCCCTAGCAAATTTTGAGGGGGAGAGAAACGAGGACGGAAGTAAACTTGTGTTTATGTGAAGAAACATCAAGTTTACTCACGTTACATACATACTATCATACAACCTTCAGGGACTTACATGTTTACATATATGGCTGATTGAGCCAAGTCGCTGAAGATGGGTTACTGAGCTTACTCTATGATCTATAATGGTTGTTGCATCAACCATTGACCACTCTGATGTTTAAAGGTAAATTAACTCCAGATCTTAATTGATAGAATATGCCACACTTTATATATGCTAGGGAAGGGCATATGATATGTAACGAACAGGCATATATACACTCCACTCTTAACCGAAGTGAAGTAGTCATTGAGGGGTTCTGCTATATAAGCATCAGGGAGTTTGTTCAAGTTTTCATTATACAAGATCAGAGATTGTATAAGCTTAGTAACAACTACAACAGGGACAAGACGATACAAGTTAGCGGATGACTTGAACTAGTGAAGCTAGTTATTCTTGGTATACTTTGTTGTAATATAACAGGTAAGAAGAAGCCTTTATGCTCACTTACTGCTATTTAACTTAGGCTACTTTTCTATCCAAATAGGGGGAGATTGTTGGGCCAATTTAGTGCCTGATTTGTCCCTTGCACAGGATTTGGATGTAAAGTATCCTAAGTAGTGTTAGTCACTGAACTTACGTATGTTACAAGTTCAGTGTGTCATTCTTTAGAGTTCTTTAGAGTCTACGAGATAGACTCGTCATTAGTTGAGGCGGATCTCAGTAAGTGTACAAAGAATCAAGGATGATGGAGTTAGTAAGTGATGACATAACAGCTTACTAAATCCTCGAGACTATTACTGATTACAAGACCTGAAGATGTTAGAAGACCTGAAGAAGTGTCTGAAGTGTCTGTCTAAAGTATTAGTGGAAGACTACAAGGTGGTTACTTGTATTTTAGTTAAAGCTTCTCAAGGAAGCTTCACACCCCACTATATATATGTGGTCCTTGTAATAGAATAGGTCAATGATTCCCACCACATAAAACACACATGTAACACTTTAGTGGATAGGGGTTTCATCCTCCCATGGTTGCATATGCTTAGCTAGCTATGAACATGGGAGTTTAGTTTGTCATTCATCGCCCAGTTGTTGTTCCGCAAACAACCGGGCGAGTCTTGTATATTTGTTGATTCATTATTAATAAGATATACAAACGATGAAAAGTACAAGCTTGTGTTATTAGTTAGTCAATTGGTTTAATTGTGCAAATGTTCTTCATAGATCTTCATGGATTCGATGTTTGCACAAGATTAGTGGACCAACACATCATCATCCGGTAATCCGCGAAATGGGCAAGCATTTTGAACTTGTTGGATCATGTGATGCTTCAACGAACGTTTGGGAGTCGTGATTTGCATCGGCGCAATCGGTCCTCCACGTCCATTCATAGTCGTTTGACATAGCTCCTCCATCGTACGAAGTTCGGGTTGTGGGTGATGGTTGCTATTATTCACGACGGAGTGAGGTGGATTATTATTATTATGCACACCGGCCATATCTAGGTCTCTACGAGTCTCGGGCTCAAGATTAGACGTATATCGAGTACGCATACACTAAAAATGCAATACAGTATATTTTTTATTTTTTTTATCTTTTTTTTATTTTTTGAAAATTTTATATTTTTAAGATTTTTTTTAAAATTTTTATGCTATGAAAATAACGTTCCCAAGAGAACGGATCCCAAAATCCAATTTTTTTCACAAAAAACCGTTAATCTTTACGAAAAGAGTCGGCAGCGGCGCCATTTTAATATGACAAATCGTTGATGTGTCTTTGTGTGTATTGTTCGTACTCGATTCGATTCGAATTGATCACGGTTTAAGGTCGACTTATCGTTTTTGGTCACTTAGGGGGGGGAGCTTTTGATTATCTATATCTACTAAAATTAGTTAAAACAAATGACAAATATAAAAAGGTTAAACAAATTTTAGACTTAATAAAAAGTAAATTTAAAAATAAAATAAGACAAGACAATATAAAATTAAACTTGACAAAAAATGGTGGGAAAGAAATAAGCTTTGAAAAACAACTAAGTAAAAACAATTCAAAGTGTTGCGATCCGATCGCAACTCAGATCGCAACTAGCGATCGTAACTCCCGATCGGAACCTAGATCGCAACAAGGGATCGCACCCTGGATCGTGACAACCAATCGTAACCACTGATCGCAACAATCGATCGCAACTCACGATTGTAACACGATCGCAGCTTGTGATCGCAACCAACGATCGTAGCTTGGATCGCAACCAACGATCGCAGCTTAACGATCGCAGCCTGTGATCTCAGGATAGATCGCAACGAGTGATCGCAGTATTTGATCGCAAGTAGAAACCCTAAGGCTTATGTGATCACAATACTCGATCGGAACCTTAAAACCCCTTAAGACTTTACGATGGAATGTAAAAGGGAAATAAGCAAAAACCAAATAAGCACTTTTCTAATAAGCACTTACCAAAAACTTAACCAAATCAATATTAAAAGAACTAAATAAGCCACGAATGAAAAACTTTCAAAACACTAGATAAGCAAAATTTATAAAATCAACTTTTAAAAGATTAAACTTTTAAAAACACTTAAATGAAAATAAACTAAACACGAAATAAGTAAAAAGCACAATAAGGTGAGACCATCAATCGTATGAAGATGATAAGAACAAAAAGATGAGCACTTTAATCAAATAAGCATCAAGATGAGACAAATCATATACTTGAGCCGAATCAAGCTCAAGATTAAAACAAGAAAGGAAGAATAAGATAGATTATGAAAAGCTTTGAATTTAAGATAAAGATTCGACACAAATTAAAAAGTAAGATTAAGGATCTTACATGGTAAACTTGAAGAAAGAAGAACAATATTTAAATACAATATGAAAAACTTGAAATAACAATAAAGTGGAGAACTAAACTTAATTAGCTAACACCTCAAAAATGAGAATGAGGTCTTCTAATTATAGGAAGGGAGAGTTGGTAGGTGGTTGTGCTTCCTTCTTTATTTCTTTTGTCTTCTCGACTTTTTAAATAACTCGTCTTTCTCGACTTTGTCTCGGGATTAGTCGAATGATAAAATGAACTCGTCTTCTAATTTTCTTCTTTTAGTAAACTTGGTTCTTTGACTTCGTTAAACTTCCGTCTTTAGACTTTTTCTTCGATAAATCTTCAGAATAGGCCTTTGACTTCCGTTCTTCTTGCACTTTTGATCTTTTGACTTCGTCTTTTGTCTTTTTCTTCGATAAAAGCCCGTGAAAGCCTGTATTTTCTTCCTTTTTCATATTTTTGTCCTAAAACACAATAAAAACACAAACCACGCATAATTTCGCCTTTTACGACATTAAATACACGTTTTGGTCTTGTTATTATTATAAATAAGTGGTAAAAGGATAAGTGTTTTCACACTTATTAAACGTATTATTTTCGATGACGAACCAACTCACGTGACCCAAAATCCCATTCTCGAGGAGTTACCTAATCAACACTCCTCAAATGAGAATGACGTTTATCACGTTCATGAGGAGTTACCTAATCAACACTCCTCCCTTATGAATGATGATTTTGTGCTTGATCGTGATCTCTTCGAGAGAATTTCAAATATCATTAATGAGGATCATGAAGAACTTTGGTTCGATAAGCCTATATACGATGAAGAAATCGATGAGATTCACGTTCATGAGGATGACGAATATGCTGACGCCGAGGGGGCGGTGTTCTTTGTCGATCAACGTTTTGAGAACTTATACAATCCACCACCCCCTAACTGTGACTTAAATGTGAGGATTTTTAGCGTGACTAATCTTGAGTTTGAAACACCAAATATTTTCGACATCATCAAATCAGGTTTTCATAAAGAGTTTTTAAACGATGAAAAAGGAAAGGATTTTAAAATTGATTTAAAAGAATTTTCTACAAGTTTAACTCCGTCATCACCGTGTTTTATGAGTGCTACCACCTCGTCTACTTCTTTTGACGAGTGTAAGTTTCGATTTAGTATGGGGGAAGCCCCTTATGTTCCCTTGTATTTCTCCACCGAGGACGAGATATTCGATCCCATAATTGCTTGTAAAGGGAAATCTCGGTCTTCCACCGATGCAATAAATGGAAAAGATATTCATTTGCTTGGTGTGAGTCTACCTCGAGTAGCTCATAGTTTTAGTGTCCCACCCATTGTCCCGTCCTTCTATTTCTTATCTCTTTTCTTCAAACCTTTTAGGGTTTTAGCACGTGTTGAAGTGGCGTTGTTTCGTTTATCCCATGAAAACGAGGACGCCATCGTCGATCCCGGTATTTTACATCATCAAAGGACTTAGTCCTTAGTACCGGTTGCTTTTGGCATTGTTTATCATGTAAGCCCCACCAAAAATGACCAACCAAGATTATCCCTAAATGATCACATTTATGGGGATTCGAGTCGAGCTTTTGACTCGGTTATCAAAAACAAGGTGCCTCGTGGGGGATTCTCATGCTTATCCTTGTAAATATTATGGCTTTCTAATAGTGTAACAAGGGGACTTATGCTCTTCCAACCTTTGTTTTGTGGTTGTTTGTGATTGTGATTTATTAGGTTCATCGTCATCATTGAAGCCTCTCGTTTTCGTTTTATGGATCACTCGAGCTTCGATCGTTGCCTTTGTAGATTTCGATATCCGATGATATCCTTTTATGTTCTAACGTTTATCTAATTATCATAATTCATAAACGGCTGTTAGGTTATTCGTTTTACCCTTTCCATGCTCGAGATTAAGCATTCAACTTCGTCTCTAGTATGGGGGTGTTTCACCCCTAGACTCGAAACATTAAGGACGATGTTTAGTTTTAGTATGGGGGTGAGTAGATACTTCACCTTGCTTACATCAACACGCAATCTAATTTTCATCTTTTTGTTATCGTTTTATGCAAAATAAGGCTAAAAATGGCCAAATTTTTAAAAAATTCTTGTTTTTCATAAGTGTTTAAGACACGAATGTAGGTTTTCCGATGGTGAGAATAAGAGTAATTTTTTACTCGACCGTGCGTGTTGAGCACTTAGCTTCGATTCCTTAACTTTTTAGGCTAAGTCTCTTAAATGGGGACGAGAAATGATAGAGTTAATTATAAGTTACGTAATCTTTCACGATCTCATGTGTAGTAATTATTAGCTTATTCTCCCCATGCTTTTGTATAAATATATGCAATAAGTAAGGTCGTTCGATTTAAAAGGTTACTTAGCTTCTAGCCCAAGATCGTTAAAAGTTGCTCGTGTTCGAATAGAGTTCATAGCCAAGGCATAACTTATTGAAGCGGGATACGAAGATTGGCAAAGTTTCAAAAAGGTCCTAACAAGGCATGAGGAACTCCATTTTGTTGCTAAAGATCCAAGATGATATGAAGTATCATTATTCTAAAATCAATATGAAGGATCGAGACACACGACAAGAAGCAATGTACTCCCCTAAAGATCATGGAGAAGTCTATCCAAAAAGACCCTAACAAGGTATGAGGATAAATATATCCAAGTCCTAAAAGGAGGCGGATCGTTGTATATCAAGATCTCAAATAAAGATTGAAGAAAAATGACGAAGTCGTGGTCCAAGTTTGAAGAAATTCCATATATGAAGAGAAGACCATTATTTCAAGAACGTCTTCCAAGATTTGAAGTTCGAAACACATGCCAAATATCGGTCCCAGAAAGGTCTCAAATCTGAATCGAGTTATGCCAAGATATGAACTTAAGGAGATTGCGAGAAGTCGTTTTAAAAGATCGTGTCCTTTAGCTAACAATCAATTAAATCGTCCTACTTTATTTTCGACCTTAATAAAATATCGCAATAAGTTAATGATGCATCCTCATGATCATTAAGACAAAATAAAATATAAGAGATACCAATTAGGAATAAGGGAGTCTAAGTACATATTTAACACTCATGAGTAATGATTGTGTTGCTAACTTATAATAATAATGATCTCGTTACGCGCTTAACATGGAATCGAGTGAAAATCGAGGATGACGAACTTATCTCTATGAGGCATTCACGCGTTCTTGTTCCTTAACCCTAAAAGTCACTTAATCGTGATGAAAATGATACATTATGTCTAAAACGTATGTAGTAGTTTATTTTAGTTTACATTTTCAATAAATGTCACATAAAAATGATTTTTGGAAGTGCTACGATACTTAATTCTAGCATTGCGTGGGGACACGACAATGGTTTAGTATGGGGGAGTGATGAGACTGCAATTATACATAGTCTCATCGTCCAAATCGGGCTTAAAACGCTTAAAATATCATTAAAATACCCTAAAATATGCTTGTGTTTGTTCATTGTGTATTTTAAATACGGATATCATGAAATCAACAAAAGATCACAAGAATAAAGCAAAAACGAACACGGAAAATGAAACCACACAAAAAACCGGACCCGAGAAATGAATTTCCAAAAATACCCTTGAAGTTTTGAAGATTGTCAACTTTGGTCCCTCATCTTTGAAGATTTGGCAAGAAAGGTCCTTGGAGAATTCATTTGTACAAGAAATATCCTTGAAGTTTGAAGACATGTCAAAAGAACCCCTTGAAGAATGCAAATTATGTATTTTTGGTCCTTGAAACAAGTTTTCATAAAGTGGGCAGACCACATAACTTACCTACACCAATAATCCAACCATGTCACCCTTCTCAACCAACCACCATCCTCCACATCACTCCGCACGCCACATCACAAATCCACTCACTCTTTTTTACTTAACAGATTTATTTAAATCTTTTAAACACAAATTACGTGGGAAACACTCACTGTTTATCCTCCTCCCCCAATCACCCCTAATCCAAACCCATAAACCCTAATTATGAACTCAGTCAAATCAAAGGGTTTTGTCCCAATTACTTCCAGAATGATGATTAAGGGTTTGTTAATCAAAACCCACTACCCAAATAACCCACCAGCTCACCCAAGGTCCCCACACCCACATCTCCTACTAACGTCCCTTTCCACAAAACCTCAAAAGGGGACAAGATAAATGGTTGGATGCTATTACTTGGTCCCAAAGAAATTAATGAACGTCTAAGATCATTTCTCAACAGCTGTATCAAGTACATGGTCACATGATGCATTTGACTGATTTCAAAAGTTCAAGACTTCAAGGGCATAGTTGGTAGTTCATGTTTAAGGTTTTAGATAGTCCAGATTGTTCTATTTCAGTATAAAAAGAGGACTTCGGATTATGAAGCCTCTTGTTCCTGTTTTTAACATTTGTAAACATTTTATGAATGAATATTTAGAGTGTTTTTTAAAATCCTTGCAAAGTTAAGAACTGAGTTCCATTATTTACATCTTCTTGTTTTAGTATAAACTTTAAATTTCAGCATATTGTTTTGTTACTTTTAAGTTATCAAAAGTTTTTTTGGTTCAAATATTTTTTGTCCAAATCTGTTTTTGAGACCCCAATGTTAAAACTTATCATGGGTGTATGATTTTGACAAAGTCAAGTACTTGTGAAGTTATAAGATTGGTTTTCATTACTGTTGGTTACATAAGTTTTCTAGAAAAAAAGTGTATTTTCAAAGAGGAAAAAAAATTAGTTTTATTGTTTTTGCTTTGTTACTAATCCCACTGTTTTATCTACCTCGGCCAAAAGCTCTTGACAAAGCTTTTGATTGAGGTTGTGAAGCTGTTGGTTTTGTTGTTCTCCTTGTTTTCAAGAGGTATTCAAGGGTTTTGGTGTTTGTCTGTTCTAGACTCACCAAACCACCCTCCATTTGTTTCCATTTTGAAGATATTGATATCCCTCTGGTCTGTTGTAGACCAGCCAACAGGGATCCTCTACATACTTCTTATAAGCTCAAAAAAGCTCAAAAGGACTCCAAATAGAAGGCATCAGCCAGGGTATTATTGGCTTGAACCCTATTTGCTTTTCTTTTTTTTGATTATATGAATTTATGAAATGTGTTGATTGGTTTTTATTGCTTTACTTTTGTGTTTGATTTATGTCTATGCATGTTTTTATATGTGGTTATGTGCCTGGATATGATTTTTATGCTTATTTGTTAAATTTTCTTTATTAAAATTCTTGTTAACAGATTTATAGGGGTGTTTGGGTCTGATTGTTAAGCTAAGTTGGTGAGAAAACTTAGGATTAATAACAGTCTAAACAAGCTCAATAAGTTTGTTAAGGTAATATAAGATAGAATTAGAGTTTGCATGTTCTTTACTTTGGTAAAAAAATAGTCAGATTTATCAGTAGGCTCTCATAGGATTATTTAATCATTTGTATGACTTGAAATCTGGTTAATAGTTAGTGCAAGTGTTAAGTTAGGACTATTGCTAGTTACATTGTGATTTGGTATTGATTTGAGATAGAATTGGTGGCTTGAAACTCATCTATATACCAAGTGCATCAGTAAACAAGTGCCAGACCTGCCATTTATATCAGTAACATTAAATTGCATCATTTTATGTGATTTTTGTGTTTGAGCTTGAGTTTTTCTTGTTTATACTGACTCCCTACACTCAGCTGAGTGTAGGGGTGCCTTTGGTTCCAAAAATCATCAACAAACAAGCAAGATATAAGCCAAATCCGTTTTTCTGTTAAGCATCAGTGGGAAAAAGTTCCCACTGCTACTTTATTCTTTGCCACTACTTCACTAGCAGACAAAGAGTTGTGGGGTGTCACTTTCAGTTTTATCTTGGTTTAAGTACATATATTGGTAATGTATTATCCATCATTTACACATTTAGGTAATGTACTATTTTTATTACTAATATATGCTATAAAACCGGCTAATGTTTTCTAATATAGGTAATATCACCGGCTAATATTGCCACCTAGATAATTAGTTTCCACGTGGGTATTTCTTTTTAATTTTATTTTCCAACTGTGCAAATCATATATACTAAATACCTAACCCGGTCCAATTTTAATTTTATTTGCTTAAATAACTTTTTTTATCTCCTGTACCAACAAAATTATCTTCTTCATTCTAATAACTCTAGATCTGGAAAATATAAAAAATACAAAATTATTGCACTAGATAATATATGTCCATCAATAAAATCAACACCAACATCAAACCTCAAACCCAGTTTCTTCATAAAATATATATCAAAACCCAACATCAAACCTTAAACCATTATCATCATAATTCATTAATAGTTGATACAAAATTAAAAGAAGATAACTCTCTTGAAAGTGGTTATATGGTGTAGCAGCGGTTGATACAAAATATAGATCAAAATCATACTATAAACAAATCAACATCAGTTGAAAGTGGATGTAGGGTGTAGCAGCGATGATACTTGTGGTTGTCGCGTAGGCCATGTCGATGGTGGTGGAGATCAGTTGGATCGACGGTTGTCGTGTAGTCGATGGTGGTGGGGATCGATGGTGGGGTGATAATGGCGAAAGATATGTTGATGAAATGAGGAATTGTGATGATAAGATTTCAAAAAATGGATGATATGGGGTTTGTGTTTGTGACTGTTATTTTAGATTGGTGAAGGAGATGGTGGGGGTTTTAATTTAGTACTATCTTTTTTTAATTTTAATGATATTATTTTTTTAACAGTAATACATCTCATCAGTCAAATAAAGTCAAGCCTGAGGTGGTATATCAAGTAAGTAAAATAAATAAATAAAAATGACGTGTCAGTCATTTTCAAGTTGAAACCGACATCTAACCGGTTATATTACCTATATTAGAAAACATTAGCTGGTTTTTATAGACATATTAGTAATAAAATAGTACATTACCTAAATGTGTAAACGATGAATAGTACATTACCAATATATGAAGTTAACCCTTTTATCTTTTTTTTGTCCCTAGTGATCAAAATTAAGTAATTTTCATTCTTTTTATTGTTCCATAGTTAAATTATTTATTTTAAGAATTTTCAGTAAGTTTGATTTTATTTTAATGTTTATTTTGTTATTATCAAATTTAATATAGGTTTTAAATAGTTTTTATTAAACTATTTTTTGTCTTTTAGTGTAAAAAAATTATATTTTTCAGTTTTATAAATTTTCATAGTTTCATTTAAATATTTTAGGATTTTTAGAATAAAATTTCACTATTCATATTATTTAATTATTTTTTAGAATTAATTTAAGTTTAATTAGGTTATAATCCAAACTGTTTTTGTCTTATTAGGGTAAAAGGTTTTGTTTTTGACTTTTTCTATTTTTTTGCTGTTTAGTAATATAATTTAGGACTTTCAAAAAGTAAATTTAATTTTAGCATTATTTATTATTTTTAATCATTATTTTAGTTTAAAAGTGTTTTTAGTGTTTTAAAAATAGAAAAATAGTTTCTAAAAATTAGGAAAAATACTTTTTAGTGTTTAAATAATATAAGTGAGATATTTGTTTGATAAAATAATATTTTAGCCTTTTTGTTAATTATATTTAATTGTAGGGCTTTAATTAGCATTTAAAATTGAATATTTAATTAAAAAAGTTTTAAAATTTATTTATTGAATTTTTATTCTTATTTATATTATTTTAAACTTAGTTTTAATTTTTAATTAATTTTTAGCTTTAATTTTTAATTTCGTCACGTTTTACGTCTTTTCGTATACGTTTTTACGTTTTACGTCGTAGTGTAATCGTAGTGTAACTCGTCTTTAATTTTTCTCTCTTCAAACCCAAAAACGACACTAATCCAAACTTGATTTTATAATATTGGCTAACATATACACACCTCCACCGAGAACAAACGCGCATTTGTCGAGCATTGGCGTTTTCCTAAACCGTAGAACTTAAATACTTGCCACATACACGTTTTTTCTAAAACGTGTACGATTATACATACATCACATTATATTCTGAAAACCATACTTTCCCCAAGTATTCATCATGTAGTTTTTTACCAATGGGAATGCAACACTCTTCCCAACAAAAAACCAACCAATGAGTTTGTAGAAACTAGAAGGGGGGTTGAATAGTTTCTAGTTAGTTTTCAAAACATTTCGGCTTAATCCACTGTGTGCGGTTCCTTATGTGTACTTGCGGTCTTTATCAATAAAGACACGTCGGTCCATTTAGAGAACCACCGACAGTGAACTTAACCTTTTGTTACATGTTAAACTTTGACAATCCTTTGTATCAAATTCTCGATCAAGCTTGACTAGATATGAGATGTGTTTGATTGAAAGATAAATACTACAAGTAAGTAAACACACAAACACATCAAATCAAGAGTACATCAAGCAATAGTCTAAACACTAAGCACACACGTACTAAGCATAAGCTTTTCCGCAACTAGGATGTTTAGACTAAGTGATGTACACTTCACCATAATCTAAACACGAAGCACACACGTACTAAGCCTTAGCTTTTCCGCAACTTAGATGTTTAGATTATGAGATGCACACAACACACAACATATAAATACATCTATAATAGTAAAGACATAAATGTAAAGGAAAGTACCGACACGATGATTTATAGTGGTTCGGTCACGAAGCTCCTCTTCGCCCTACTCCACTCCTCGAGTACACCTTACTCGAGAGTTACTTCACTAGTCAACAAAACTCCTTTCAAGGCGGAGAAAACCATACACGTCGCTTACACATTTTCGACACTAAGCTAGATGTCGAGTCCTAATCTTAGGTAGGACCAATCTACACAACGTTGCCCACTTCACCATTTAATGACACAAGGCTAGATGTCGAGTTCTAATCGAAAGCTAGAACCAGTCTTCACGACTCTTCACTTTGAAGCTAAGTGAGAACTTCACACAACACAACTACTAATCACTTTAAAGTTTAGTGAGAACTCACAAGACACAACCACATCACTTTATAGTTTAGTGAGAACTACCTAGACACAACCACATCACTTTAGAGTTTAGTGAGAACTACCAAGACACAACCTAATCTACCCACTAGTTATGTTTTATGGCCCAACATAACAAACCTTGTGTTTTATGGCCTAAACATATAAACCATATAGATCTAAGCACACAACACTTAGATCTATAACTCTAACACTATATCCAAGTACTAACAAGACTTGGATCTACACAACTAACACCTAATCCAAGGATACCCATCACTTGGATATTCTACCATTACAAACACATCCAAGTGTACCCACAACTTGGATCTTCTACATATACATAGTAGGAAGACAATAATCATGACTTGATCTAGAGAGATCTTCATCATGTTATGACTCTAGACACTAACACTTCACAAGGGTGAAAGTGTTCTTCTCATTGCTCTTGATGAGGCAAATGAGGAATGGGATATTGGAAGGTTTTTGTGTGTTTTTGTGCAAGTAAAATAGAAGAGAATAGTCTTCTATTTATAGCCAACTCTTACCTTGGAGAGCACCTTTTTACCCAATGGATAAAAGAGTGGACTACCCATTGGATAAAAGAGTGAACTACCCATTGGATAAAAGGATGCACCTTATATTCTTGGAGCCCAAATTTAAATTTTGAATTTTGAATTTATTAGTTTCCCTCCATCTTCTAGAAGCTTCCAGAAATCTTGAGTAAGCCTAAACCGGCTTGACTGCCCGCGGTTCTATATCTTCTCGCGGTTCGATATCACTAAGGAACCGCGTGTTCTATAAGAGAACCGCGCGTCCTTCTTGTCTTTCATGACGAATGTAATCTTCAAGGTGTCGAGAGAAGTATACATAAGTATGCTTGAGTGATTACGAGTACCTTACACATTTTACATTATGTATTGCGAGTTATACGTTTGTCATCACCAAAACATAAAGGGATCATCTTGATTAAACATCGTAATGTTTGCACTAACAATCTCCCCCTTTTTGATGATGACAAACAAGTAAACCGTAACGCATAGTAAAATGTGAAACGTACTCGTTTACACTTCCTTCTCCCCCTTTTGTCGAATCAAAAAGGTAGTCGTCATTTGAGGAAGAGTAGATTTAATATCATTTGAGGTAGATCACGCATCCAAAGGTAGTCGTCGTTTGTAGAAGAGAGGAATCAACTTTGAGATAGCTTGCATCCAAAAGATATTCGGTTGAGAGGCGAGAATCCGAACCGTAATCCCATCATCCAAAGATATTGAGCTTGCATCATCCTAGTGAAGTCTTCAATCACCATAGGTTAACCACCTCCATGTCTTCGAGATCCCATAATACATTACTTGCAAGATGTTCAATGAATGCAATTTAAGTGAGTCAACGATTGCAAATGTAATGACTTGAACTCTTGCAAATGCTCCCCCTTGATATGAGCTCCCCCTTGCTTGAGGCACCAACAAAGCAAGAATAGTGACGAGCTACAAAAATGGGTTAGTAGTGTCCTACAAAACAAGGTTAGTAGACAAGAGCATATATAAAAAGAGTTGTCACCCAAACGGGGATGATAAACAAGTCGTTTGCACAAACAATGACAAGCAAAGAAGTGTGCATGCGATGCTATCAATCCATAAACAAATCAAAGGAGAGGATCTTGACAAGATCAATTAACAATTGTTGGAATAGAGATAGAAAAGAAACATTCATACCAATTGTAATGATACTATGTCAAAGGGTAAAAAGCTTAGAATTTTTGGAATCACCCAAGAAAAGTCAAGATTTAACCCTCAACTCTCAAAAAACAAGGAGAGGATTTTGAGGAAATCAATTCAAAATTGTTGGAGTAGAGGTAGAAAAGAAACATTCAAGAATTTAAAGATATCATCTCAAGGGGTTAAAAACTTAGAATTGATGGAATCACCCATACCAATTGTAAATTTTAACCACAATCAACTCTCAAAAAGAGGAACAAAAATATCTCAACCTAGAGACATTTTTGACCAAAAAAAATAAAGGAAAACAAAAAGCGGATAAATTGACGCTTTAAGAAAAATTCGGGATATAGGACATTATAGGCAAAAATGCGTATGAATGTCGACAGCAAATGGTGTTTAGCATACGATAAACTACATGCTCAAAGTTTCGTAGCTCTTCTCAATCATTATGGATGTTCAAAGAACAATTACATGATGAGGAAAGGGTAAGGCTCGACTCAACTTAGTTTAGAAATACTAGAAGAAAGAGACTCGACTTAGAAGAGCATGATTAAAATGAATTGAGAGAGACTCAACAAAGAAGTTAAGGATAACTTCACAAATTGATTCATGAATACTATACCTTAGAAGGTGATAGTGAAATCTCGAAAGAAAATGAGAGAAGAAACTCAAAAGAAGCTCAAGAAGACATGAAGAGTTAGTATAAAATCTAACACATAATCAAGTAAGCACATAGGATAATTCATGCAATGCCTTATGAAGTCTACAATAAACCAATGTAGAGAAGGTGCGCAATTAACACATATGGCATGCAAGAAACAAGATTACTTAAAAAGAGAAGACTAAGTAAAACATGTTAGCACGTAGCATTTAAGGACATGCATGAGTTAGACACATCTAAGAAATATTATATCGGAATTGCTTGACAAAGACAAAACCTTTATAATAAGCATGCATTCATTAACTAATCAATTAAGCATATAACATACGGATAAGCAAGAAGATATATAAGCAAGTAGCATACAAGCAAGTCATCTATCTAGATATCACAAATCAAGCTACATGTAATGTAAATCTCCAAGAAGATTCCTAATTCTTATTAGTTTAAGAAAAGGACTCAAAATAAGAGAAAAGAAAAAACATAATAACAACAAGATCCAAGACTCAAAGAAAAATCATGTTGAAAAACATGAAAGGAAATACAAGAGAATAAAGATCATACAAAGATGTATAAAAAAACAAGCCTAAAACTTAAGCATAATTTTAATCTTAGTTACACTAAAATCCTAAGATTTGCTTAAATTAGATGTCTTAGCAATAAGCAATCCACATGCTTAAATGAAAGACAAGGGTGGTGGCGGAATTTGGTGGGGTGAAAGGTGAAGTCACCAATGAAGGTCTACGAAATCTTGGCCTATTCTACATGATGGATTCGATTGATTAGATGGATTGATTGATTAATATAAATAAAGATAGATGAAGGAGATGGGGGGTAGAGAGAGAAAGGAGAGAAGGGGAGGAGTAGAGAGAGAAAGTGAAATATGATTAAAATGAAAATAAAGTAATCACCAACCCCTCCTAACATGCTAGGAGGGGGTATATATAGCCCACCCTACATGTGGGCTATATGGACTATATGATAAATAACTAGATCACGAGCCCAATACATTAATATATCGTTGGAGCGACTGATCCTTCATAAATACGTAAAACGTATTTCCAACAATCTCCTCCTAAGGGAGGTCGCTCCAAGAGACAAAGTTCTAAATATTCTATATCTCGTGATCTATGCTAACTAAGATGTGACCAAGACTTTATTAGGAAAAACGTATTTCCAACAATTTCCCCCCTAAGGGAGGTCACATCTTTTTACAAAATCTTAAACCTAGCATCTATGCTTGAGTCTTCGATCTCGTTCTTGTGAATATGATTCATGTGATCTTTGACTTAAGTCTTGAGCATGTTTCCTTTCCTTGACCTTGTGCATTCATCACTTGTGATATTCGCCTCTTCGTGACTTCATGTTCCACATACTTATACCTTTATAATTCTTGAAAGCTTCAGAGTTTGATACAGCGGAAGACTTGACCTTCAGACTTTCTTGAATTAGTTGAAGTACTAAGTGTATGTAGTATAAGCATGTGGTGACGACTTCTTCTGGATTGTACACCGCAATGCCACCTTCTTGTTACTCTGCATAAGACAGTTAGCAACAAAACATATACACGGATGAAATGGCCTTGAACATTTCATTCTAATTCGGTAGCATTTTACCTCCGGTCGGTGAAGACCGTTGGACGATATTAGATATCGTACTTGTGACATGTAGTTTCAATTAAGAACCTCATTGACAAGATTTCGCGGGTAAACCCGTTCTCTTTACTCGACTGTCCAAAGCTGACTGCGAACGTAAAGAGTGAATCATTTGGGTAATATTATCCGCATGATTTGAAGCCGTCAATTCATGTTCCTGGAACAAGAGAAGTTCAATTAAGAACCGCACCATCGTTGCTTTCCAGTTGTCACGAGCTTGATTCATATAGAATCTTGCAAGTTACCTACCAAGTGCTGTTTGATGTTAACACTAGAAGGATTTGCATTCATCACTGTAAATACTTAATAGTATTACTCTGAATGTTCTGGCAAGATCACTAAGATATTGCGTAGAGGCCTGGAACGTGTTTAAATTCATTTAAGAGTTTAAACCACTGTTGCTTTCCAGTTGTCACAAGTTTGATTCATAAAGAATCGCACAAGCACCTACCATGAGCTTTTTGACGTTCGCTCAAGAAGGATTTCCATCTTCATTGTAAATACTTTCGTATTACTCGGATGTTCAGGCAAGATCATGAAGATTTTGTGTAGGACTCTTAATATCTTTCTTACTTTTCACATTGTGTGAGCAAGCAAGGAATAATGAAAATGTGTCCTAATGAGATATTTGATGATCTCAAATGGCTCTAGACTCAATCGTGCATTTTGGATTCTAGTGATCGGAGGCTGGAGAGGAGTGTCACCTTTTCAATACCAATTTATTCAGAGTGAATAAATCAATAGATAATGTGTTGTCTCCGTGTGATTAAAACAAATATCTTTTGAGAGATATCTGAGTTAGCTGGGATGGGTTTTGCATTGCATCACTGGGTCCATGATGTCTATCTTCAATATCGAGAATCATTAAAATGATCTCAATAGCATATGAGTTGACCCGGTTTCTGCCTAAGTTGTAAGGAGGGCTACTTTCTTTACACCCTTTATCTTTACAATTCTTTTTCATTCTTCAACCCCTTCAATGCTTACCAATACGTCATAACTAGCACCTTGTTGTGATTGTTCCAGTGCTAACTTAAGTACTTGGTCGGCATTCAGCTACGTTCATAATCTTTCTCCATCTTTCCTAAGGACTACTATTTTTAGCTATGGAATGTCCTTGGGAAGATTCCTCCGGTTTTAGAGGAATCATTGGACTTTAACCTATCCTACCATCCTTATGTCACCACAATCTTCACCGTCGTGAATAAAGATGTTTTGGGTAAGTGTATGTCACCATGAAATCCATTTTGAAGTGCAAATCCATTTTGCTCCCCCTTAACATATGCCACGATATCCGAAAACATTTCGCACATGTCGGGATGAGCTAGCACGTTAAGTCAAACCATTTTTTATTAATCATTTCTCATAATAAATCACATTTTCTCCCCCATATTAAAAATATTAACCCAATCAATGTTTTTAATATCAATTGATTTAATAGCATTTTAAGAAAATTTGGGAAGAAATATGCAAAACCAATTATCTTCATGAATTACACAAGCTCCCCCTCAAATTAATGAGAGTGTACTTGAAACGTAAATTAAATACCTTTTAAACACAAGTGTAAGGTATTTATCACGTGCAAAGATCATATTTGTTAATGTATTCACAAGATTAGCGATTTATGAGGTTGGACCTGAATGATGGAGAACATCATATGAAAGAAGCACATGGTTCTTGTTTACGAATGTTGGTCGCCTCATCACGTCTGAAGTTATCTCTTGACTCCATGTGTACGATTGATATCGTTGTCTTGACACCAACATGTGAACTTGGCACTTTCGGCGTCAAGGATTCTGAATGCTGGACAATTGCTCCCCCTCAATTGTTGACCCGTGTTCTATTGAAAGAGCTGTAGTCGCCGTTTGAGTAGTCGCATCGTCGAGTATGTAGATATTAATTGTAAATTGCTACGGTTGGTGGAGATGATAACTTCATAAAAACAAGATTTCTCTTGTTTTAACAAATAAATGCACTGACACGTACATATATCCGTGTTAGATTGTGTTATAAAGTAAACACAATCCCTTACATGGTTGTAAAGTAAACCATGACCGAGAAAATTAATTCCCGTTGTTGAGTCAAAGCTTTCCGGTGAAATGCTTGACTTTAATATGAAAAGTGGGTTACTAACTGAAATAATAGCAAGCCATTTTGAGCATGTTTTAAAACGTTTGAACTTCTGCTCGAACTTTATTTACAACCCCATGTCATTATTGAATGACATTTCTAGTATCGTAAATATTATCGATTCCAGAAGACATGCTCTTTTTATCAAAACATTTTTGAACACACAATTTTGAAAGATTTAGAAAAACCTTTTGAGAAATTCTCGAAAAATTGTGTTCAAAGTTTTGAAAACCAATTACTTGAGCTTAAGATGTTGAATATCTTATAAGACGAGCTCAAGTCCGAGAAGTTGTAAACTTCCCGTTGTTAAGGATAAGTTTATCATCGGCGATAAACTTTCCTTTTAACTGAAGAACGAGTCCTAAGCTGACATTTACTTAGAAGTCGTTTTCATGAGCTTGAAAACTTTGACTGTTTTAACGGAAAGCTCATGACCGAGAAAGGTTAATTTCTCGTTATGAGGAAAAGTTCTCTTATTTAAAAGATACACTTTCCTTTCTGAGCTTAAAACTTCGAATGTTTTAAGACAAGCTCATGACCGAGAAAGGTTAATTTCTCGTTAAGAGGATAAGTTATCATAAAAGATAAACTTTCCTTTCTTTGAAGTCCGGGGCATAAACTATGATGTGATTATACGCCAGATACACGAGCTTAAAACCTTTGAATAGTTTTAACGGAAGCTCGTGTCCGCGAAAATTTAATTTCTCGTTTTGAGGATAAGTTTATCATCGGTGATAAACTTTCCTTTCTTTGAAGATCGGGTCATCATCTTATATTTAATGATGAACCATTGTGCATGAGCTTAAAAACGTTGAATGTTTTTTAATATTAGCTCATGCCCGAGAAAACTTAATTTCTCGTTGTTAGGATAAGTTTATCATCGGCGATAAACTTTCCTTTCTTTGATGAACGGGTCACACACTGTGATTTGCCTATGAGCCATTTGATAAGCTTAACCATGAATCCCCTGAGACACTTGTTTCTCCGATATCTGCTTCTTCAGCAACCAAACTCTAAGAGTATCCTTAGTTGAACGGTATACAATGATTGTACCGCTTCGTTCTTTTGGAACATCAACTTTGGTACCTGCATTCTCATTAGGAATTTGCTTGCTTTGACATGGGTTAGCGATATCAATTTTAGAGGCATGTGGGGGTTCACAGTTGGCTTTACTTGTGTCAGAGGCGACTTGAGTAGATGATTCACTTGTCTTAGCTGGCAAACGTTTCCTTTTATAGAAAACCGTAAGTTTAGGCTTAAGTGATGTATCATCTTTATCAATTTCCTCCCTAGTAGTCTTAGTAGAATCGGAGACTATCCTAGTTAAAGGGCACTCGTTTCCTACAAGAGTGAAAGTTCTACCAGTGGGGCGCCAAACTTTACCAAAGGGTTTGATTTTAGCTATCCACTGGGACTTAATTCTAGCACGGGAGTTCACCTCATCAAGTAATTTCTTGACACAGGAGTCATGATTTGCCGTAAAGACACATTTTCTACATGTTTTACAAGTAGCATATTTAATGTCCGAGTAATTCCTAGATGATTGATCGATGCTCCTAGGAGATGACATGCTACGGTTAGCAGTGTTGGGTAATCTAGAAGGCATTTGACTAGGTTTGACATTGCTATCTCTTACATGTGTCTTTTGCATAGCTTCCCTTAGACCAGATTTATGGCAAACGTCATTTGAACTAGTTCTAGACTTTGTCTTGGTATTTTTAGGGAAACTAGAGGCAATCATGTGATTAGGTCTTGCCAAAGCTGTTTTGATCACAGTGGGCCTAGTTGCTGGAGTGACTGGTCTAGGAAAATGAACCAAATCAACTTGGGAGGCAAACCGCGGTCTCGAGGATTGTGGTCGCTCGGATCTAAATGCAGTAGCTTGTCTGATAGTCGGTTGTCTGACGAACTGATTTGTAGGCGGTTTCCCAAGATTGATGGTTTTTCAAGCTTAGTGTCCACACTAGGTCCTCTATTTTTCCTTAATTCGTTTTTCAACACAGCTATAGCAAAAACCTTTTCCTGAACTTGAGCTTTTAAGGTCTCATTTTCTTTGAGCAATTCATCTTGGGATGCCAATTTAGACTCTAGTAACTGAATTTGTTTCAAAAGATTATCCTTTTCAGCTTTAGAATCTAAAACTTTTTGATCCAATTTTCTTTCAAGAACAACGTTAGACTTTTCAAGTTTTTCAAAGTATGCTTCAAATTTGTCCGTTTTCTTAGAAAATTCAAGTTTGGCATCCTCAAGATCTTTTGATTGCTGAGATACAATCGTTTCGAGCTCTTTAATCTTGGAATCAGAATCAGTTAACGAAGCAGTTATAAAGCATTTATCATGATGTACTATAGCATTTTGAACAATCTCTCCCCCATTATGACTTACATCGGATGAATCAGAAGTGGTATTGCTATCACTCTTTTCCATTCTATTTTTGTCATAATTAGGTTCAGAATGCTCAATGTGCGGCATATCATCAGCATATACATCATAAACAACATTACATTGTACCATGTTCGCAGGCGCTTCGTCATAAACGGGTATGGTATCATCATAAGAGATGTCTGTAACATTCCTTGACACGTTGGTAATGTCATGCTTAACTGTTGATTCCATGTCCTTGCATCCTTTAGCCTCCAATGCGTCAATCGTATGACCATTTTCCTCTTGCATCGAAGATTCTTGCACTCCATTATCACACGCTTGCTGAAGTCGAGATCTTTTATAAATCGAAGACGAGACCGATGTCATGAGTTTCAATATTGTATCACAGAAAACTCGAAGCTCGGTATGTGTATCTCGAAGAAATGATTGATAAATCAATGAACTTTCAAGCTTGACGATATTGAATTGGAGAAAAGGCGTGAGTTGTGTCACAAGAGTGTTATATGCAAGTGCCGATGCAGAGTGATTGAAGTCTTTATTGTGGATTTGCTCTGCCAGTTGGGTCAAGATGATGAACATCGATTCCATGAATATATGACGATCTTGACCAAAGATTGTCACAAATTCGCTCCATCCTTGAATCCGTGAAAGAGTAACTAGATGATACTGAAGCGTTTGAAATGAAGTGCTGCCAGTATCACTAACTTTGTATTGCATTTTATGCGCTTTTGACATGTCGAATCTAACGAATCCATTGAATATAGATGAAAAATAAGGAAGGATTACTTATTGAAAGTGAGGATTACTTTGTTTTTCGAGTCCAGTCACGTTTTTGAGTCGAGTGTTTTGAAAGATCGGGGCGAGGCTGTGTGGGTCGAGAGTGTGTTGGAGTCAAGGGTGTGGGTCGTGTCGTCGAGAGTGTTAAGGTGAGAGGGTGTTGTGTGAGTCTGGATGAGACGAGATGTGTTGGTCGAGTGTGTTTGTCGGGTGGGTTGGGATATGTGGAGACGAGTGTTGGTTTTGGTGTGTCAAATCTATGAAGTTTTAACAGTTGAAGGTGAGGGTGTGTCTAAAGTCTATTTATTTTGGTCTCTGTTTGAGTCAGTTTGAGTGTGAGGCTTGAGTGGGTGATGGTGTCTTGGAGTCGAGGGTGTTGTCGAGGGTCTTTTTGGTTTGTATTTAGACGAGTGTTGTGTGGGTTTGAGAGTCTAGATAGCCGTTACGTATGAATCGAGAAACAAAATCCTTGGTTCGGAATAACCGCTCGTTCGGAATAATCGTTCGTTCGGAATAACCGTTCGTTCGGAATAACCGTTCGTTCGGAATAACCGTTCGTTCGAAATAACCGTTCGTTCGGAATAACCGTTCGTTCGGAATAACCGTTCGTTCGGAATAACCGTTCGTTCGGAATAACCGTTCATTCGGAATAACCGTTCGTTGAGGCTGGATGGGACTGATAATTTGTTTGAAAGGACAAAAGGACAAAAGGACAAAACAAAAAAATAAAATCTGACCAACGAGACTGATAACAAAAAAATTTGACTATATAAAAAAATAAAAATATTAAAAATAAAATAAAAAATTTAATCACTTTGACATCAATTAAAATCTGATATATAAAATCTGATAATAAAATCTGATATATAAAAAATAAAATTAAAAAAAAATGAAATACTTGAAAATAGACAATCAATTAAAAATAAAACTAAAATACCAAAGGCCTCTTGGTCTAGCGGTATGTGAGTTGCCCTCTAACCTAAAGGTTGTGGGTTCAAGTCTCGGTAGAAACATGTGAGATAGAAATTGTGAGATATTTGTGTGAGTTGTAAAAATTGCCTTTCAAAAAAAAAAACTAAAATTAAAAGTGTAATTAAAAATTTGCAATAAAAAAATTCAATCAAAAAGTAAAAAACGTGTCTTTTGTTTTTCTCAATCAAAAAAAAAATAATCAAACGAAAAATAAAACTTCTTGTTTTCAAACAAAAAGGCAAAACTAAAAAAATAAAATACAAACTTTTTATAAAGATTCGAATATATATAACAAAAATTCGTGATTTTTATATATAAGAAATTTGTGATTTTGTATAAAATAAGTAAAACAAAAGATTTGACTATGATTTAAAGAATAAAAATACAAACTTTTTAAGATTTAAGCTTGATTAAATCAAAACCCACCAAAATCAATTAAAATAAAAGCAAGAATAAACCAATCTAACCTTGGCTCTGATACCAATTGAAGGTCTACGAAATCTTAGCCTATTCTACATGATGGATTCGATTGATTAGATGGATTGATTGATTAATATAAATAAAGATAGATGAAGGATATGGGGGGTAGAGAGAGAAAGGAGAGAAGGAGAGGAGTAGAGAGAGAAAGTGAAATATGATTAAAATGAAAATAAAGTAATCACCAACCCCTCCTAACATGCTAGGAGGTGGTATATATAGCCCACCCTACATGTGGGCTATATGGACTATATGATAAATAACTAGATCACGAGCCCAATATATTAATATATCGTTAGAGCGACCGATCCTTCATAAATACGTAAAACGTATTTCCAACAACCAAGGGTTCAACAAAGTCATTCTCAATGGGAACGCTTTGGATACGTTGAGGTTGGGTAGTCACATCCAAGAGAGTACTAGGAGTGAAGGGTGAGGTTATCTCATTCATTCTAGATTGGAATGAAGAGGAGGTAAAACCATGTAAATGGTTGGTACCATGGGTTGAGGTAGTCTTGCATTGTGCAAGAGGTGGTGATGGTGATGAAGAGATGAGAATGGGCACAATCTCATTCTTAGGTGTGGAAAAAGGTGAAGAGTTAAGTTTTGGTAACTTAATCTTAAATTTGAGGTGCCTCTTTGAAGAGGAGGTTTTGGATGAATTGGAGGTTCTTGTAGAAACCATGGTAGTAATGGGTGGTTTAAGGGGTAAGGATGAATGGTTTGAGGTGTGAAGACCATGGCTAACAAGGTGGGTTTAAAAGGGTGAGAGGATGATCCAAACTAGTAATGGGTTAAAAAGGGAAAGCCCAAGATATTTTGGGAGTGATCAAAGGTTTGAAACAAATATTCCAAAGGGTGTTGGAACAATTGGGAAGTTTCAGAAAACCCGAATTTGAGAGATTCTGCCCGCGGTTCTTTATCTCCATCGGCGGTTCCATATTCATATGGAGTCGCGGTCTATTTAAAGAACCGCCTACAGAGGCTAGGTTTAGGTGGTGAAGGAGGATTTTCCAATTCAGCAAATCCTAATGTTCTAGTCTAACTTATCATAAAGTCATGCTTAAGAGCAATAAAAACTAGAACACACACAAAGGAAAGACACATAGGTTCAATTAGCACGTAAGAGGAAAGCTAAGACAAACCTAATGGCTACAAAAGAAAAAAACTCCTAATGACTGTTGGGTCAAAAAGTTGATGTGGCAGAAACTCAAAAACGAAGAAAACATGAAGGTATTTGTCTAGGCGTTGACAAGAGCATTCCAGGCGTTGACATGTACAATTTAGGCGTTGATGGAATCAAGCATTGTCAAGAGCAATCCAAGCATTGTCACATGCAATTCAAGCATTGACAAAACGTAGACAAAGAAGCTTATGGAAGCTTCTATTTAGATAAAAATGCAAAAGATATTCTGCATAAGTTTACTTAAATAGAAGATTTACTTGTTTATTCATTCTTATCTCTTGTAAACCCTAATCCTTACACTATAAAAGGAACCAAGGGTCATAGGTTTTATTCATATAATTCATTCACAATGTAAACCTAAAGAGTGTGTCGACTAGACGTGGGATTCAATGTATACACGTCTAGTGATTGTTAATTATTAATATAGTTAGCAATCCAATTGTTTTAATTCATGTTTTGTGCCTAAACACCTTGTTAATGATTGTTGTTCTAATTCCGCTTTGATTATGTTAATCATATGAACAATGATCATTCCTAGTAGCTTAAAAGATCCGGAAACCAAGGTTTCCACAATTGGTATCAGAGCCTCGTGGCTCGTGATGCTAGGACCAACAAGGTGTTCGTATATCGTGAAGAAGAAGAAAAATTCGTATAGAGTTTTTCTGGACGATTTTGTGTGCGCAGCAGTATTCAGAAGGTCATAACTTTTGATTGAACAGTTGGATCGTCACGAAATTTTATATGTGTGTTCTACATACATATATCTAAACATCCACCGGAGGGATTGTCGAGTTTTATCCCCAGGCAAAAGTTATTAAGCGTCAAAGTCAGCAGGGAGTAAATGCAGTTTTCTGTGAACAGCCATGTTCAAAACACGATCTCTCCTTCGTTAACCGTTGGATCTTCGTGATTTTTGGACTGTAGGTTCTTGGCACTTGTGTCTAGAATCACACCGGAGCGATCGTCGAGTTCAGCTCTCAAGAAAAACTTATAGCTCGTCAAAGATCGCTGGTTAAGGTATTGATGTTTTTGCTCTTTTACATAAAATCATGAACTAGGGTTCCTTAAACCCTAGATCGATTTTATAAAACATAAAGTTGTGTTATGTTAGTGTTCATGGCTGATATTATTCAAGAATGTACAAGGATCAAGTCCTAGTTCAACCTTAAACCTCATATAGGGTTTAAACTTAGATCTTCAAAACTAGGGTTTGATGGTAATGAGCTTTGTTTGATCTGTATAAAAAGAGCAAGTGATATCAACTGAAATCATGGTTCCAAGGAAGTAATTATGGATGCAATACGTTTGTGGTCCCAAGATCTATGTTACTGTTGCATTAATGGAAGGGGATCATGATATACGTGGGTCTTCAAATCTATCTTAGGACGTGATTGATGGGTCAACATCAGAAAGTGATGTTATGAGTAGCATAGTCTTTATACGCATGCTAAAAAAGTGTGTTGGATCACGTGAAGGATAATGCAGAAAAGATAATATTATTGATCGATTTGAATGAAGAGGCTGCGTGAGTTATGGAAGGGACGTGACTACAAAGTGAGATGCTATTTTTCAGGGATTTATTCAAACAAGGCAAGCCATCCTATTGGTGGAATAATTTGCATTCACACGATCCCCACATGATTCAAGATTCTGTTCACACGAAAATATTGTTCTTATTGGAGGAAAACTTTTTATGTTCACACGACCAACAGGAAGCAAAAGAAGAAAAAGGACGTGTGATGTATTTTGTTCGTATACCGTTTCTCTCCAAAGAGTATTTACTATTGGTGGACATCACATTATGGGTAGTGAGAAGATAGTGACGTGAGGTTAAACGTTGTGTTCACACGATTTAGTCTTCCGTCTGTGTTCACATGATCTAAAAGGAAAAAGGGCATGATGATTGGTTCATAATTGAGTGTTCACATGGTTACTATGGACTTGCGGTTACATGATCAAAGAAGATTTATTCACTTATTTAACGTTGAAAAGGTAACGTTGATATTTAATTCAACGTTGACAAGTGAAAAAGACGTGGACGCTGACAAGACTTCATTTGACGCTGACAGGAAGAGTTTTGACGCTGACAGAATAAGTCAACGCTGATAGAGTTGACAGTGTCGTCCGATATATGAACTTCAACGCTGATAGGTATTGTCCGATATTGGACAATACATCTGCCAAAGATATTGGACAGAAGAGGATATTGGACAACACAAGGTTTGCTGCTGTTTGAGAAAATTGGACGTTTTGAGCACACAAAAAGGAGGATTATACACACGAAGGTACATGGAATCTCCGTTTTAATCTAGAATATCATGTTGATATTTATGGCTCAGATATTTTTCAAAGGAATTAATGATTTTAAGGCGAGTTAGCAACAATTCATGAAGAATTTTATTGGATTATGTAATCGGGATAGCCTTGTGAAAGAGTTATTCGCTAACAGCTTTTACATATGAAGATATTGACTTGTCATGAAGAGGTGTTAGCTTAAGGGGAAGAATTCTTATGGTAAGTTTGATGATTGAAGAAGATTTTCGCGAGTTTGTGTTTTATCATATCTTTAAATCATGGAGGGATACCATTGGTTTGAAGATAACTTGTTCGTGCTTTACATAGTTGGTGATGAAGACTTGTCATAACACTTGAAGGAGTTACATTATCGTGCTCAGTGTCTCACAAAGGATGAGAATATTGACAAGGGATCGAGGTCTACTTATATTTAGTCATTTGTATAAGTTTTTCATCACATGGATAGTACAAGACATGGAACACAAGGTTGGGTTATTCTACTTCTACATCAAGAATACTTTATTTATTTTTCTTCAAGATCATTACATAGAGCCTACATATGGAGAATCTTCAAAGATAAGCAATTTGAAGATCATGTACAACTTACAAGAGATACACATAGAGTTTTGCCACTATCAACTAGGGGAAGATTGTTGGGTCAAAAAGTTGATGTGGCAGAAACTCAAAAACGAAGAAAACATGAAGGTATTTGTCTAGGCGTTGACAAGAGCATTCCAGGCGTTGACATGTACAATTTAGGCGTTGATGGAAGCAAGCATTGTCAAGAGCAATCCAAGCATTGTCACATGCAATTCAAGCATTGACAAAACGTAGACAAAGAAGCTTATGGAAGCTTCTATTTAGATAAACATGCAAAAGATATTCTGCATAAGTTTATTTAAATAGAAGATTTACTTGTTTATTCATTCTTATCTCTTGTAAACCCTAATCCTTACACTATAAAAGGAACCAAGGGTCATAGGTTTTATTCATATAATTCATTCACAATGTAAACCTAAAGCGTGTGTCGACTAGACGTGGGATTCAATGTATACACGTCTAGTGATTGTTAATTATTAATATAGTTAGCAATCCAATTGTTTTAATTCATGTTTTGTGCCTAAACACCTTGTTAATGATTGTTGTTCTAATTCCGCTTTGATTATGTTAATCATATGAACAATGATCATTCCTAGTAGCTTAAAAGATCCGGAAACCAAGGTTTCCACAATGACATACAAAGTTCATCAAAGTAAACTATTATTAGTCATATATAGGAAGAGCCATTTAGCCAATTTAGAGAATGAGTATGAGACTATCACTAGAGGTGCTCAATTAAGGCTAAACACGACCATTTTTACGAGTTATACACCAACTCAACTTCCCACATGAAAGTAATTCAACCGTCAGGTCAAATTAAGATCCTAGTGCATAAATTCTCTAGTAGTCATTCTCAAGTTAGACAAAATGTAATTCCAATATTTGCCTAATAAAGTTTAGCAAGGATGAAACTTGCATGGCGGCACAATGCATGACCTAATGAGGGTAAATAATGCACCATTGCATATCTTGTCAAACAAGTCTAGTTAAGGTTAATTACCTTAATAGAACTTGAGGCCAATAACATTGAAGTGTATAAACAAAGTTTACACAAACCAAAGGAACACTCTTGATTAGTCTTTCGGAAATGACACATTTATAAATTGCATAGCAATGTAAATTACTTGAGTATTTTGGATGAAACATCCAAGTTATCAAACCGACTCTATTGTGCATTATAAGTAATTATTAAACAAAATATATCTAACAATTTGAACAAGTAGATTCAATATAACACCATCAACACAAGTGTGAGTTATGATCCGATGTATATTATTAATAATCCACATTCATGTCTACACTAAAAAACATGTCAATTAGATTCGATAATGATACCAATCATAGTTTGAATAATGCATTGATATTTAATCGAAATCTTTCTTAATTCCCACAAACACTCTTTTAATAGAAAATAGCTAAGATATTCAAAGGGTGTTTCATGTTTTATAGTGAGACATTTATCTACTTGAACTAATAACACAATGATCGAGTAAGACGACCCAAATCACTAGATTTGATAAGCTCCCAAAGCTTTCAAACCTAAGAGTGTTAATAAACATAACGAGGTATACATGATGTTTATATAACATATATAAACCTAGAGATGTTGATCCTATATGCAATGCACAAATAATGTTGCAACCAAAATGCAAGAAATCTAGCATACATCCTAATTAGGAAGAACTAGATACTAACAAATACCAAGCAAGGCACAAGAGACTAGACATATAAGCAATACTACTACAAATAGCAAGGAACACTTAATAATGTCTGCATATATAATAACACACAAAGAAACACACACAAACAATTAGCTTAACACATAAAAGCATTCGTCCATGTTTTGAGTGTTAGATATACCAACATATACATAGCTTGATCTTATTTGAAAATAGTTTTCGACACATTTCAAAATTTAATTAAGTTCAACACTTTATAAATATATCAATTTACAAAGATATATCAACAAGAGATGTCCAACTTGATATAAAAGAGTAAAACACAAGTTTTACGACAAACCGAGACTCAATACTTTGGACAAAGTATAGAACTTATAAAACATTTAAATTTAAATTTGAATAAAGGTTTGGAAGCATTTTTAATTGAAAGAAAACTCAATTACGTTCGAAACGCTGGGTGGCACGACTTCTACGGACTTACGGTTGATTTTATATAATTTTTCAAAGTTTGCAAAAATCTGAGTCAGACTGGCCGCGGTTCCTTATTGATAAGGAACCTCGGGGAAGAGATAAAGAACCGCGTCCAGAGGGCAAAAATGGGGTTTTTGGCCAAAATCATTTGGTAAATTTTTGGAAGGACTTAGGACTCTAAAAAATCATTTTAGACACATAAAACTCGTATTTTAGAGTTAATTATGTCATAAAAGATTTTTATACTTCCAAACATGAAAAGATTTAATTCAAGCTATTATACAAAGTTTATTTAACACCAAAACTTGTACGGATGAAACAACAAAACACATTTCATAAGTAATCACTCTTCATGAACAATTTGATACAAAGATCGTCTCTATTTTTAAAAACCGTTTTCATTTTGAAAACCATTTGTTTTGAAAAACTAGAGCAAGGATCGATCCAAGCTTTAAAGTACAATATACTTCAAAGATCTTGTGTGACCATCTCTCGGATACCAATTGTAGAAACTAGAAGGGGGGGTTGAATAGTTTCTAGTTAGTTTTCAAAACATTTCGGCTTAATCCACTATGTGCGGTTCCTTATGTGTACCCGCGGTTCTTTATCAATAAAGAACCGTCGGTCCATTTAGAGAACCGCCGACAGTGAACTTAACCTTTTGTTACATGTTAAACTTTGACAATCCTTTGTATCAAATTCTCGATCAAGCTTGACTAGATATGAGATGTGTTTGATTGAAAGATAAATACTACAAGTAAGTAAACACACAAACACATCAAATCAAGAGTACATCAAGCAATAGTCTAAACACTAAGCACACACGTACTAAGCATAAGCTTTTCCGCAACTAGGATGTTTAGACTAAGTGATGTACACTTCACCATAATCTAAACACGAAGCACACACGTACTAAGCCTTAGCTTTTCCGCAACTTAGATATTTAGATTATGAGATGCACACAACACACAACATATAAATACATCTATAATAGTAAAGACATAAATGTAAAGGAAAGTACCAACACGATGATTTATAGTGGTTCGGTCACGAAGCTCCTCTTCGCCCTACTCCACTCCTCGAGTACACCTTACTCGAGAGTTACTTCACTAGTCAACAAAACTTCTTTCAAGGCGGAGAAAACCATACACGTCGCTTACACATTTCCGACACTAAGCTAGATGTCGAGTCCTAATCTTAGGTAGGACCAATCTACACAACGTTGCCCACTTCACCATTTAACGACACAAGGCTAGATGTCGAGTTCTAATCGAAAGCTAGAACCAATATTCACGACTCTTCACTTTGAAGCTAAGTGAGAACTTCACACAACCACAACTACTAATCACTTTAAAGTTTAGTGAGAACTCACAAGACACAACCACATCACTTTATAGTTTAGTGAGAACTACCTAGACACAACCACATCACTTTAGAGTTTAGTGAGAACTACCAAGACACAACCTAATCTACCCACTAGTTATGTTTTATGGCCCAACATAACAAACCTTGTGTTTTATGGCCTAAACACATAAACCATATAGATCTAAGCACACAACACTTAGATCTATAACTCTAACACTATATCCAAGTACTAACAAGACTTGGATCTACACAACTAACACCTAATCCAAGGATACCCATCACTTGGATATTCTACCCTTACAAACACATCCAAGTGTACCCACAACTTGGATCTTCTACATATACATAGTAGGAAGACAATAATAATGACTTGATCTAGAGAGATCTTCATCATGTTATGACTCTAGACACTAACACTTCACAAGGGTGAAAGTGTTCTTCTCATTGCTCTTGATGAGGCAAATGAGGAATGGGATCTTGGAAGGTTTTTGTGTGTTTTTGTGCAAGTAAAATGGAAGAGATTCGTCTTCTATTTATAGGCAACTCTTGCCTTGTAGAGCACCTTTTTACCCAATGGATAAAAGAGTGGACTACCCATTGGATAAAAGAGTGAACTACCAATTGGATAAAAGGATGCACCTTATATTCTTGGAGCCCAAATTCAAAATTTGAATTTTGAATTTATTAGTTTCCCTCCATCTTCTAGAAGCTTCCAGAAATCTTGAGTAAGCCTAAACCGGCTTGACTGCCCGCGATTCTATATCTTCTCGCGGTTCGATATCACTAAGGAACCGCGTGTTCTATAAGAGAACCGCGCGTCCTTCTTGTCTTTCATGACGAATGTAATCTTCAAGGTGTCGAGAGAAGTATACATAAGTATGCTTGAGTGATTACGAGTACCTTACACATTTTACATTATGTATTGCGAGTTATACGTTTGTCATCACCAAAACATAAAGGGATCATCTTGATTAAACATCGTAATGTTTGCACTAAGAGAGTTCTCCCATCTGTGTTTAATTGGAGCCATAGCAGCAAGGGGTAATGAGCAATCAGTATCCTCAATTCCTTCACTAACCAACGTTCTAAAATTCTTTCTAGGTTTCGACACAACTGTTGCAATAACATTAGCAAACGTGCTAGTATGATTTGTTGCAACCTCATTAAGTTTTATCCCTCTCAAACCAATAAAATCAACCTTGGCATCAGCCCTCGATTGATGCACCATAGTGCTAGTAACATTCGACTCCTCAACATTATCAATCTTGGCACCAGCCTTCGATTGATGCACCATAGTGCTAGGAGCATCAACACCTGCACTGAATTTACTAGATTGAGTAACCTCGGCAAAATTCTTAAAGGTGTCATTAAGGGGCATACTTAGGTTTTCGAGCCCTGTGATTGAGCATGACGCAACATCTGTTTAACAACCCCTTCCTTACCAGTATTACCATCAATTCTCTTAACACGAGCAGCAAAGGCCTCCAAATTCGGCCTCACGTTTTCCTTAGCAGCCATCTCTTAAAAAACCCGCGTTCACAATGACCTAGGTAGTATATACAGTGAATAAAATATAAACCCTAAAAGTTCCACGCAAGAACCAGTCACCGCCTAACCAGCCTCCATTATGGGAACAAGAATAAACAATTAAGATTAATCGACATACCATAATCCCTAACCCTAAAGACAAAATAACAGCCGGACAGAATAATAAAAAACGAAACCCTAGGTTATATGAAAGAGATCGCAGCCAAATAAAGAACATAATCACAATCGAAGATTAGATATGATTAACAGGACGTTATATGGCATGAACTACAATCATAAACAAAGGAAGATTCGGATTTAGAATTCTAAATGGCGGTGACATGAGTCGCCAATAGTTGAGAGAAAACTTTTTTTATTTAAGTTCATTCGGATACCAAACTTATTTAAGATATGAGGGGACTCATCCCCACCCTTCATCTACTTACCATCCAATGAATGAAATTAAATCCCCATTTTATACTGTAGTGGTATTTTCGTCATTTCATCCACCCATTATATAAACCTTTTTCTTTTACTTCCCAACACATTTAACACACACATCATACTGTGTGTTTCTCTCTCTACCCGTTGATCTGTTTTCTCTCTCTCTACACTAGTAGATGGATCTTCTTTTTCTCCATATACACGAACAATTAATCCCATTAGCTATTCTAACTATAGATCGATCTGATCTTTAATCTTCAAATAAAAAATACATGAACAACTAGTCGATCGATCCATCAACTTCTTCTTCATTTGATTAACATGATCTAATATTCATCAGATCTTTTTTACTTTTACCTTATTTGATTTGAATAAGCTTTTTAATTTATCATTATTTAAATTTATAAGCTTATTGTTCAGCTTATTTTTATTGAATATCGTAATTATATGTTATTATTGATAAGCTAATTTATGTTGGTCCTTTATGTGAAGAATAATTTGTTGTGGTCTAGGAGGAAGTTGTTCAAGAAAAAGTAGATTTGGCTCAAGATTAAGAAGGATTGGTTGAAGAACAAGAAGAGTAGTTGAATCTACTTTAAGCAAACTCTTTGTGTACATTTATGTATTTTTTTGTTTCTGAATCAGTGTTTATCATATATGATAGTAGAGCCATATCATATTTGATTTTATATTATGATACTTTGTATTTGAATTATCATATATGATAGTAAAGGCATATCATATTTGATTTTACATTAGGCTTACTTTCTATTTGAATTATCAGATTTGATATTGTTAAAATGTAATCTTTTGTATATTGTGAAGTGTTGGATATTTGTTTGTTACATGGATCTACACGTTACATATATCATATATGATATCATATTTGATTTTACATTTAGTTTCTTTTTATTTTGAGTATCATATATGATAAGCTTTTATCATATATGATATCATATGTATATCATATTGTTTTTTGATTGTGTTTCTTTCTATTTTGGAGTATCGTGTATGATAATGTCGAAAAAGTCTATTATTTTGTGAACAAGTGATGTTTTACTTATTTATATTTTATACTGATGTATATCATATATAATATACTGATATTACACCTTTTTCCCTCTTATAAAATGCCAAAACATACAGTTTATGATTTATTGTTGAATACCAAGTTCAATAAGATAAGAAATCTAACCAAAAAGATACATTCATATTCATTTCATAATAAAATACGACAAATTAGTAGCATTACATTGTTAAACCACGATCAACAAGTTAGATCCCCTATATATCATTTATGATACTCTATATATCATATATGATATATCTATCATATATGATAAGTAAAGGTATCATATATGATATGTCTATACAACATAAGTTAAGCCTTCAACTTGACACTCGTCTTTGACATTTTCATGCACTTGATCTTGCTATTTCAGTCGGGAATTCGATGTTCTACTTCTTGTCATTGTCTATTTGTAGCTCACTTTGGCCTCACGACTCTTTCTCTTTATTTTCACTTGTTTAACCTTGAGATGATTGAGTTCTTCGATTCTTTGAAAACAACTTTCTGTACCCAAATAATAAGACGTGGTCTTAGTTTCAAACAGATGATCATATATGATATATTATAGGAGTTGAATCTCAAGCAGATTATCATATATGATATATTAAAGAAGTTAAATCTCAAGCATATTATCATATATGATAATATATGATATACTACTATTGCTCTTATTCCAAAGGTGAGTGTGCCATCTCGTGTTAATTATTACCGCCATATCTCGTGTTGTAATGTTTTGTACAAACGTGTAAGTAAAATAATTGCCATTCAAATCAAGGAGAGGTTATCTATGCTGGTAAGACGAATCAATCTGCATTTGTTCCGGGGAGGCGTATTTCTGATAATATTTTGCTTACACAAGAGCCTATGCATAATTATCACTTGGATAGAGGGACTCCTAGACGCGCTCTTAAAGTGGACATCCAAAAAGCTTATGACACAGTGGATTAGGGTTTTCTTAAACATGTGCTTGTGGAATTTGGTTTTCATAGTCGTATGCTGGAGTGGATTATGGAACGTGTGAATTCTACAACGTTTTCTTTATCTATTAATGGTATTCTTCATGGATACTTTAAGGGTAAACGTGGTCTTCGTCAAGGTGATCCGATTTCTCCGTACTTGCTCACGCTTATTATGGAGGTTCTTACGCTTATGCTTAGGAGAAAGGTTAATGAGTCGGATATGTTTACATTTCATAGATATTGTTCGCGATTAGAGCTCATTAACCTCTGTTTTGCGGATGATTTGTTTTTGTTTGCTCATGGTGATGCAAAATCAGCAAGTGTGATTATGGAAGGTTTGGAGGAGTTTAAGGCGGCTTCAGGGGTTGTTCCTGAGTCTCCCAAAGAGCACAACATACTTTTGTAACGTTTTAAATCATGTAAAGCTATCGATTCTTCAAATTCTTCCATTTGATGGAGGACGTCTTTCGGTTAAGTACTTAGGGGTTCCCTTGGTGACTTCTAGGCTTATATACCGTAATTGTCATGATCTTGTTGAAAAGGTTTAAAACCATATTCAGAATTGGAAGAATAAGTCCTTATCCATAGCGGGCCGCCTTCAATTTGTTTAGTCGGTCATTGGATCAATGCATGTTTATTGGGCCTCGGTTTTTTTGCCGTCGTGCATTCTTCTTGATCTTGAACAGCGTATGAGGGGTTTCCTATGGAATCAAGGTGGTTCGGCTAGGGTTAAGTCTAAGGTTGCTTGGGATATTGTGTGTCTTCCACGCCGTGAAGGGGGTCTTGGATTATGAAAACTTGATCTCTTTAACAAGGCCCTCATGGTTACTTACATTTGGAATCTGTTATCCCGAAAGGAGTCTTTATGGGTTAAATAATCCATACTTACAAATTGAGGGGTCAAAATTTCTGGGAGATTCCAAGTCGGGGTAATCTGACTTGGAGCTGGAGGAAAGTTCTACACCTACGTCCTCTTATTCGTGAGTATGTTTGGTCTCGGCTAGGAGCTGGTCATACAGTTTCGGCTTGGTTTGATCGGTGGAGTCATGTTGGTGTGCTAGCTGATTATGTAATGACTCGTGATATTCAGAATGCTAGGTTCAATATGCGTTTATCAGTTAGAGACATCATCCATAATAGGGTGTGGACTTGGGCTGGTCAATGGTTCTCTAAGTATCCTATTCTTGGGACTATTTTTGTCCCAAATTTGAATTAGGGATATCTTGATGCTCTCGTTTGGCGTGTTGACGGTGTTGACAGTCCCTTCTCGGTTCATTCTGTTTAGGAGTGTATTCGGCCTAGGAGTCACGAGGTGAGTTAGGCCCCTATAGTGTGGTTTGCTACTTGTATTCCTCGCCATACGTTTAACATGTGGCTTGTTGTTAAGAAGTGGCTGAGGAATCAAGATCGTTTGATTTCTAGTGGGATGTTGCTTCGTTGTGCCTTGTGTGATGGTCCTCCAGATTCCCATCAGCATTTATTTTTTGAGTGTCAATTTGCATCTCAGGTTTGGAGTGCTTTAAAGGTTGACGCTAGTATGGCTAATGTTTCGGTCTTGATGGATGATATTATGTCGTTTGTGCCGCGAATGGCTAGAAGACGTCAAGCTAGGAGTATTATTCCTTAACGTATTATTGTAGCTTGCGCGTATTTTATTTAACAGGAAAGAAATTGGCGTATTTTCAAGAATAGCAAGAGACCGGCTTTGCAAATCATTGATTGTATTCGGTCGACTATTCGTCTAAAGCTTATTACTTGTCGTTTTAAGAAGACTAGGATGAACGAAGATCTTTTGGAGGGTTGGCAGGTCCCAGATTGTAGTATATTAGCGCCCTAAGGGGTTTGTTTTGTTTGGTTAGTTTTGGCCAGGTGGTATGTCACTTTTGGCTAGATAGATGTTCAAGCGTTGCTTGAGGTTAATGTGGTAATTTAGCCACATTCCATTGTATTCAAACTATTTTTTGTGTAATATATTTTACCGGGTTAAGCCCTTTACCCAAAAAAATAAAACACAACTAGCTTTTACAACCCATCAGGAGATCTCAGACTTGCTTGTATTTTGTTTTCAAGCACATTATCATATTCTCATATATGATACCTCCATATATCATATATGCTATATTTTTTTAATCATATATGATGTATTGAGGTATCATATTTGATACGTCTATTCAATATAGCCTACAGTTTCATTACTACTCTCCTAATAAGCTTGTTCACATATATCATCTTATGCTTATCCTACAGCTTCAACAAACTCAATTTACAAGTTTATTCACATAACTATATTCTAATATTCATATAATTCTTCTAATAAGCTTATTCACATTAAGCTAAATTATAACACATCAAATAAGCTTAATTATAACACATCAAATAAGCTAACATATCAATAATCACATCAAAATAAGTTGAAAATAATAAATTCATAAGCTAAAAAAAGCTATCATCTTATTCACATCAAATTAAACTAGTATATAATTTCATGTCAAATAAGCTTATTTACATCAAATAAGCTAAAAATATATAGATGTTGATGATATTACCTAATTTTAAAGAATTGTAGATGGAGATGATTCAATTACGAAAGAGATGATGATATAATAGATCGAGGATGGATCAATTCGTGATTTAAATGAGGGATTTTGATCGAGTATGTGTTTCTGTGTGTTATAGAGAAAAGAAGAAAAAAGACGAAGGATAGATCTAATCTAGAATGTGGGAAGTGTTGTTAGGTAGGAGGGGGTGAAATTATCAAAATACCCTCCGTTTTTTTAATTAATAAAAATATGAATTAATTTTAGCTCTTGTTTTATATTGGATAGAAGGTGAGTATTGGTCTATCCAATATAAATGATATATACTTTCCACGATTTCTATTCGAGTTTCAAAAAATCTTGGCTGTGAAAAATCACAACAAGTTTGTTATTATCATGATATGTGACTTTAAAAAAATTTTGATTAAAAAATGCGAGATAGAGCGTAAATCATACTATCTATAAATCCTGAGTACTCTAATTGAATGCTCAAGTCTCATTAATGAGCGGCGAGCCTAATCATGAGTGGCAAGCCTAATCACGAGGGGAAGGCTAATCACGAGAGGGAAGTTCAATCACGAGGGTAAAATTAACGAGGTGAATTAATATGGGAGAAAACCAACAGCTTACAAAGATGAACCTATTCATATGGACTGTATAAATGCACGAAAGACCAAGAGATGATAAGTTGATCATCAAAAACCCAAAGGACACAACCAATTTGTATATAAGCAACACATATGATAGATTATTTTGGTCTCACATCTCTTTTTCTTTGCCTCTCTTTAGCATAAGAAACCCTTGCTACTCACCACCCGTCACTGCTGCCACCATTATTGTATTACCGTCACCATGTGGCACGTAGTTTGTGGTGTACTTGGTGGTTTTGGGTGTATTTCTCTCTATCATAAGAGAGCCGTGCTACCCACCACCCATTATTTCCGCCATAATTGCCGCCACCTCTAGCCGGTAGTTTGTGTTGTGCTTGGTGGTCTTGGGTGTATTTACTCTCAAAATTTCCTAAACATGAACTTGAAACAAAAAGAAGCCTAGACACGCCATGGCCTGAATCTCTTGACATAAAACAACTTAAATCTCTAGATCTTGTGTCTTTTAACAAAAAAAACACAAATAAGACAATCAAACAAATGCCAAACCCAACTCTTCTTCCATCATAGTCACAAGGTATAGGCCCAGCTATCTTAGCAAGAAAACACCTACGAAGCAAAACAAGCATGGTAAAAAAAAACAAATCATTAGTAGACACTTAGATGCTCTTGCATGTATTTTAAGTCATCAATTAGTATAGAAAGGAGAATGTGTTATTCTTTGTTTTATGGCAAGTATTGTTAATACCATTTGCATGATGGACGTGAAGACTCGAACAGTTAAACCGGAACCCCCCATACGAAGAAACACCACCTAATATCAAGCTCAACCATGAATGATCGATGTAAATCCAAAGCTAAGCATCGACACGCACAAGAGCCCATTCGCGAACAAGGAAACATGAACATTGAATCGGAACTTGGTGTTTGATGTGATCAACGGAATTATGGTGCACTCCTGCTATCTTTTTGGAAGTGATGATTCAAGATGGGATTTTAGGTACTGCTTATGTTTTCATGAACGAATATATAAGATTATGTAGAAACTAGAAGCGGGGGTTGAATATTTTTTCTTTATTGGTGACCAAATTAAAGTTACTTTCAATTTGGGTTGTATCAAAAATATCTTTTACTTGAGGCTAAGTTGCATAATGATTAGGTTCAATTTAAAATGCACTAGCAAAGATAATAGGTAAGTATAATGATAATGAAATAAGTAAAGAGTAAGGAAGGAAACAACCTAGTGGGGAGACACCAAGATTTATAGTGGTTCGACAACGAGGCTCTATCCTCGTTTCTACTCCACTCCTCGAGTACACCTACTCGAGATTTCCACTATATCCACAAGCTCCCTTCTCGGCGGAGAAAACCTTACATCGTTGCTTACATTATTTTCCGACACTAAGCTAAATGTCAAGACCTAATATTTAGCTAGGACCAATCTACACAACGTTGCCTACTTCACAATTTAACGACACAAGGCTAGATGTCGAGTTCTAATCTTAAGGTAGAACCAATCTTCACGACGTTGCCTACTTCACCATTTTATGATACAAGGCTAGATGTCGAGTTCTAATCCAAAGCTAGAACCAATCTTCACGACTCTTCACTTTGAAGCTAAGTGAGAACTTCACACAACACAACTACTAATCACTTTCAAGTTTAGTGAGAACTCACAAGACACAACCACATCACTTTATAGTTTAGTGAGAACTACTAATCAAATCTATTACAACTCAACTAGACTTATCCAAGTACACACATGTAGCTTGGATTTACACAACACAAATCCAAGCAAACACATATGCAATGGATGTACACAACAAATCCAAGTATTCATAAATAACTTGGATGAACACAACTAGTCCAAGTATTCATAAATACAATGGATTGACATAAAACAAAAAGGGTATCATGATGAATATGACTAGCTCATAGATTCATCTTTATCACAACACTAGTGAGTGAGTGATCTTCTCATTGGACAAGGTAAAGGAGGGGATCAAGTGGATAATCATATGTAAACATCCTTAACACTTTAAGTGGTCATTTACTAATGATTATGCTATAGAAAAGAGAAAGGGGGCTGAGAAAAACGTCATTGAGGCTTATTGGAAAATGAGATTTGATACACTATTTAATGGAGACAATGTGCAACGGCTATATAACGGCTATCTGGGCACGGTACCTTATCTAGCCTGGCGGTTCCATATCGCTAAGGAACCGCCTAGCTACTTAAGGTTCCGCCCCTAGAGTTCGCTCTGTTTTTTGTCTTTTAGTGAGGTAGGAATATCTGAGGTATTTGAAGCCTTCAAAGGATATTCTAATAGCATATGGAATATGCTATTTTCAAATTTTCATTTTTCATTTTAATAAAACATTTTCTAAAAAAGAAAGTTTATTAAAAAGTCTTTTGTCATATTAACAAAAGTGAGTTTTAAGGATAATCATTTTGATGATCACTAAGTATGATTAAGAAAGGTTAGTGATATGATTATTACCTTGATGATAGTGTTAGTTAAATAATTCGTTTTTATGTTTTACACTAAATGTGTTGTATAGTTTGTTGTGATCAAAACTAAGAAAGATTAGTTAACACTAATAATGTTTTTAGGCATCACTTGCATTAACAATCTCCTCCTTTTTGATTACGACAAACTATAAACTCATTTGCATAGAAACACAAAATAACGAATTATTAACGAGTTTATCACTATCATTTCTCCCCTTTTGTCGTAGCAAAAAGGTTAGCACACGTCTTTGAAGAACATCGAACTTTGCTAGTAGCTCCCCCTTGCTTGGGGCACCAAGTATATGAGCTAAGGTGACATGCTACACAAAGGTTAGTAGAAAGGAAAGAAATACCAATGTATATATGATCACTACCTACTAAGTAACTTGAGAGGGAGAGAAAGAAGAAATCTCAAATTAGAAGCAAGTATTTTGCTAAGTTTGTCCAAAAAGGTAATTGACAAAATCAAACTTCAATCCAGTGAAGATGATAAGCTTGTCAATGGGTTAAAGTTTAGAATTGATGGAATCACCCATAAGCAATTGTAAAAATTAACCGTGATCAACTCAAAATAGAACTAAAGGGATAACACACAAAGGTTACATAATAGAAAAGACACAACAAAGTAGATAGTCATACACACAATATGAGTATCTAAAGCAAAAGATATGGAAAATAAACCACAAAGCATAAGCTATTCTAATAGTGATAATTTTCCAAGATTGCTAGAAAATAAAAGACTCTAAAGCAACTAAAGTAATAAAGACTCCAAGAGTAGTTAGTCCTTTAGTTGGAAAAATAAGACGACGATGCATCATTCGAAGTTTTGTCCATCGGAATGAAAACTTGAATAGGAGGTCGAGTGAGGAGGAATTCAAGAAAATTTAACTTCTCATACACATGAGCAAGTTCAATTTGTTGAAATCGACAACAAGCACACGAGGATCTATGATGCAACACAAAATCGGTTGATGGGGGTATGGCATCAAACCTAGGGTTTGGTGGTGGAGGGGTAATGGGTTTGGAAATGTTTTCACAATGCCTTGTGAGGTTTGGGAAGGTTGAAAGATCATTGAGTTGAGGGGTATTGAAGGATTGTGGTGGTGGGGGAACATTTTCTTTAGCTCCGGTGATGGGGTTAATGGTATAAGTCTCATTCCAATACTTGATTGGAGAGAAGGTAGGGTTTTTGGGTGGTTTGGAAGAAGATGGTTCATTCTTCTTGATCCAAATAGGTCGAACCGAGATTTTCGGTTTCTTTAAAAGCTTGGATGAGGAAGCTTTGGGTGAGTGAGGTTGTGACAATGAAATGTCAAGGTTATGAAAGGATGAGTTAGGCATTGTTAAGGTGTGAGAACAAAATCTCAAGGTTGGGAAGGTGTGAGAATGAAATCTCAAGGTTGGGAAAGTGTGAGAATGAAATCTCAAGGTTGGGGTATAAGTAGAATGTAATCAAGGTAAGAATTTGAATACAAAAAATGGAGTGTCAAGGAATGTTTAGTAAATTTGAGTAAACAAGGAATCTTGACAGGGTATAGGGTTTTAAAAGTTTTGACCAAAAAATCGTCAAAAATTGATTTCTGTCCGCGGTACCTTAAAGGGACCGGTGGTTCCTTATCACATAAGGAACCGCGCGACTTTTAGTGAGCCGCATCCAGTGGACATGAAACCATGTTTTTCCAGGGTTTTGGGAAAAACTAAGACTTTTTCAAAAAGTTGCAAATCTTGGAATTTTACCTCTATTAGCACCAAATTATGCTAGGGTTGCATAAAGCAACACATTTACAAAGAATGTCTTGACAAAGGGTGACAAAATATTTGAATATAATTTTGAACAAATTTTAGTCAAGTTTTTAGAGGTTGTGACAGATTTAGGTTCAATTTTAATTTCAAATTAAAGTTGATTAATGTGCACATAAGGATAGAAACACATAAAACTAAATCCATAGATCAACAACATGAAACGCACATAAAGGAAGCAACTACAATGACAAATAGAAAAGAAAGACAACTAACTATTACAAAGCTAGCTTAACATTAGATCTAGATTAGTAGTCTTCTTTGGCTTGGTTTTGTTGAAAACCATTTATTTAGAAAACTCATAATTCATCTCCTAGGAGGAGGCATGGAGAACAAGGTAAGCTAGAACTCTTGCAACCTCCTATGTAGTCCAAACATCTCCATCTTAAGGTTATGGATGATGTAGTGGTTGTAGAGGCAACATGGACAATTAGGACCATGAGTCTCTTGAAACCCATAGTAAGGATCACCCAAAAGGAGGGAAAGTGGGACACCCAAAATTGGAATGTTTGAGTTGGGTGGAGGTGGAGGAGGCATGTTCTCCAAGGGTGATGTGGGTGAGAGTGGAGGCATGTTCCCTAAAGGGGAAATGGGTGAGTGTGGAGGTATGTTCTCTAAGGTTGGTGAAATGGGTGAGTTAGGAGGGGTAAATGGTGAAGTCACCAAGGTGTCATCAAAGTCATTCAAAAAAAGAATGCTTTGGATTGGTTGGGGTTGTGTGGTCACATCCAAGGGTGCACTTGGAGTGAAGGGTGAAGAGAGCTCATTCATTCTTGAGTTGAATGAAGAGGAGGTAGAACCAATGGAGTGGTTAGTACCATGGGTGGATGTTGTCTTGCATGGTGCAAGGGGTGGTGAAGGTGATGAAGAAATGAGGATAGGAACCATCTCATTCTTAGGTGTGTGGAAGGGTGAGGAGTTAGGCTTGGCTACCTTAATCCTTATTTTGAGTGTTTTCCTTGGGGTGGAGGTCTTGGAAGTGTTTGAGGTTTTGGTACAAACCATGGTTGTTTAAGGATTAGGGAAGTATGTTTGATGAGTGAAGAACATGACAAACAAGGTGGGTTTAAATGGGTGAGGGGATGATCCAAACTAGTAATAGGTTAAAATCATTTTAGGTGAATAATGAATTTAGGTAAGCTAATTTAGGAAATGTGTAGTTTATTACATAAAATCATGCAGTGTTTACACAGAATTGAGAAAACAGTGTAAAGCAAAAGATGTTGTCGGGCACAGTGGCCGGCGGTTCCTTATCTAGGACCCGCGGTTCCTTATCGATAAGGAGCCGCTAGTCGATATGGAACCGCGACCAGAGGTTTCAAAAATTTCCATCCCAGTTTTTGATAAACCCAGATTTTTACCAAAAGATTCACAAGCCAAAGTTAACTACAGATCATAATCTAATAAGCTAACTATCACAAAGATGCACAAAGCTATGTAAATCACAAACATGATGGCATAAGCAACATTTAGGATCAAAATAAATAATAATCCAAACATAAGTTAATACACAACCAAATGAAGGAAAGAAAGTCAGGAAATCATCCTAGATGAGTGTTGCAAGTAACCATGAGCATAACATCTAATTCCTTGATTCACTTCTGAGACGTTCTCGAAGAAGATGATTGAGATAAAATTGATAGTCGGAATCAACTTCATGGGAGGACAAAATGGAGATTGAAGAGGACATGAAGTTATTGAAATGGGAAGGAGGATTGCTAAAAGACTTTTCTTGAGAAGTATTTTCGACTTGACTTGAGTTAGCATTTCTCTCGGGTGAAATGTTCTCTTGAAAAGGAAACATGACTCGATCAACGGAGTGATAAGGTGAAGAGAGAAGAGATGGAAAGTCAATAAGGACTCTTCTAAGAAGACGAGAGAGAGAAGCATTCCGTAGGGAAGACTTGACTTAGACTCAAGAAGAACAAATCTAATTCTTCTAGCTATGAAAAATACGAGATTGTAAGGAGTTGTAGTGGCAACACAATACAACATATGTGCAAGGCAAGCGGGTACTAAGTCCCGATTCTCATCTAGAAACATTTCATTTTCCCTAATGATTTCGGCCCAAGGGATCATGAAATCATTAAGATCGCTAGTAAGTAATTCCCAAGGCGAGAGAGTTCGAACAACTCCTTGAAATTTACCAAGAATAGGATGTTCACGAGGATTAGAAATGACATGAATGATGTCCGAAGACGATGGAAGCACAGTCACATAATGAGCATCAATAGGGGCCGATTCTAAAGAGTCAATACTCCAAGCATCGGTGAATCGACATTGACCATTAGATGGCACTCCAAGAATATTACCAAATTCTTCAAGAGTGTAAATAATGATTTTCCCCATTATGGAAAACCGTATAGATATACCATTATTGATGCCTATCAAGGTGAATGAGCTAAAGAACTCCATAAGAAACGAAGGAAATATTGGCTCATCAATATCAAGAAGACAATCAAACCCAATAGACTCAAACATGAAGCGAATAAACTCATTTACAAAATTGGAAAGAATGATGCGTCCTTCATGAAAACAACGATGATCAAGAGACTTAGACGAGTTTTTATGAGAGTGAATCAAATGAGGGAAAGGAGAAGGGGGCATGTATGCTCGTGTTCGTTCATGATCTTTTTGATATCTTGAAGACATGACAAGTACCTAAACACGAAAATATCTTTCCAATCACTCATATGAAAAATTAAAATTAACAAACAAAAAATATGAGAATGTGTTATATCAATTTCTTGACAAACATAGGATTGAATCCATATCATTCTCATGTTTACAATGTGTCTATTCCATCATTAACCAAGAACACATGATCTATGGTAGATCAACAATGGATTAGAACATTGGTTTTTCAAAACAAGGTTTTTAGGTAAGCATTAACAATGTCATTACCTACTTGTTCATGGGTTCATCTCAACTCCATCTTTTAATCAAAACAATTAATCAAAATTCGGATTTGTTCTACAAGTGGGTTTTAGTGAAATCTTAATGAATATGAACCTAAGGAATCATAGTAAAATAACCATGTCAACCCACATTCCTATTAAGGTTTTAATTGAATTTCAATTTTAAAAATCCCCAATTATGAAAGGATGAACCCTAGAACAAAATAAATGAAATTGAAAGAAAATACTTACAATTAATTGATGTTAGATGAAGGATGAGTGAAACCCATAACTTGGAATCAATTAATTTGAGTGATTGAAGGTTTTTGAAGCTTCAACAATTGTGGAAAAGATGAAACCCGTCGGCTGTGTGTTTTTGGGAGAGAGAGATAGTGGTTTGAAAAGGAATAAAATAATCAAACTGGCGCTCTGACAAAAGTTGCTTCTCGCGGTTCCTTATCGATAAGGTACCGCGGTTTGAACCGCCAGAGATAAAGAACCGCCTACAGAGGCTGGTTTTTATCAATGAAAAACGCCAAATCTTAAAAACCAAGTTTTTCTAAAACACTTAAAAATATATCATGAGCCTTTTAGAATATCACTGGATCATCATAACACTAAACAATATGCCTTAACGAAGGATTACGAGTTAAATCGAGATAAAAAAGAACTGAAACGGACAAACGACTACTCGTAGCAAAACGGCAAAGTGGAGAGAAGTCAAGGGAAGTGAATCAAGACTAGGATTAATGCTCAAGGGAATAATGACAATCTTCAAATAATGGAAACGAAGAGCTTGTGTCATATATAGTGGTTTAAGACGTGCCTTTCCGGCGAAGTGTTAAACGGCTTTGGTAATGAACAAACACAAAGCAAATATTGAAGCATAGACAAGATCACTTTCAATAATAGTCTTAGTCTAAACCAAGATATGAGCAAGGCATTGATTCACTTTCTCTCCCATGAAGGGCCTACTAACCGTATGGGTGAAAACCATGATATCATGCTTGATACTTTAAGCTACTACTAACTCACTCTACATCACCATAGTGAGTCAAGTATCCAAGCAATGAAGGTTTGAGAGGATAAAAGGAAAGAATCACAAACCACAAACAAATGTCAAGGCAAGGATGCCAAGAGCAAGCACATAGTCATGTAATAATAAAAAGAATGATCACAAACCACAAACAAATGTCAAGGCAAGGATGCCAAGAGCAAGCAAATAGTCATGTAATGATCAAAAGAATGATCAAAGGACGTGTGGAAGAACGAAAACGTACCTTGGCCACAAGAGCATTCCAATCCATCACTGCAAGCCTCAAGAGTGACTAAGATGGATACTAAGTCTTCAATGACTAGTTTTATTCCCAATCATCATTCAAAGATATTGAAGATCAATGAAGATGAGTCATCTACAAGTGCAAGTAGCTCAATCCGCAATCAATTCAATGATTGATCTTCATGAGTACCTACACAAGACAAGATGCAATCTAGTAGATACATTTAAAGAGTAGATCTAAAATGTATAAATGCTACTAATCTAAGTGGGATGTAATATTACCAGTTAAAAAGACCTATTTTCAAAGAAAACATAGTTTTGACAAAGAGAAACTTTAGTACAACTTGACCTTCTAATTTGAGGAGACAATGGATCGATCCAAGTTCCAAAGTACAATATACTTCAAAGATCTTGAGTGACCAAAGCTCTAATACCAATTGTAGAAACTAGAAGGGGGGGGGGGGGGTTGAATAGTTTCTCTTTATTGGTGACCAAATTAAAGTTACTTTCAATTTGGGTTGTATCAAAAATATCTTTTACTTGAGGCTAAGTTGCATAATGATTAGGTTCAATTCAAAATGCACTAGCAAAGATAATAGGTAAGTATAATGATAATGAAATAAGTAAAGAGTAAGGAAGGAAACAACCTAGTGGGGAGATACCAAGATTTACAGTGGTTTGACAACGAGGCTCTATCCTCGTTTCTACTCTACTCCTCGAGTACACCTACTCGAGATTTCCACTATATCCACAAGCTCCCTTCTCGGCGGAGAAAACCTTACATCGTTGCTTACATTATTTTCCGACACTAAGCTAAATGTCGAGACCTAATCTTTAGCTAGGACCAATCTACACAACGTTGCCTACTTCACAATTTAACGACACAAGGCTAGATGTCGAGTTCTAATCTTAAGGTAGAACCAATCTTCACGACGTTGCCTACTTCACCATTTTACGACACAAGGCTAGATGTCGAGTTCTAATCCAAATCTAGAACCAATCTTCACGACTCTTCACTTTGAAGCTAAGTGATAACTTCACACAACACAACTACTAATCACTTTCAAGTTTAGTGAGAACTCACAAGACACAACCACATCACTTTATAGTTTAGTGAGAAATACTAATCAAATCTATTACAACTCAACTAGACTTATCCAAGTACACACATGTAGCTTGGATTTACACAACACAAATCCAAGCAAACACATATGCAATGGATGTACACAACAAATCCAAGTATTCATAAATAACTTGGATGAACACAACTAGTCCAAGTATTCATAAATACAATGGATTGACATAAAACAAAAAGGGTATCATGATGAATATGACTAGCTCATAGATTCATCTTTATCACAACACTAGTGAGTGAGTGATCTTCTCATTGGACAAGGTAAAGGAGGGGATCAAGAGGATAATCATATGTAAACATCCTTAACACTTTAAGTGATCATTTAGTAATGATTATGCTATAGAAAAGAGAAAGGGGGCTGAGAAAAACGTCCTTGAGGCTTATTGGAAAATGAGATTTGATCCACTATTTAAAGGAGACAATGTGCAACGGCTATATAACGGCTATCTGGGCGCGGTACCTTATCTATCCTGGCGGTTCCATATCGCTAAGGAACCGTGATGTTGAGTAAAATTACCCCTTTAGGAAAAGAAGGCAATAAATAGGGCAAGCGTGCACGACGATTTAGGAAAACCGTGTGTGAATGACCCTAGGTGAGTTCGTTCTCGAGGAGGCAAGTGCGTTGTGTTAAGAGTTGATATATGATGTTTGTGATTATGATCAAGAAGAAAAGAAATGAGAAAGGAAAGAAGAGACGGTTACGAAAACGAATTAAACTACGACGAAAAAGGCGTAAGCGTAAAACCGTAAAAACGACAAAAATAAAAATTTTCAACCTAAAAATTAATTATAAGTTAAAACAAGTCTAAAATAATATAAATAAGGAATAAAATCCAATAAAAATATTTTAAAACCTTTTATTAATTAAATATTCAATTTTAAATGCTAATTAAAGCCCTAAAATTAAATATAATTAATCAAAATGTCCAAAATATGATTTTATTGAACAAATAACTTACTTATATTATCTAAAAACTAAAAAGTATTTTTTATAATTTTTAAATACTATTTCTCTATTTTTAAATTACTAAAAACTATTTTAGAATTAAAATAATTATAAAAAAAAAAAATTAAATAATGCTAAAATTAATCTACCAATTTTAAAAATCCTATTTTACTCTAATGAACAGTAGAAAAATAAAAAAATCTTAAAGAATATAAAAATTTTCACTAAAAGACAAAACTAGTTAATAATTAAACCCTAATTAAACTAATTTAATTATAAAAAATAATTAAAAAGATGAACAGTGAAAAACTTTTTGACTAAAACTCTTAAAATATTATTCTAAACCTAGGAAAAATTTTAAATCTGAAAAATATGTATTTTTACCACTAAAGGACAAAAACAGATTAATTAAAAAGTAATTAAATTAGCTAAATAATCTAAAAATTATCTAATGAACAGTAACTGGAAAATAAATAATACTGAAAAATCAGAAATTAAAAATGAAAAATATTGGAAAAAGAATTAAAGTCTAAACCCTAAAAATGCCCACTAAAGACAAAATAATTGGAATCTGATAGTGACACCTCTTTGAGTTTCTGTCTTTTTGTGTAGCAGTGGCTACCAATACACTAGCAGTGGTAAGTGAAGTTCCCCCTGCTAGTGCAATTCAAAGGTCTGGTGGTTTTGGAGCTTAGGAAAGCTCTTGTTGGTGGGTTTTTCTTGGATACAAGGGCACCCCCACACTCATGGAAGTGTGGGGAGTCAGTTTAAGCTAAAAAAAACACAAGTCCAATTCAGAAATCACACACAAAGGACCAGATTGCAGTTACTGTTATGCAGAAAAGGGGATGTGGGCAGTTGCTGATCTAGTGTGCACTAAAACGATTTTTAAAGCTTGTAAACTTGCACACTATCCTACCAAATGACACCAAACTGATAACAAGTCCTAAGTGATACCAAATCCTAACAAATTAAAAGTTGGGTGAGTCAAATTAAGCTAAAAACAAGCATATATGAGTGACTTACTGATTTCACTTGTTTGTTCTAAAAATAAGGCATGCAAACTCACTTCTATTCTACCAAACTAGAAGATAGCTATTAACAACTACCAATACTCACATAAGAGGCATGAGTAAACAAGATTTAACCAACAAATTGTCACCAATTCTCAGCTATACCCTAGTCCCAAACACCCCTTAAAAATCTTAAATCAACTTTTTTCAAACTGAATCAACACAAAACTTTACCCAACTGGATTTAATCCTTCTAAGCATGCATAAGATACTAAATGAACTCAAATTACACCATTAAACTAACATATAACCTCTTTTTCAAGCAAATCATGCAAAACATATAAATTTTCAGAAAAATGAAAAATAAAAGGGAAAACAAAGGCTACCTTGTTGGGCTTACTTCCAAGCCCAACAGTGGCTGATAAGCCACCTCCTACAAGCCCGGGCTTGTGCTGGGCCTTGTGGGATTGGATTGGTTTGAGTACAATTGGCAAGAAAATGGTGAGAATAGAACTTGATTTATCCTTGTTTCCTGCACACCACAAACATCAAAGAGAAAAAGAACAAGCTACAAGTTATTCAATAAGCTTGGTTTAATAAGCTTATTGAAAAGCTTTTTGCAGTAAGCTAAGTATAAGTTTCTGAAAAAAATTTGAAAACAAGTGAAATCTTAAAAACAAACGTGAGGATTTTAAAAAGGATTCAAGAAGAAAAACAACTTCAAAACTTAAAATGCTGAAAAGAAAATTGGATCACAGTTTCATGTAGGTAAAAACTTTTCATTCATTAAAAAAAAAAATTACATAGAAACTGGAACGAAGGAAATGCTAACAGGCTAGCATCCTTTATATACTCCTCTAAAGAGTATTCTAGAACTAAGATAAATAAGAGAAACCCTAGTAAGCTAATTCCCAGAATTGCCCTTTGGTCAAATCTTGAAAAGTTGGTCTTCAAGGCCTCTTGTGATCGTCCTTGGTGTTGCCAGTTGGATTGGTGCATCTTGGACGTTCATTTGGTCCTTGGGGACCAAGGAGATGCATAAAAATCGTTGGATGACTGTATGATGCTCTTTTTGCCATAAACGGGGTGACAGGGGAACATGGGGGCCCCTCTTAGAGTCACGGGTTGGGGGTTTTGAACATGGGATTATGTTTGTGGGTGGGTTGATTAAAGATCTGGAAGCTTTCACATGAAACCCCTTTTGTTTGATCATGATTAGTACTTAGGGTTTAAGGGATTAGGGGTGGTTTAAACAGGGTCATTTAATCTGTTTTGTGTTTATAAAAAATGTTTCCCACGTCTTTTAAATTTAAAAAAGTGGATTAGTGGGTGGATTTGACTGGGTATTGACTTGGGTTAAAGTTTTGGGCTTGGTCGGGTTAAATGGTGGGTTTGGGTAGGGTACAAACGGGTTTGGTAGGGTTTTAAGTGGATATGGGTTTGTTTTGTCCCTGTTTGGCCCCCAGACTTTGAAATTGTCTTCACATTAAGTTAAAACAGCCAACAACTCTTTTCCCTTTGGTATAACTTTGCTGAACTTGTCATTTTTGGCACCAAAGTTTTCAAAACTTATATCAAGGATTAATTATGCAATTAATGCATTCTTCAAGGGTCATTCTTGTAATGTCTTCAAACTTTAAGGTCTTTGATTTGTTTGTTGACTTTTTGGAGGACCATTATTGACAATTTAGATTTGTTGAGGGACTAAAATTGCCAATTCTTCAAAGTTAAGGGTCCTTTTTGTAATTTTGACAAACTTTAGGGACCAAACTTGTAATTATGAAGATACAAGGGTATAAAGTGTCAATTCTTCAAACTTGGAGGACCAATCTTCAATATTCTTCAAATCTTCTAGGGTTTTCTTTGGAAAATTCCTCACTAGGGCTTGGTTCATCGTGCGGCTTCGTTTCCCGTGTTCGTTTTTGCGTGATTCTTGTGATCTTTTGTCATTTTCTCAATATCCGTACCTAAAATGCACAAGCAACAAACACAAGCATATATTTGGGTATTTTGATGATATTTAATGCATTTTAAGTCCAAAAAGAACGATGAGACTATATATAAAAGTCGTCTCATCAAACCGCCTAGCTACTTAAGGTTCCGCCCTTAGAGTACGCTCCGTTTTTTGTCTTTTAGTGAGGTAGGAATATCTGAGGTATTTGAAGCCTTCAAAGGATATTCTAATAGCATATGGAATATGCTATTTTCAAATTTTCATTTTCTATTTTAATAAAACATTTTCTAAAAAAGAAAGTTTATTAAAAAGTCTTTTGTCATATTAACAAAAGTGAGTTTTAAGGATAATCATTTTGATGATCACTAAGTATGATTAAGAAAGGTTAGTGATATGATTATTACCTTGATGATAGTGTAGTTAAATAATTCATTTTTATGATTTACACTAAATGTGTTGTATAGTTTGTTGTGATCAAAACTAAGAAAGATTAGTTAACACTAATAATGTTTTTAGGCATCACTTGCATTAACAGATTATAACAAGGATTATGCTATGTAAATTGATATTAAGGTTCTTTGTGGTTTAGATTATAAATTTTCCACTAATGAATGAGGGATAAATAGCAAACTTAGGGGCTGATTTTCGGGATTTACATGTGATCCTCGACGTTACTTTTGATAAAAACAAAGCTGTTACAATTGTTTTTTTAAGTTTATTTCTATATTTTACACATATAACTTTTAAGTGAAAGTGATCTTAGGCTTGAAATGATATGGAATTTATTGAAGATCATTTATGATTATAAACTATTTATTAAAATGTCAAACCTAATATTAATGCAAATTTAAATAAAAACAATCACAAAATAGATACCACTATTACTACTACTTGCGTTTTAGACATAATGTATGATTTTCATCGCAAAATGGGACGTTTAGGTTCATAGAATAAGAACACGTGAATGCTTCGTTAGAAATAATTTCATCGTCCTCGATTTTCACTCTAATTCCATGCCAAGCGTGCAACGAGATCATTGTCATTATAAGTTAGTAATGCTAACACTACTCATATGCCCTAATCACGTACTTATTCTCCCATTATTCCTAAGTTGTATCTCTTATATTTTATTTTGTCTTGAATGTTTCACGAGGATACATTGTTTGACTTATGCGATAATAGAGATTTAGGTCTAAAAATAGAGTCTTAACGGTGTAACTAAGACCATCAAATCAATAACCCCTCCTAATAGACAACGATGTTAAAAAATTAAGTTGACAAGAAGAATCGATAAACACGGTTTTATAACGGTTTTGAACATGAGACTTATTACCAAGACTTTTATACGCCCCCTAACGGAAGGGCCTTATTATCTTTGGTTTACCTCCATCTTTTATTCAACTTCGCCATGAAGCTTTTATTATGACTTCGGTCTTGCCTTGCCTTTTATTATCCGCCTCATCGGTGGTTTTATTAGCCAAAGACGTATATCCTCACGCTAAAGCGAATTTTGGATCTTTAAAGCTTCGAAGATTAAGGCTTGATTCACTTCAATTTTGCATAGATTTTAGGCCTTGTGGGGCTTCAAATTGTTTGCTTGATCTAGGTGAGCACTTGAAATCTTATTATTGGGTGAAGCTTTCGATTATTAGGGTTGCCAATACTTCAAAACCGTGACGCTGGCGATACCTTAATGTCTTCCCAATTTAATTACACGGAAGCTACTAGAAAAGACTAGAAACCCAACAATCCTAACTAAACCGCTAAGTCAATATTTATTAAGCAAAAAAAATATTTACATGCGAAGGGAGAATAAGCAAACAACGAGAACACATGAGTTTTTGAAAGAATACGAGTACTCTACGTTTAGCATAGTAACTTATAATTAACTCTATCATTTCTCGTCCTCATTTAAGAGACTTAGCCTAATGTGTAGTTAAGGAATCAAAGCTAAGTGCTCAACACGCACGGTCGAGTCAAAAATTACTCTTATTCTCGCCATCGGAAAACCTACATTCGTGTCTTCAAACACTTATAAAACATGAGAAAAAATTTAAAATTTGGCCATTTTTAGCCTTATTTTGCAACAAAACGATAAACAAAAAGATAAACTTTGGAAAGCGTGAAGGTTTGGCAAGGCAAGTATCTATTCACCCCCCCATACTAAAGTTAAACATTGTCCTCAATGTTTCGAGTCTAGGGGTGCAAACACCCCCATACTAGAGACGTAGTCGAATGCCTAATATAGCATGGAAAGGGTGTAACCATTTAAATTAATAGCCGTTTATGAAGTGTGCTAAAAACCTAAGGTTAGAACAATAAAGGATATATCATGGATATTGAGAAATGTCTCCAAAGCAAACGACCGAGTGCTCCCATAAAACGAACACGAGAGGCTCCAATCGTGAAGATCATGATCTAAAAACCACATATCACAAACAACCATGGAACAAAGGTTGGAAGGGCACGAATCCCCACACGTAAGCTACATTAGACTAAGAAAGCGATAATATGTACATAGGATAAGCATGGGACTCCCCCACGAGGCACCTCGTTTTTGATTACCGAGTCATGAGCTCGACTCGATCCCCTCAACACTAATTATCATTGGGGAAGGTGACTTGGTCGAGGTAGTTCAAGGATGGAACTTCCCCACCGAAGTAGTGCTTCAACCTATGTCCATTCACCTTGAAGTTAGGACCATCATCTTGAGCTAGCTCGATGGTCCCATAAGGAAACACTTGAGTCACGGTGAATGGACCGGACCAACGGGATTTCAATTTACCGGAAAATATTTTCAATCTTGAATTAAAAAGTAAAACTTGATCCCCAATGTTAAAAACCCGGTTTTTAATTTTTGAATCATGCAACTTTTTAGTTTTCTCTTTGTAAATCAATGAATTTTCATAAGCAATGTCTCTCAATTCATCCAATTCATTTAATTGCATTTTCCGGTGTTTTCTCGCGGTCTCCATGTCATCATTACAATGCTTTAGGGCCCAATAAGCCTTGTGTTCTAACTCGATAGGCAAATGACAATTCTTTCCATACACAAGCTTATAGGGAGTGCACCCAATGGGTGTCTTATGAGCGGTCCTAAAGGCCCATAAAGCATCGTCTAACTTATCCGACCAAGATTGTCGGTTTTCCCCCACGGATCTCTCCAAGATCCTCTTCAATGCTCGGTTTGAAACCTCGGCTTGCCCACTCGTTTGTGGGTGATAAGCCGTAGAAAGACGATGTGTAACCCCATATTTCCTTAGAACCCTTTCAAATTGGTCATTACAAAAATGGGTTCCACGATCGCTTATGATAGCACGAGGGGTTCCAAACCTAGCAAACAAACTTTTCAAGAACTTAACTACCACACGAGCATCATTGGTGGGCAAGGCCTTCGCCTCCACCCACTTAGAAAGGTAGTCAACCGCAACGAGAATGTACTTATTACCACGAGATGATGGGAACGGCCCCATAAAGTCTATGCCTCAAACGTCAAAGATCTCACCTACTTGAATGATATTTTGTGGCATTTCATCTTTTTGTGAGGCTTTTCCTTGTCGTTGGCATGAATCACAAGACTTCACAAGATCTTGTGCATCTCGGTAAATAGTAGGCCAAAAGAAGCCGGCATCAAACACCTTTTTAGCCGTGAGATTAGCACCGTGGTGACCACCCGTGGGTCCCTCATGGCAAGCTCTAAGGATGTTAGAAGCTTCAGTGCCAAATACACAACGGCGGATGATTTGATCCGCACAAGTTCGAAACAAGTAAGGGTCGTTCCAAAAATAGAACTTGACATCACGAAAGAATTTTCGTTTTTCTTGAGTTGTCATACCCTTAATGATGAAGTTACCCGCATGGTAATTTGCAAAATCCGCAAACCATGGGGTAGAAGAATCAAGTTTGGAATTCACTACACCAAGTGTCTCGAGCGGAAATGTTTCGATGATTTCCTTAGGCTCGTAAACACTTTGGTGAGGATCTTCCAAACGAGAGAGATGATCGGCCGCTAGATTCTCGGCTCCTTTTTTGTCAACGATTTTGTGATCAAATTCTTGAAGGAGGAGAATCCAACGAAGTAATCTCGGCTTTGCATCTTGTTTAGCCATGAGATACTTGATAGTCGAATGGTCCGTATACACTATGCATTTTGTCAAGACGAGGTAAGGTCGGAATTTCTCAAATGCATACACCACGGCAAGGAATTCCTTTTCCGTTGTAGTGTATTTAAGTTGAGCCTCGGTCATCGTCTTGCTAGCATAGTGAATAGGCAAGAAATGCTTATCATGACGTTGCCCCAAAACGGCCCCAATAGCGTAATCACTTGCATCACACATAAGCTCAAAGGGGAGGTTCCAATTTGGAGCAACAAGAATGGGAGCTTCGGTAAGTTTCCTCTTAAGGATCTCAAAGGCTCGTACACAATCTTCGTCAAAGACAAAACGTGCTTCTTTTTCAAGAAGATGTGTAATGGGTCGAGAAATCTTCGAGAAATCCTTGATGAATCGTCGATAAAAGCCCGCGTGGCCTAGGAAACTCCTAACTCCCTTGACGGTTTTGGGATGAGGTAATTTGGCGATGACGTCTACCTTAGCTTGATCTACCTCAATCCCCGCTTTCGAGACCTTGTGCCCTAAGACGATTCCACTTCTAACCATAAAATGACACTTTTCCCAATTGAGCACAAGGTTGGTTTCCTCACAACGTTTTAACATTCTCTCAAGGTTCGACAAACACGAAGTAAAGGAATCACCAAACACGGAAAAGTCATCCATGAAGACTTCCATCGTCTTCTCGATCATATCATGAAAAATAGCCATCATGCATCGTTGAAAAGTTCCCGGTGCATTACAAAGTCCGAATGGCATTCTACGATAGGCAAACGTTCCATATGGACACGTAAACGTAGTTTTTTCTTGATCACGAGGATCGATGGGAATTTGGAAGTAACCGGAAAAACCATCTAAAAAGCAATAGAAATCGTTTCCCGCAAGACGCTCCAACATTTGGTCCATGAAGGGCAAGGGAAAATGGTCTTTTCGAGTGGCTTCATTTAACTTTCGATAGTCAATGCACACTCTCCATCCGGTCACGAGTCTAGTGGGAATCAACTCGTTGGCATCGTTTGGCACAACGGTCATCCCTCCCTTTTTAGGGACACAATGAATAGGACTCACCCAAGGGCTATCGGAAATAGGGTAAATCATTCCCGCGTCAAGGAGTTTAAGGACCTCCTTTTTGATGACGTCGTTAATTTTGGGGTTCACCCTTCTTTGACTTTGGATTGTGGGCTTGAAATCCTCCTCCATTAATATTTTGTGTGTACAAAATTTGGGATCGATTCCCTTAATGTCGGATAACTTCCACGCAATCGCCCCTTTGTGGTCCTTAAGAACATCGACAAGTGCGGTTTTTTCATAATTCGAAAGTTCCTTCGCAATAATAACCGGCAACTTGTCGTCCTCCTCCAAATAGACATATTCGAGGTGAGGAGGTAAATCTTTCAACTCGAGAATAGGTGGTTCCTCAAGTGAAGATTTGGGCTCGATACTCATAACCTCCTCGGGTGGAGGAAATGGGAAATCGTTGAGAAAATCCTTGATAATCGAGAAGTCCTCATAGTTGTCGAGGTCTTCGTCACAAGTACGTGGAACATCGAATTCTTCCAACGTAAAACCACCACCTTCGAAAGGAGTGAAGGTTGGTGTCGAATTATCAAGAATTGGATCTAACATAGTAGGATTGCCACTAGTTTCTTCATCACCAAACCCTAAAACTTCTTGTGAAAATTCCTCGCAAACCACGTCGATCATATCAACGAGGTTTATGGTAGCAACGGAATAAACATGAGAAAGTTGAGAATTTTGAGTTGCGTTTATAACAAGTTCCTCGTCGTTGAAACGTAAGGTGATCTTTCTAGCATGCACATCAATCAAAGCCATAGACGTATCTAAAAACGAACGACCTAAAATAAGAGGAACTTGAGGATCCGTGGGGATGTCAACAACAATAAAGTCTACGGGATAGTAGAACTTCCCCACTTTCACAAAAACGTCTTCCGCCAAACCACATGCAAGAATCGTGGAATGGTCGGCCAACTCAATAGACATTCGTGAAGGAGTAAGATTAGGAAGATTGAGCGACTTGTAGATTGCAAGTGGCATCAAGTTAATGCTAGCACCAAGATCGGCCAAGGCATAGCATTCTTCCATATCTTGAATTGCACAAGGGATCAAAAATTTACCGGGATCACCGACTTTTTGAGGTATGCGATTAAGATAAACCGACGAACAACTAGACTTTTGGTGTAATTTTTCCTTGTTGTTCAACATACTCTTAAAATTAGCGGCAAATCGAGGCATCATGACCAAGGCATCGGCGAAACTCACATTAAAGTGCAAATCACGAAACATTTTCATAAAAAGCTCAAATTGATAGTTGTCGCGCTCTTGTCGTTTCTCCTTCCTAAGTCTCGATGGGTAAGGCAAGGGTGGTGCGGGTTGGGGCATAGGCATAGCCTTTGGAATCTCGGGTTCCAATATGGGTGATGGGTCAACCGTAGGTGTGGCATGAGCGGTACTTTGTGGGCTTGAAATATGCTCCTTTTCGACCACCACCTCGGGTTCTTCCTCAATTTCCTCCACCAATGGAGTAATTGGTTGAGGAGTCGGTTCTTTAAGTGCCTTACCACTACGCGTGGTAATCACTTTCATCTCTCCCTTCTGGTTTGAAACGGTGTTACTAGGCACACTACCCGAAGTAGAGGCTTTGTTTCCCATTACGGCTTCTAAAATTGCATTAAGCTTAGCATCAAAATTATTAAACTTCACATCTTGAATAGCGGCTTTTTGGTCAATTCTTTGTTCAAGCCTAGCATGACTTTGCTCTATCTTGTTGTTTTGACCTCGAATTTGGTTAGCAAAATCATTTTTCAATTCATTTCTCATGGCTAGATTTTCCTTAATAAAATTAGCTAACTCCTTTACGTTCTTAGCCGTCTCCTTAGCTTGATTAGCCATTTGCTCTTGAATGTTTTCCACAATCTTATCATTTGAAGTAGTGTAATTCAAAAAGTCTATTGGAAGTTCTTTGTTATTTTGAAGACCTTGACTTGCATTTTGAAAATTACGGTTTTGATTTTGATTTTGCAATTGGCTACTACTACTCCCTTGATTCCCATAGTTGTTATTACCCTTATAATTGTTCCTTTGATTGCTTTGGTAACCAACTTGATTGTTTCGATAATTGTTAGCATTTTGATTTGGTGAAAAACCCGGTGGAGTCAATTGATTAGTGCGAGGAACTTGACCGTTTTGGTTATAAGTTCCCGCGGCCGCGTAGGCACTCGAAGTGTTACCACCATTGGTAATGCACTCGGAATAATCGTGAGCTCCACCACAATACATACACGAAACCTCAACCGCTTTAATCGTAGCGGGAGCGGGTTGTTCACCAACTTTAAACTCAACTAACAAGCCTTTCACTATATCAAAAATTTTGTTCTCCAAATTAGCCTCGACTTGGCAAGCATCAACGGTGTGTGACAAACTAGGTGAAGATGAAGACGAAGCCTTACGAACACTCGACGTGCTACGAGGACTATACACCTTAGACCTATTCTCAATAATTACCAATGCTTCCTCGACCGTTTTACACAAGAAATTACCACTCGCGGCGGCATTAAGATAATCACGCTCATGATCGTTCAAGCCATTGTAAAACGTGTCTATTTGATGTAAGTCGGAAAAACCATGATGAGGACATTCGTGCAACATTTCCTTAAACCTATTCCAAGCCGTTGAAAAACTCTCATTATACTCTTGCGAAAACTTTGAAATCTCGTTTTTCAAGTGCGTAGTCTTAGAGGGCGGAAAAAATTGGTTCACGAATTTTGAAACGAGATCCTTCCACGTCAATATAGAATTGGGTGGCTCTTTCTCTAACCAAATTTTTGCGGGCCCCGCTAAGGAATACGGAAAAAGCATCATCTTAATCGAGTCGTTTGAAACATCCTTAAACTTGCACGTGGCGGTGAGACGATTAAATTGGCGAATGTGGTTATGCGGGTTGTCCTTTTCGTCCCCTCGAAACTTGTTGTTTTGAATCATGGACAACAAACCCGTCTTAACCTTAAAATTCTCCGCAAGGATAGCGGGAATCACAATCGCTTCTCCATAACCCTCGGTGGGTGCTTGAAGCAACTCCATCATAGTTCGATTAGCCATGGGTGCTTCTTTCACTACAATGGGTTCGTCAATAGGAGAGTCCTCACTAGTAGGAGTGAGTGATTTGTTTCTTCGTTTACGAGCACGTCTTGCTTTAGAGCGAGTTTGCATAAACGTCACGTACAACGAGAAGGCGAGAAAAGAAGATTTTTTTTTGGTGTTTTTACTTTTTCAATTTTTTTTTTGGTGGTTTTTGATTGTTTTTAACTTTTTTTGGATTTTTGGAATGTATTAGTAGACACAAATCTACAAATCTCCTCCTTAATCAAATCTCTTGATTAAAAAGGCCTCAAGGAATGAAAACGAACACGTGAAGTGAACGCCTTCGATGACTTTAGAACGATGGTGGAACACCAAATCGTTCAAGAGGGTTTAATCAAATGAAACCAAGAAAATATATATGATACTTAGTAATACTTTGGGCGGCAAAACCCTCGATTCACTCTCAAAATCAAATACGCACAAGCAAGCGGAGGAAACGAGGCGGCGCGAAGCACTTAAGAGCCTTTTTCCTTTAGGCCGTGAAATACAACCGCCTTATACCCACCTTATAGTTTGTATTATCAAAATCAAGCTTCACGAAAGTATTTATCTATTTTTGCCTTTTTTTCTTTGGTTTGAGATTCGAATACAATGATTGGGTAATGACCTCCCAAGTCAAGGTTGTGATTTCTCACGTATTTGGAGTACTTGTAAATTTATTGTTCTACGTATACAATATAGTAATAATATTCACAAAAAACGAAAAACGATAATACGTATTAATAGAGTGCTATTAATACAAATACTATTTATGGCTAATATAGAAAACAACAATGGTTCAACCAAAACACAACACGCCTCCCCGGCAGCGGCGCCAAAATGATGTTGGAGTTTTGCAACCCTTTAGGAAAAGAGAGCAATTAAATAGGGTAAGCGTGCACGACGATTTAGGAAAACCGTGTGTGAATGACCCTAGGTGAGTTCGTTCTCGAGGAGGCAAGTGCGTTGTGTTTAGAGTTGATATATGATGTTTGTGATTATGATCAAGAAGAAAAGAAATGAGAAAGGAAAGAAGAGACGGTTACGAAAACGAATTAAACTACGACGAAAAAGGCGTAAGCGTAAAACCGTAAAAACGACAAAAATAAAAATTTTCAACCTAAAAATTAATTATAAGTTAAAACAAGTCTAAAATAATATAAATAAGGAATAAAATCCAATAAAAATATTTTAAAACCTTTTATTAATTAAATATTCAATTTTAAATGCTAATTAAAGCCCTAAAATTAAATATAATTAATCAGAATGTCCAAAATATGATTTTATTGAACAAATAACTTACTTATATTATCTAAAAACTAAAAAGTATTTTTTATAATTTTTAAATACTATTTCTCTATTTTTAAATTACTAAAAACTATTTTAGAATTAAAATAATTATAAAAATAATAATTAAATAATGCTAAAATTAATCTACCAATTTTAAAAATCCTATTTTACTCTAATGAACAGTAGAAAAATAAAAAAATCTTAAAGAATGTAAAAATTTTCACTAAAAGACAAAACTAGTTAATAATTAAACCCTAATTAAACTAATTTAATTGTAAAAAATAATTAAAAAGATGAACAGTGAAAAACTTTTTGACTAAAACTCTTAAAATATTATTCTAAACCTAGGAAAAATTTTAAATCTGAAAAATATGTATTTTTACCACTAAAGGACAAAAACAGATTAATTAAAAAGTAATTAAATTAGCTAAATAATCTAAAAATTATCTAATGAACAGTAACTGGAAAATAAATAATACTAAAAAATCAGAAATTAAAAATGAAAAATATTGGAAAAAGAATTAAAGTCTAAACCCTAAAAATGCCCACTAAAGACAAAATAATTGGAATCTGATAGTGACACCTCTTTGAGTTTCTGTCTTTTTGTGTAGCAGTGGCTACCAATACACTAGCAGTGGTAAGTGAAGTTCCCCCTGCTAGTGCAATTCAAAGGTCTGGTGGTTTTGGAGCTTAGGAAAGCTCTTGTTGGTGGGTTTTTCTTGGATACAAGGGCACCCCCACACTCATGGAAGTGTGGGGAGTCAGTTTAAGCTAAAAAAAACACAAGTCCAATTCAGAAATCACACACAAAGGACCATATTGCAGTTACTGTTATGCAGAAAAGGGGATGTGGGCAGTTGCTGATCTAGTGTGCACTAAAACGATTTTTAAAGCTTGTAAACTTGCACACTATCCTACCAAATGACACCAAACTGATAACAAGTCCTAAGTGATACCAAATCCTAACAAATTAAAAGTTGGGTGAGTCAAAGTAAGCTAAAAACAAGCATATATGAGTGACTTACTGATTTCACTTGTTTGTTCTAAAAATAAGGCATGCAAACTCACTTCTATTCTACCAAACTAGAAGATAGCTATTAACAACTACCAATACTCACATAAGAGGCATGAGTAAACAAGATTTAACCAACAAATTGTCACCAATTCTCAGCTATACCCTAGTCCCAAACACCCCTTAAAAATCTTAAATCAACTTTTTTCAAACTGAATCAACACAAAACTTTACCCAACTGGATTTAATCCTTCTAAGCATGCATAAGATACTAAATGAACTCAAATTACACCATTAAACTAACATATAACCTCTTTTTCAAGCAAATCATGCAAAACATATAAATTTTCAGAAAAATGAAAAATAAAAGGGAAAACAAAGGCTACTTTGTTGGGCTTACTTCCAAGCCCAACAGTGGCTGATAAGCCACCTCCTACAAGCCCGGGCTTGTGCTGGGCCTTGTGGGATTGGATTGGTTTGAGTACAATTGGCAAGAAAATGGTGAGAATAGAACTTGATTTATCCTTGTTTCCTGCACACCACAAACATCAAAGAGAAAAAGAACAAGCTACAAGTTATTCAATAAGCTTGGTTTAATAAGCTTATTGAAAAGCTTTTAGCAGTAAGCTAAGTATAAGTTTCTGAAAAAAATTTGAAAACAAGTGAAATCTTAAAAACAAACGTGAGGATTTTAAAAAGGATTCAAGAAGAAAAACAACTTCAAAACTTAAAATGCTGAAAAGAAAATTGGATCACAGTTTCATGTAGGTAAAAACTTTTCATTCATTAAAAAAAAATAAAATTACATAGAAACTGGAACGAAGGAAATGCTAACAGGCTAGCATCCTTTATATACTCCTCTAAAGAGTATTCTAGAACTAAGATAAATAAGAGAAACCCTAGTAAGCTAATTCCCAGAATTGCCCTTTGGTCAAATCTTGAAAAGTTGGTCTTCAAGGCCTCTTGTGATCGTCCTTGGTGTTGCCAGTTGGATTGGTGCATCTTGGACGTTCATTTGGTCCTTGGGGACCAAGGAGATGCATAAAAATCGTTGGATGACTGTATGATGCTCTTTTTGCCATAAACGGGGTGACAGGGGAACATGGGGGCCCCTCTTAGAGTCACGGGTTGGGGGTTTTGAACATGGGATTATGTTTGTGGGTGGGTTGATTAAAGATCTGGAAGCTTTCACATGAAACCCCTTTTGTTTGATCATGATTAGTACTTAGGGTTTAAGGGATTAGGGGTGGTTTAAACAGGGTCATTTAATCTGTTTTGTGTTTATAAAAAATGTTTCCCACGTCTTTTAAATTTAAAAAGTGGATTAGTGGGTGGATTTGACTGGGTATTGATTTGGGTTAAAGTTTTGGGCTTGGTCGGGTTAAATGGTGGGTTTGGGTAGGGTACAAACGGGTTTGGTAGGGTTTTAAGTGGATATGGGTTTGTTTTGTCCCTGTTTGGCCCCCAGACTTTGAAATTGTCTTCACATTAAGTTAAAACAGCCAACAACTCTTTTCCCTTTGGTATAACTTTGCTGAACTTGTCATTTTTGGCACCAAAGTTTTCAAAACTTATATCAAGGATTAATTATGCAATTAATGCATTCTTCAAGGGTCATTCTTGTAATGTCTTCAAACTTCAAGGTCTTTGATTTGTTTGTTGACTTTTTGGAGGACCATTATTGACAATTTAGATTTGTTGAGGGACTAAAATTGCCAATTCTTCAAAGTTAAGGGTCCTTTTTGTAATTTTGACAAACTTTAGGGACCAAACTTGTAATTATGAAGATACAAGGGTATAAAGTGTCAATTCTTCAAACTTGGAGGACCAATCTTCAATATTCTTCAAATCTTCTAGGGTTTTCTTTGGAAAATTCCTCACTAGGGCTTGGTTCATCGTGCGGCTTCGTTTCCCGTGTTCGTTTTTGCGTGATTCTTGTGATCTTTTGTCATTTTCTCAATATCCGTACCTAAAATGCACAAGCAACAAACACAAGCATATATTTGGGTATTTTGATGATATTTAATGCATTTTAAGTCCAAAAAGAACGATGAGACTATATATAAAAGCCGTCTCATCAAACCGCCTAGCTACTTAAGGTTCCGCCCTTAGAGTACGCTCCGTTTTTTGTCTTTTAGTGGGGTAGGAATATCTGAGGTATTTGAAGCCTTCAAAGGATATTCTAATAGCATATGGAATATGTTATTTTCAAATTTTCATTTTCTATTTTAATAAAACATTTTCTAAAAAAGAAAGTTTATTAAAAAGTCTTTTGTCATATTAACAAAAGTGAGTTTTAAGGATAATCATTTTGATGATCACTAAGTATGATTAAGAAAGGTTAGTGATATGATTATTACCTTGATGATAGTGTAGTTAAATAATTCATTTTTATGATTTACACTAAATGTGTTGTATAGTTTGTTGTGATCAAAACTAAGAAAGATTAGTTAACACTAATAATGTTTTTAGGCATCACTTGCATTAACAGATTATAACAAGGATTATGCTATGTAAATTGATATTAAGGTTCTTTGTGGTTTAGATTATAAATTTTCCACTAATGAATGAGGGATAAATAGCAAACTTAGGGGCTGATTTTCGGGATTTACATGTGATCCTCGACGTTACTTTTGATAAAAACAAAGCTGTTACAATTGTTTTTTTAAGTTTATTTCTATATTTTACACATATAACTTTTAAGTGAAAGTGATCTTAGGCTTGAAATGATATGGAATTTATTGAAGATCATTTATGATTATAAACTATTTATTAAAATGTCAAACCTAATATTAATGCAAATTTAAATAAAAATAATCACAAAATAGATACTAATCAGTTTTTGGTATCATTTAAATGCTTACTAATATTATCCTTAAATTATTTCAAGAGTATTATAAGTCTATCAAGTAGTTTTCTCTTAGAAATGGATTTTTTTTACCAGACGAATTAACACCAGCCGTAGGCGAATTAACAACAACATATAAATACATACATCAACCTGAGTCAACTCGATATTTACCGAGTTGACCGGGTTAACTCAAAGAGCTCAGATATCAATGTAATAAGATAAAATCTGACTATAACTCTTACATCATCAGTCAACAAGATCAACAATACCCTACAAACCAATCGAATATCATTTGACCTACCTGAGACCTTTTTCGGAAAAGATCTTGATGACATATCCAATCTTAATGCCTAATCGAAATTTAAAACGAGTGCGGATGGACTGTGAACCCTTAGAAGGCAGATGCATATGATTTGTTTGTTCTTTTTCTAGGAGAGATTATATCAACGGTCTTCGGTTGTTGTCATTGATTCATAAGTATAGTCGATTGTTATAATTTATTAGTTAGACTCGATGAGATTAGAGATGGAGGGTTGAGATGTAATAAGGTAAGAATGAAAGAAAAGCTACGAGTGATTAGGTTTAGGTTTATGAGACATATTAGGGTAAAGTGAACTATATAGTACCTAATGATCTTTGGACCGGGTATATTTCAATCCCATGGGCTGAATAATGTATTTTATTTGGTAACGTTTATAAGTTACGTTATTATGCTATGAATGCATTAACTAACCTGGCGAATAAATTGGGATGTTTAAGGGTAGTATTGACCAATTATATAACTGAACAAAATCATTTGAATATATTCAAAAAAAGTATAAAAGCTTTGAGTCATAATTATAAAACAGTTTCCCAATTTACTATATTCACACCAATCACATTGTAAATTCTAAAAATAAAGCGAGCAAAATATTACTAATAGAGATAGATATCAAATCAACAAGTATGGTCAGTGAGTGCGGTTCCGGAACCGCAAGAACTGAGAACCGAAAAACATAAAATTTAGGAACCGAGAACCGAACCGAATATCATGTTTTGGTTTCGGTCGGTTCTCGGGTCCGGTTCGGGTATTTCGAGTCCTACCCGATTGGAACCGAAATTTTGTATATATTTATTAAATGAACTCTTTTTTTATACCTTTATTATAAAAAAATATGCAATCGAATGCATTGTTAGGAGAAATAAGTTTGAATTTGGAGTATCTTTGACATAGCTTGGAATTTGGATACAGAGGAATATAAATAAGAAGGCTGGAGTTGAGAATGTCTAGTAGGAAAGCATTAGTGAGCCAAAAATATCAACTATTAACAAACAAAATAAAGCAATAATACTAGTAGTATATACAACAACAAAAATTTCGTCAGCATATTGAGATTGTAGTAAACAAGCGAACATGATGATGTTAAATATAAGATTACGTAATGGGCATGATGGGGATAGGGTTTAAACGAAGAAAAAAAACAACCTGCATGTTTTATGAATGAAAGCAATAGCACCAAGAACAAGTAAATCTCATAAAATCTCACATTTGAAAGATGGACGGTTCTTCGGTTCCGGAACCGATAACCGCGGTTCCGAACCGAACCGAGAACCGAAAATTGAAATTTTTTAGAACCGAGAACCAAATCGCGGTTCCAAAATTCGGTTCGGATTAGGTCGGTTTCAGTTCGGTTCTCGGTCAATATGCTCTCCCCTACACTTGAACACATATACGCATGTAATATATCATGGGTGCGATTCGAATGATATTACGCTCATCACCTTAGTGTAATTAAAACACTTTCATACCTTCATACGTAACCTTTATGTGCACATCAGATAATAACTATACCCAGATATGAACAAAAAAATTGAATAGTAGTAAGAAAGTAATAGTCACTATTTTGGGTAAATTGTTTTAAATAAGCCATACAAAAAACTCATACTATTTTTTATAGTTTAAAAACTAGTTATAATACCCGTGCACGCACGGGTTTTTTTTCTAAAATTTGGACTTTCGTATTTTTTTGCATTTTTTATATTTCATTTTTTTTTGAAAATTTTGGAATATGTATAATTTTTTAAAAGAGACCCTTAAAGAATCATCGGCAATCCTGAGATATTATATATATATATAATCTTGTTGTGTGCAATTTTTATGTGTAAATTTAAGAGTGATGATTTGCACACTTCATAAATTCATTAGTACACTTTAAAATATGTATGACATGGTGTAAAATGATGTAGGGATATTAAAGTCAAGATACATATAAATTAAGTGTGCAAATAAATTAGCGGAATGTACAAATTATCACTCAAAATTTTATTATTACATAAAACATCTTTGAATGGATTCATAGTATCATAAGTGACATGAGATCAAATTCAAGTATTATAATCATGTGGAAGATAAGTGCATTAAAATTATTTGAGTTAATGTATCACATCAAATATGATAACTGTTTCAGATAAAGTGATAAACACTACAAAACTAAACCAGCAGAAAATAAAGGTTAAGCCAAACACACTTAAATTAAAAACTATGCTTACCTATATTTTTTGATACTTTCTTAGCCATGAGATGATTTTCATTAGCATGGTTCTTCATAAGAGCATACTTGTACTTTGAGGTATGAAAATCTAGAGTTGATATTGCCTATTGGATAATGTCATTATTTAGTTCAAAGTTTGTTGAATGATCATTAGATTCAACTGATAGTCTCCAACTTCAATTGAATGCACCAAGAGTTTCGCTGGTAGAGAAGAGGGCACCATGGAAGCGCTCCTTTCAGGGGTGTGTCACTGCTATAGAAATACCATAAGAAGCACCGTCTCAATTCCCCTTGAATTCACTATCCTAAATATTCACCACACTTCGATGATGAAGTTTGGCGATGCAGAGAACCTCGTTATCAAATTCGTCAATTCCTTGACAAGAGAACTTTGAAATTCTATTTACATCAATTGCTTGTCCTTGTTCTAGTGTCGGGGGTCATAAAGCTCCGAGCATTACCTTGTACACAGGACCAGACCCGCCTTCGCCCAGTTTTTTTGTGACAGCAAAGTTATTGGTTGGCTTAAAAATTCTTCATAAGCTGAATATAGGCAACTATGCACTTCCATTCTTGTTACCATCATTGTTATCTATGTGAAATGGATAAACAGTGGTTGTACAGTTGTGACAATATGGATAAGTGAGACGATATATTTAACCTAAAGATGACTTACCAAAATTAGTCTATAAATGGTTGAATTAGTCTCAACCAAACAATCCTAGATGGAATAACACCAATTTCCCAGCGACTCGTAAAAATACACACAGATCAGCAATGGTCAATGGAAATTATTAAATACAAATAAAATCCTATCCCATTCTTAAGACGTTCCGCTCTTAAATATTCGTCATGTCCTTACAAACATTTTCATTTATTAGATTATCTAATATGTTATTCTGGATACAAATATTTGTTTAACCATATAAGTCGTCTCACTCATCCATATTGTCACAACCATACAAATATTTGTGCAGCACTTCAAGATTTAGTACCGGATGATGTTGAGGGACCGAAGTTTCATCGTCAGCTTGATCATCTTTACTGATAATATCCAAACACCTTTCTCTTTAACCATATGTTCTATTTCTTCATTTTCTATTCACAAAAAATATTCATACATTCTTATATAAAGATATCCCAGGCTTGTTCATCATTGTTATCCTGCTTTAATGATAATACACTGTGACATATCAGATAGTGTACAATCACGAGCAATCAAGCTTTTAATAAATAAATAAATAAAACCGATGTTCGACATTGTAAAATAGGACCTCGAGTCGTATCGAGAGTAAATGGCTGAGAGTAGTTTCTAACTATTGCTGCGGAGGAATTTTGAGCTAGTGAATGTTCCTACATATGCTTTTTTGCATACTGATACTCACTCGTATCATTGGTACTAATCCTTACAAGTTACATCTATATTCTCTTGACGTTGGGACCCACTATAAGATGAGAGATCGACAACGCCAAGACCTCCAACATTCTTGATTTAGTATAAAAATTGTTTTTTAACCATTGAATGATTGGGCGAACATATATAGAAGTCAAGATGGTCTAGATGTGAAACATACATCACTTCCATGGGAAATCAACACCATAGCTTGACGAGTACATGCCAATAGGTTCACAATAAGAGCCTGCACAATCATAAAAAACATTAGCGAACTTCCAAATGTTCTGGGAAAATATACCAAGAGAACTTGCTAAAGCAATCATATGAAGAAATCTTGTCATACCTCCACTATAAGTCATTCCCTGACGCCTACTATAAGGACTATGAGAGTCCTGAGCATACATTGAACCCCTGCTACCACAATATCCAATGTTTGATCTCCCAAGTGTGCAATAATTCACAGAAAACATTACAACAAATCTAACTGAAAAATATTTAGTAAACGGAGCAATAATGATAGCAGACCTATCAGTGTATGCATCTCCATACTATGAATATTCGTCTCCCATTTCATAATCTATATGTGCATGTGATTGCGGTAGTTCAGCCTAATGGGGAAGCGCATCATCCTTAACACTGAAAACTGTCACTTAAACGCCATAGAGTGAAGGTCTTGTTCTACTATGTATTATAGAACTATAAGAAGTAAGTAAGCTATGTTACCTATCAGGTGTGTATGCCACATAATAGAGGTAGGGAGGAAGGAGCTTCTACACTTTCTAGTGCCTCCATAGAACTAAAGACCAGCAATGCTGAGTAGCTACGGGCAAATGTTGGGAAGAGGTTCGACTTTTCGTGTTTTGTATTTTTGGTTATCATTAGTTATATGATACCACTATCTATATGAGAGATGTGTCTCAATAAGTGATAATATGGAGGAGTTTAGTGCACCAAAATAGGTGGCCTAATAACTATTTATAATCTATAAAAATGTCTTCATAAGGATGGGAAGCTTCTAACTATTGATACGAAACAGTTGGTGTTCGTTATTCGGTCTTAATTACTTTATGTCGGTACGACCATACTTGAAACTCTTGAGGGTCTCCATAAGTCAAAGTCAAAAGGTTTTGCATTTCAGCAAAGCATCTCTCTTCTTCACATTTTTGAGGTTTCCAAGTTTCTATTAGACTGTGAGTATCTTATCCTCACATATATTAATAAAAATATGCTGTAAAACTTCCTTGGCATTGCTTTAACTTACTTTGATATTGTGTTTCCATTAGACTGGCCGAAAACAGTCTATAAGGACTTGGTATCTTTAAAGGAGACTGATAATGTTAAAAACTTAGTTTGAACACTCATATTTTTTATGAAATTGCGCTCACAACACACACATATTATTCAGATTTCAAGGTGTAATTATGCTTACTGGAAGCCAAGATGAAACTAACCAAATCTAACACAATACATGTATATACTATAGCACACATGAATGCTTATCCCTTTAAAACCTATTAATCAGTCATTAAAAACTTCAAAGTTCTAATACAGACTTAGTGTGTAATATACAATCCTCTTATATCCTAGAAAATGTATAAAGTTGAGTTGTAAAGAAAGAGTTTACCATATAGATCAGCTTCGTTCAGATTTTCCTTTATTTGCTTTGACAACTCAAGAACCTCAGGTGTCTGCAGACATACATCATATCGGTAAATTAGAAAGGTATATCATTTGATACAAATGAAAATAAATAAAAGGTGAACCAGAAAGAGATAACAGAGTGAGTGAATCCACCTGTATAGCCTCTGACAAAGATATATGTATAGGTGCTTTAGCATCCTCCTCGCTAAGACGTTTCAAAGGTCGGAAATTTTTCTGGCACACTCTAATTCCCTATCATAGCTGTCATGACCTTTCCGCGTTAGCTTTTCTGTATATAACTATAGTTAAGTAGCAATGACATTGAAAACACTCAAACCTCGCATATATTATATAAGAGACAAAATTGTGTACATGTAAAACAACAATACTATATTTATAAATAGATAGCTATATTCATACCAGAATCTATTAGTGCACAAAAATGCACATTGCTATATTGATGTTCATGTTCTTTTTAGAAAACATTATTTGCCTCCATAACTTTTTCATCGTTCCTAATTTAGCATGTTGTGTTAAAAATATGTAATATCACCTGCAACAAATAATTTCAAAATATCATTATTTTTTAAAATGTTGCATAAGGCTCAAAAATCTGTCGACATACTGTTTGTATCTAGATAGGTGTTTGTGATTCCTTACTTTAACACCTTGCTTATTTTAAGGTGCTTATTTACTCTAACACAAACAGATCAACAGTTTCATCCAAACAAATATTTTCTTATCTACTTTTTGAAATGTGTAGATATACAATTAATAATCAATCTCAAACACCCTCTAGTTCAAGTGGGGGTCTTTCTTCTAAACACGCCTCTTCGTACTCGTGTTCTGATTTCACAGATTCAGTGGCCCAACAATGTTTCATAATTTTAACACTTCTATTCAGTGATATCAACATCCAAAACTAAATCCTTATTCTCACTACAACAATCAGAATTTGCTAAACCCGTGTTTCAATATCATGTTTCACAAACTAAACACTATTAAACTTAATATTTTTTCCTGAGACACATAATTATACGAATTACATACGTGTAAATTAAATTTCGTTTAATACTACCTATCACAAAGTTGTACAATCACATTACTTAAACTAATCTCATCTTATCAATTTCCTGCTACAATAATAAGAACTCTGCCAAACACAAGTTTCACTATCAAGCTTCACAAACTAATGGCATGTTTGTGTTGGCTTACATAGAAGGCGTATATATGAGCTTAAGTGAAGTTGGAAAAGCTCATAGGCTCACTCTTTTCGGTTCCACCCGGTTCCACCAACTTTGAGCAATGGCTTGCTAATAGATCTGTATGTAGCTGATGCAAGGGTAGTGGTCATTCTTGAATTTTCCAAGCATTGGCTCTCGGGTTTAGAAATGGAAGCCGACACCATAGCCAACCCTGCCATACACAAGGAAACATTTATCTTTTTTTGCGCCGACTTTATCTTTCTTCCGCACAATCTATAATGTGAAATGAACTTATCTCTTGTTTATAGACAAAAAGAGGCAATGCTGAACTGTAGGATTGAATCCATCCAAGTTTTACACAAAGAAGCACATGACAGCTCTAGTGTAATCACCTATGTCTAATCATATATTTTAGAATTCATAAATACTAATAGAACATAATGAAACATATATGTAACAATAGTCTTTTAAAGTAAATGCTCACCTTCAACATGACCACACTTGGTCTCTACATCCCCATCTGGATGACCCAGAAAATAGTGTTCTTCCATATGCCTTCTCCCACATCGGCCCTGGTTATAATACCATTTTCTTCCACATCGGCCCTGGTTACTCTAATTATTTTGCTTCCTAGGAGTAATCTATCTATCATCTATTAGTACCTTAAAATAGCGATGAAGTAAAACCCCAGTTGACAATCCCTATAAAGATCATAATTAGCTTTACTGACCCAAGATGATAGATAGATTACTCCTAGGAAGCAAAATAATTAGAGTAATTGCAGATTTCATGATCTAAAACCTGACTAAATAGTAAAAGTAAATTTTAATTATGATGATCAGACGGATGGTGGTTGATGTTGTGGTGGTTTCATGAGTTTGTTTTGTTTTTTGGGATAAAAGATTAAAAAAAGCCAGATACAACCCCTTAAAGTTTTAAAACTGCCATATTTTACTTTAAACTATTATAGTTTTCAACCCGTTTTTTTAAAGTTTTTTTCTTTACATTTGTAACACATATATTTTTACCCCATTTTTTAAGTTCAATAAATATAAGTACGAAAATTACATCATTATTACTAAATAAAGGAACAATTACACTTTCTAAAAGAATAAATAAAATGATTATTTCTTATTTAGGAAAGAATCTTTAAAAAAAGTCCCTACTTTACGTTTTGCTTTAAAAAAAAAAGATATGGATTATTATTTTTACTATAAAACATTATAAACTACAAAATACTTATTTTAAATATCTTAAAACATTACAAAGATACAAATAAAAACACAAAAAAGCCCGCTCGACTATATGTATTTGTGTTGTAGTACTTTTAATTTTTAATCGAATTACAAATACTATTAACTTTTCACCCGTACGCAACGCAACGCACTGGTCGTTTTAATAAAGTAGAAAGAAAATTAGTGGAAATATATATATATATATATATACAGTAGATCTGGAATGGAATTTATGATGCACATACGGAGGTGGTGGTGGGTGTGATAAGAAAAACACAAAGAAAAGAAAATGGAAGAATACCCAGAAGAGCTTCGAACACCACCAGTATCACTAATCTGTATAATAAACCAACAAAACCTCCACGCAACAATCTCATCACATCTTCATTCTCAGCAACCGCCCATCCACACTCTCGCTTTGCCTGATTTCACTAAAATCTCTCTTATTTCAAATATTAATAAATCCAAACAAAATGAGTTATTAACTAGTGGTGTTATCAAAAGAGATTGGCTGTCCAAACATCGAACTAGGGTTCCTTCCGTCGTTGCTCTTCTTTTTAATATTCATGAGATCCAATCCAATTGGGATCGGGTCTCTTCCGAGATTGATAATCTCAAGTATGTCTCTCATTCTCTCTTTTTTTAATAAATCAATCTCTTTACAACGATGTGCGTCTTTTGTTTTATACAGAGGAGTCATTAGAGGCAGGAGTATCAAACTGGTTGTCGTTGTCGTTTTGCGCTTTGATGACAAAGGTTAATTGCTTTTTTTTTATCAGCCTTTTGAATCTAATGTTATCTACAAAACTGCTATATTTCCTCATCTACATAGCTGTTGAGATCAGCTTTTTGGTACAGATTCTATCACTGAAGATCGCATGCTTGCTCTGCGCAAGCGTGCAGAACTGGATGCAAAATACCTACTTACCTTTATTCCAGATGATGCTTCTGAATTGAGCCAGTCACTCAACAGGCATGTCATACAGTTTATGCATCTCATTTCTCTTTTATGGTTACTTGTTACACAAACTTCTTCTTACTCTCTTGCAGGCTAGGAAACCTATTTGCGGAGCTAGCTGTTACCTTCTACAGGGATGAAGGAAGAAGGGTTAAAATGCGACTTGAAAAAAAGACCTATGGTTCCATGGACTATAATATTCGCTACTGCTTTAAAGTAAGAATCATATTTTTTAGTTAGAGCTTTTTGGGCTCTTGGCTATTAAACATATATATGAAGGTGATGGCATATAGTCCATCTCTTTACGGATTATGGAGGTGCTTCCTCCCTTTATAATATGCTGTACCCCTATCTAAACTGAGTTTCGAAATTAACCATACTATATTTTGTAACCGTTATGGCGTTATAACTTTGAGAGATAAACCAAAGTGATGCCAGTTTGCTAGTAACATTGTTGTTATCATAATACCTTTTTGAGGTATTCTATATGTTCTTGCCCTTTTCTATTGACTTGTTCTAATTACTTGTTATCTTTCTATATCCAACTTCTAGGTTGCTATATACGCAGAGTTCAGGAGGGACTGGGTTGAAGCTTCAAGGATGTATGAAGATGGTTACCATGCACTGCGAGAGGTCTTCATTCTTACATCTCTTTCTCAAGCACAAATAGATAATTAGTTGATTAACACTCCGATAAGTGGGCGATTCAAAATGCGTCTCAACCATCAATTTCTTTACATAACACCTTGCATAATTTCTGAAATCTGATTATTTTGACTTGCCTCTTGCATACTTTCTGAAATCTTATTATTTTGACTTTTTATGATCAAAGATAAGAATCATTGACTTTGTATGGCCTCATATCTGATTTTGTGTATATGTATGTTTGACTTTATTTCTTTATATGCTGGTATGCTTGTATGTTATATCTGCTTTTGCTTTAGTTTCTTTTATATGGGCTTCTTTTGTAGTTAGGACTCTATGCACATAGATTCATATTTCTCTATATGCTTGGATGCTATTATGATTTTCTGTCTTTCTGCGTTTATGCTTATGCATGTTTCTATTTACATATACACACAAGCACTCATTGTTTCCAGACGTCTTTCTAGAAGGAGTCCCTTTACCCTCGGGTAGGAGGAGTAACTGTCTACATCATACCTCACGCATACCCACTTCCGCGGGATTGGGTATGTTGATGTGTAATTGTGGTACTCAACTTGAGCGCACATTTAAACACCCCTGAATTACATATAATCATTTGCCGTCTTATTCTTTACTTCTATTTTGATTGTTCAGTGATGAGATTTATTGGTTGTGTAATACTCTTATTCTTTTGGTAGATTATTGAAACAACTAATATGTATTTCTTGGCAATTGTAACTACAGATGATTGGGATGTCTACTAGATTGCCAGCAATCCAACGGTTGGTTGAGATTAAAACAGTTGCAGAGCAACTTCACTTTAAGATATCAACACTACTTTTACATGGTGGAAAGATTGTTGAAGCAATCAAATGGTTTCGTCAGCACATTGCTTTTTATAAGAAACTCATGGGGTCTCCAGAAGTAAAATTTCTTCATTTGGAATGGTTAAGTAGACAATTTTTGGTATTTGCTCAGTTGCTTGAAAGTAGCAATGCAACTTTGCAGACCATTTCCTCTCCAGCATTAACTCCTGCTGATAGAACATCCTCTGAGTGGGAATTCCGTCCCGCATACTATTATCAGGCAAGTTGCTTTGACTGATTTGCTTTTACATACAACTTAAAATTGCCTGAAAATGCTGTTTCTGTATACATATATACATGTACTTTATTGGTGGATCCAAGATTTTGGCTCAAGTATGCACAGACAATCATAACATATCCTTTTTCACTGAATGCACACTGCCATTTTTTATGCTATATAAGTATATATTTTACACTGCAAAATACTGCACTAGTAGAAAACAGGTTGATGACTCTAGTCACATTCCTGTATTGATAAAAGAAACAAGGTGTTTTTTGTTCTTACACCTATGGATCTTAAGATTGGTCTTTCATTTACATATTAAAATCATAGTGTTGTTAAGCTAATAAACGATCTTTCACCATTAGTCAAAGGATTCTGTTATAAGAAATGATTGCTGATAATGAAATTCAATGATTTCTTACACTCATAAGATAACCAAAAAATATACTTATTGGGGATTTGTTGAGGGATCTCAAACTATTATACATGTTCAAATATACAATTGTTGATCGTGTATTGTGTTGTTCTGGGGAACTAAGGATATTTCACTATCCAATTTTCTTGCCAAGGATGCTGATAGCAGTTGCTGGGGTTGACTAAAATATCTATTTATATAATGGACCTCGACTAGTTAATTATTGAAGTTATTGGGTCTTGTTGTGGTAGAGTTGATTGTGGCAGAAGTTATTACTGTGATTTGAATAATCATAGACGGAATAAGATAATCTGGTAGATGAAGTTAGTGATAGTTAGGTAATCATGCATTAATGTAATAACCTGAATGTTGCCATGACACAGTTTGCTGCTCAATTGTTGAAGGAGAAGATGACATGTGTGCAAATTGCTCTTTCCACTCCTGATGCAAGTACCGAGACCGATGAGAGTCCCGACTCTATTGTACCTTCTCTTTACGTGGGCCAGTTTGCTCGATTACTTGACCTCGGGGACACATCCGTAATGCAACTGTATGCCTTCATAATATATATAAACGTTTTTCTAACCTTCCATATAAATATTTATTTTCATTCGATCTGATTATACACATTACTGTTTTGATCCTACAGTATCACAGATGAAGATTTTGTCCGCTTTGCTCTGGCTGAAGGGAAGAGGTTCCGTGACTCCATCGAAATCATTGCCTTGCTGAAAAGATCATATGAAGCATACAATAACTTAAAAGCTCAAAGAGCAGCTTCATTTTGCAGGCTTCTTATAGCAAAAGAATATTTCGCTGCAAGTGATTATAGTAATGCAAAAGACCATTTTGATAAACTCACAAGTCTCTACAGGCAAGAGGGTTGGGTCACTTTATTATGGGAAGTGCTCGGTTATTTGCGAGAGTGCTCACGAAAATTCGGTTCAGCTCAGGATTTTATTGCGTATTCCCTGGAAATGGCGGCGTTACCAGTTTCAAGTGTCACTAGTCTTCAAGCGCTAAAAGATTGTGGACCTGGTGGTTTCCCGAGTCTACAACAAGTAGAACTTATACACAAGGAAGTATTTTCAATTGTTCGGGAAGAATTAAATGAAGAAAACATGGGTATGAAAGTAGACAGCGATCACCCTCTTCATCTTGAAATTGATCTTGTGAGTCCACTTAGAATGGTCCTTCTTACATCAGTAGCTTTTCATGAACAGATTGTTAAGCCCCATGCACCTACCCAAATTACCTTGTCACTTTTATCACAACTGCCCTCTCCAGTTGAGATTGATCAGTTAGAGATCCAGTTCAATCAATCTGAGTGCAATTTTATCATTGTAAATGCGCAAAGGCGTGAGTCATCATCAATTTCCCACATTCATCCTGATCGGAGGGTGGAGACTGTTCCCGTATTACAACTCTTTACAAATAAGTGGCTACGGTTAACATATGATATAAAGTCAGGTAAGGCTGCTATTCTCATGGTATTATGTACTTCACCCTTTTAAGAATTATTGGAGGTAACAGTATGACCCAGTTACTTATAAGTGAGTCGATTTGGGTTGCATCGTGTCAAATGAATAAAAAAGATTAGCTAGAAAGGGGAATGGGTCAAACGGCTTGAAATTTGTCAAGTCTATTCTTATTGCATACAACGACCTAAATATTTTAATAATATTAATACATAGCATAATAAATACTCAGCAGCCTGTTGTGGCCCATTTTGATGCCACTAAACTGCATATTTCAGCTCCGACCCATCTTGACCCGTCTTGCCAGCTCTAGACTATTTCATTTATGTAAATATTCTATTGATGTATGCATACGATTATATTTGATGATGCAGTGACTAGTGGAAAGCTGGAGTGCACATATGTGATTGCTCGAATTGGGCCCCACTTCAGCATAAGTTGTGGAGCTGAAAGTCCTGCCAATATGCAGGAACTACCTCTCTGGAAATTTGAGGACCTTTTTGAAGCTTCCCCAACTAAGGATCCTGCTATTGCATTCTCGGGTATGAAGGTGACCCAAGTTGAGGAACCTGATCCCCAAGTTGACCTTAAGTTAGAGTCAACCGGACCCGCTTTAGTTGGCGAAAACTTCAATTTACCTGTGACTCTCACTTCCAAAGGCCATTCGGTTTATTCTGGAGAACTAAAGATCAATCTAGTTGATACCCGAGGTGTCGGTTTGCTTAGTCCACGAGAGGCCGAAGTCTCATCTACTGACAATCTTCATGTCGAGCTTCTTGGTGTATCAGGCCCGCAAACTGAAGAAAGAGATAATATAAGGAAAATTCAACAGACGTTTGGATTAGTTTCAGTTCCGTTTTTGAATGTGGGAGACTCATGGTCTTGTAATCTCGAGATCCGTTGGCACCGTCCTAAACCAATCATGCTTTATGTTTCTCTCGGGTATTCTCCCAATAGTGGGTCCCCTAAAGTTCATGTCCATAAGAGCCTGCAAATTGAAGGAAAAACCCCTGTTGTCATCAGCCACCGTCTTATGCTTCCTTTTCGACGGGAGCCGCTATTGCTCTCGAGAGTTAAACGTGCCCCTGATTCTGGTCAAACCGCATCACTTCCCATAAATGAAACAAGCATACTTGTCGTTAACGCCACAAACTGCACTGAGGTCCCATTGAGATTACTCTCGATGTGTATTGAACCTGAAGGCGATGTTAAAAGTAAGACAAAAGACACATGCAAAATTCAGTCGGGAACTCAGGATCTTGGTGACGGTGATCCCATGCTTCTCGTCCCAGGGGAAGAGTTCAAGAAAGTTTTTTCTGTGAGACCAGAATTAAATGTTACAAAGCTCAACATGGGATGTGTGTATCTGAGATGGAGAAGGGATCACCTAACATCAAAAGAGGTCATCACAAAACAAAGTTTACCTGATGTAAACGTAGAGTTCCCTCCGTTAGTTATTAGTTTAGAGTGTCCTCCACATGGAATTCTTGGTGAACCATTCACATACTTTGCTCAAATTCACAATAAAACAAAATTGCTACAAGAGGTTAAGTACTCGTTATCTGATTCACAAAGTTTTGTTTTGTCTGGACCCCACAACGACACGACATTTGTTCTACCACAATCAGAACATATCCTAGGTTATAAACTCGTACCTCTAAGTGCGGGATCTCTACAGCTTCCAAGGGTTACAATAACTTCTGTGCGATATTCAGCTGGGTTCCAACCCACACTTGCTGCTTCTACCATATTCATCTTCCCTTCAAAACCTCAATTCCAGCTGACTGAACCTGAGTCGGGGAACAAGTCCATTGCTGCTGAGCAGGTTCCCCAACATATACCTGCTTGATGATATTTTGTAAAGATTGAATTTTGGCATACTTTTTGGATAACCAATTCTAATGTAGTCGAGCTGTACCAGATTTTTGTCTAGTGATGTTCCTCATTTTGCTCGTAAGTACACATATTCCAATTTTTTACTCTGATCTTCACAATATAGCAATGAATATTTTGAATGTATCTGTAATGGAAGTTTTCTAAAATTCCTTTTATTTGTTTAGGTAGGTTGGCAATTGATTGATAAGTTTAATAAAGGAGACTTGAGTGTTTCACTTTTAAATCTGCTTGCTCCAATTTGTTTCTCACCCACTATAAATTCTAGATTTGAATTTTGGATGCTGACAAGATCCTGATGATGCTGGAGTCGAGTAATGCATATTTAAACGATCCATTAGCAAATGTCAATTTTGCTAAGAGACAAAATCTCTGTGTGCAACACTTTCTGGTTACTGTTTCAGCTCTATCTTGGCCTTCTGTGATTGATTTAGACTAATGCTAAAGAAAATGCAGTAATTTATACCGGACATGACACAAGCTGAAGTCTAAGTCAAATTTTTTCTTTCCTCCTGACAGCAGACCATTAACGAAACATTATACGTGGTAAGAACAACGGCTGGAGACTCGAACTGATTTGGTGCGTAGTCCATGCCCGAATTCTTGTTGTTTGGTGATTGGTTATAAAAATAGTTTTAATGTATATGTATACCCGAGGAAAACTTAGTGACTGTACGTGGAATGTTAGGATGTGCTTATATACTAAGTATAAGCTGTAAAAAAGAATTAAATTGAATACATTTTTTGGTAAAGATTGAGCCAAAAAAACTACAAAGACATGTATAGTATACTAAGTGTCGGTGTTTTTTTTTTCGAGTAAGTGCGTGCGGTAATAAGTTTTAAACCAAGCAAGTTTGACAAGTTAAATATAGGAAAAAGTTATTTTATAAAAAAACATGATCTCTGTATATTATATTTCATGTTTAGTATACAATGATATAGTATTATCAATATTGTAATTTTGACAGCACACGTATTAAGTAACTATCTGTAGTGGTTTGACATTTCAAGCCTTTGATGTCATCTTTTATTTTTGCCTATTTGGTGGTTTAGGAGATGAACTCGTGTGAGTAGTTTTACTACTAAGTTATATTTCCCTTAGGTGCAGTTGAAATCCTAGAACACGTTGGTTTGTAATTACAGAACACTCAAAACAAAAGAATTGAAGGAGTGATACCTAAATATGTTAACTGTTATGACTTGTGGCCACATTGGATCTTGGTTTGTATTAAAGTTTAATCCCATCTTTACGGTTCATCATTTGTGTGGTTTTGTATACTTCTTAAACTTATTTTAATGGATTATCAGTCTTTTATAATTTGTTGGGTCAAAAAGTTGATGTGGCAGAAACTCAAAAACGAAGAAAACATGAAGATTTTGTCTAAGCGTTGTCAAGAGCAATCCAAGCGTTGACAAGAGCAAATCCAAGGTTGACAAAGCAAGCATTGTCATGTACAATCCAAGCATTGTCATGTACAATGTAAGCATTGTTAGAAACATAGACAAAGAAGTTTATGGAAGCTTCTATTTAGATAAACATGTAAGATATATTCTGCATAAGTTTATTTAAATAGAAGATTTACTTGTTTATTTGATTTTATCTCTTATAAACCCTAATCCTTACACTATAAAAGGAATCAAGGGTCTTAGGTTTTATTCATAACTTATATTCACAATGTAAACCTAAAGCGTGTGTCGACTAGGTGTGGGATTCAATGTACACACACCTAGTGATTGTTATTAATATAATGAACAATCCAATTGTTTTTAATTCATGTCTTGTGCCTAAACACCTTGTTAATGTGTTATGTTCTAATTCCGCTTTGATTATTTAATCATATGAACATGATGCATTCCTAGTAGCTTAAACGATCCGGAAACCAAGGTTTCCACAATTGGTATCAGAGACTCGTGGCTCGTGATGCTAGGACCAACAAGTTGTTCGTGTATGGTGAAAAGAAGAAAAATCCGTCTAGGGTTTTTCTGGACGTTTTTGTGTGCGCAGCAGTATTCAGAAGGCCATAACTTTTTATTGAACCGTTGGATCGCCACGAAATTTTTTATGTGCGTTCTACACACATATATCTAGATATCCACCGGAGGGATTGTCGAGATCTATCCCCAAGAAAAAGTTATTAAGCGTCAAAGTCAGCAGGGGTCATATGCTGTTTTCTGTGAACAGTAATAGTAAAAACGTGATTTCTCCCTCGTTAACCGTTGGATCGTCGTGAAATTCGATCTGTAGGTTCTTGACACTTGTGTCTAGGATCTCACCGAAGGGATCTTCGATCTGAGCTCTCATGAAGAAGTTATTCGATGTCGAAGTTCACTGCAGTTTATGGTTTTCACATAAAATCATGATTTAGGGTTTATAAAACCCTAGATCTATTACCCGCTGACATGTGTTATTTAGACGCTGATAGATGTTTGTGTGACGCTGATAGATGTTGGTGTGATGCTGACAAGGCATGGATGAGACGCTGATGGCCAGGCGCTGATAGGTACAAAGTTGGCGCTGACAGGAATAAGTTAAGCGCTGTTGGGAAGCGCTGACACTTATTGTCCGATATATACATTTTCAAACGCTGACAAGTGTTGTCTGATATTGGACAACACACAGTGTTAATATCTTGGACAGTGGAGTATATTGGACAACAAAAGGAATAGTTGCTGTTTGAGAAAATTGATACGTTTTTAGCACACAAAAAGGAGAAATTTACACACGAAGGTACATGGAATCTCCGTTTTCATATAGAATATCAAGATGATATTTATGGCTCGGATATTTTTAAAAGGTATTAATGATTTTAATGCTAGTTAGCAAAAATTTGTGAGGTAATTTATTGAATTTGATTATGTAATCGGGGTAGCCTTGTAAAAGAGTTATCCGCCTAATTGCTTTTACATATGATATGAAGATTAAGAATCATCATGAAGAGGTGTTAGCTTAAGGGAAAGAATTCTTATGATAAGTTTGATGTTTGAAGAAGATTTTCGCGAGTTTGTGTTCTATCATATCTTAAAGTCATGCACTTCCAGCCACTGACTTTTAAGGTAACTTGTTCGTGCTTTACATGGTTGGTGACGAAGACTTGTCATAACACTTGAAGGAGTTACATTATCGTGCTCAGTGTCTCACAAAAGATGAAAATATTGACAAGGGATCGAGGTCTACTTATATTTAATCATCAGTATAAGTTCTTCATCACGTGGATAGTACAAGACATGGAACACAAGGTTGGGTTATTCTACTTCTACATCAGAAATATTATATTTGTTTTTCTTCAAGATCATTACATAGAGTCTACATTTGGAGAATCTTCAAAGATTGCATACATTGTTTACTTTCCTGTTGATGTATACATGCTACATTTGAGGGGAAGCAATTTGAAGATCATGTACAACTTACAAGAGATACACAAAGAGTTTTGCCGACATCAACTAGGGGAAGATTGTTGGGTCAAAAAGTTGATGTGGCAGAAACTCAAAAACGAAGGAAACATGAAGATTTTGTCTAAGCGTTGTCAAGAGAAATCCAAGCGTTGACAAGAGCAAATCCAAGGTTGACAAAGCAAGCATTGTCATGTACAATCCAAGCATTGTCATGTACAATGTAAGCATTGTTAGAAACGTAGACAAAGAAGCTTATGGAAGCTTCTATTTAGATAAACATGTAAGATATATTCTGCATAAGTTTATTTAAATAGAAGATTTACTTGTTTATTTGATTTTATCTCTTGTAAACCCTAATCCTTAAACTATAAAAGGAACCAAGGATCTTAGGTTTTATTCATAACTTATATTCACAATGTAAACCTAAAGCGTGTGTCGACTGAGTGTGGGATTCAATGTACACACACCTAGTGATTGTTTGTTATTAATATAATGAACAATCCAATTGTTTTTAATTCATGTCTTGTGCCTAAACACTTTGTTAATGTGTTATGTTCTAATTCCGCTTTGATTATTTAATCATATGAACATGATGCATTCCTAGTAGCTTAAAATATCCGAAAACCAAGGTTTCCACATAATTTGCATGTATCATATATTTTGAGGTGAATAAAGACTATAATTCTTCTTTAAACCAATACTTTTGTTAAATGGATAATAGTGCTACGCAACAAGAATTAAGAAAGACACTTTAGTGGTAGCACTAAAATAAAAATTGGATATGGAAAAAAGCACTGTTAAAATTTCTTGAGTCAAAAGTGCTAAGTGCTAACAATACAAGATGGAAAAAAGCACTGTTAAAAAGCACTGTTACGATAACAGCTTGCACCTCATCTGGTGCAAAATAAACCTGCAGAAATGAACACTTTTTTTTAGAGAAACCAATGTTAAGTTCCAGACAGATTCACAAAATCAGCAGATGAAATTATTTATGTGTTTATCACTTGATGAGGGTAAGTTGATCCGTAGGTGCACATTTTTCTATATAATAATGCGTTACAAAATCCATAATGATTATAATAGTAAGAACAACATTCACGAGTAAAATAGTCCATAATCATAAAGAGTCTGTATACCCTTTGGCGAGGTCCAGCACGTTGGAATTGAATTCCTCTAGGACCGTCCTTGTGGACAACAACTTTTAGAAGAACGATGTCGTCCGCATCAGCAAAGTATTGATAATGGAATAAGCGGGATTAGATGGCAGTGGATTCGGATCGTCTACAAAAGTAGAACAAGACATTGGTACTATCAAATAATAGATCTAGTGACAACATTACAAATGAAGAAGAAAAAGAAGTAAAAAAAAGACCTATCGGTTAAGTGAGGAACATCTTTAAAAACATAATCAGCATCTCCTTTTGTTAGTTTCATCTCACATCCTATATAATCATTATCATCCATTTTTCTCTTCTCAAAACTAAAACCATGCATAACACTTTTATTAATTCGAGATCGTTGAAGGAATCAGATGCAAAATAAGTTTGCTAAATAATATTATACCTTTTCCTATGTGTCGCGGAATAAATTTAAGAGAACCATGGTGTGCCAAACTTCCTGTGCGACTTCCTTGCATCAACATTTCAATAATACAAAAGAATAAGCACTTAAGAAATAAACCCATAGTCACAAACTAATCGAATAAATATTCATTGATTTACCTTTTCAATTCAAAATTAATTCTTATCAGCAGAATAATGGAAACAAGATTCAGCCAAGGATTATTCTGTGTAAGGTCGGTTGTTGTTAGGGTTTGTGTGATAGATCAAATGGGTTAATGAATTGGAGATTCGGTTCCGAGGAAGCAGTAAATGTCACAAATTATAAGAAATTATGTAGAATTATAGACTGATGATAATAGTGTATTGTTTTATAAATGAATGAATGAATTTAGAGGTGGGTGACCCTTTTTATTGGGATACAATTATTAGTTTTAACTGAAAATACGAATGCTTTCTCCGAGAGTTTTGGTTTATATTAAATTTCCAGCATGTAGATATAATATTTTCTAAAAATAATTTACTTTTCTATGTTTTTAAAATCAGACGCAAGCAAGTATGTTAAATATAGAATTATTGAAAATTCAAGTTTTTTTAACTTTTGAGATGAGGCTTTTTTAATGTATAGCATAGATATAGATGAATCAGTCTTTGATGCACCCACATATTGTGTATATATAATCAAGTCTGAGAGTGTGTTTTCACATTATCACATACGCACACAGCCAAATGCGATAAATAATAACCATACGAATATATAGAAAGAAAATTGTGAAATCACATGAACATTAAGACAAGATTGTTTCATATATAGTTTGAGTTCCTATACAATTATAAATGTGGTATCAGATAGTACTATTTTGGCTGTATCAGATAGTACTTTGGCTGTAAGCCTATAGTGCTTGAATTTGGGCTTACTTTTACTAGAATACACTGTATAAAACTTACAAAATAAAATCATTTTAAAAAAAATTAAATATAATTTAAATATTTTTGCTAACAAAATTTTTTTTAACAATAATATTAATCTCAAAAAAAAATTAATATAAAAAAATTATTCATAACATTAACATACAAAATTTATTACTTCATAAAATTCAAAAATACATAAAATATTTATACAATATTATTAAAATTCTAAATTTTTTTAATGTAACATACTTAGTCATAACGTTAACGTATGCAAATTCAATTAACTTATAATATTCTTAAATAAACAAAATATCTTAAACTACGTTATTTTTGTTTATTCTATGTTACATTATTAAAATATTATTGTCATAACTAACACTACATATACTAAGCTTCTAATACAAACACACATAACTTCAGTTACATTAAAAAATATATACTTAAAGCTAGCCCGTCCACCGGACGGGTCTAAAGGCTAATAGTTGGGTTATTGTCGTGTACTAGTTTAAAGTTGTTAAAATGAGAAGTGATGTTAACCATTGATTTTATCAATTGACTTATAATTTATCTAATATTAGATACATAAAATCAAATATTATACATAAAAATTCATATAAAATCAATAAAAAATTGATTCATAACAATTTATAGCTGATACACGTGATACATAATTTTTCTTCACAAAATATTATGAGCAGAAATAAACATTTTATTCGTAAATTAAGTGATATACTATCACAAGTTACATCAAGCAATTATTAAACTATGATACACTACTGATACACAAGAAACTAGTAATAATAAAAATCGTGAACCAACTACTCGTACACTAACAGAAACCTCCAAAACACTCGTACAACAACCAACAACTCTTGTACGAACCAAAACTAATCAATAAATGTTACATATGTCCAATTTCTATTGCTTCTCACTTTAACAACTTTAAGCACCTACACTATTTTATCTGAATATATATATATATATATATATATATATATATATATATATATATATATATATATATATATATATATATATATATATATATATATATATATATATATATATATATATATATATATATATATATATATATATATATATATATATATCAAAATCAAAATCAAAATCAAAATCAAAATCAAAATCAAAATCAAAATCAAAAACCCCTTATATAGGAAGGATGATGAAATAATGCCTTAAATACAAAATTCTATAAAAATAACACATGTAATTTATTAAAGGGTTTCCATAAAATGATGGTGAAACAATGCCTTAAATACAAAGGGTTTCCATTTGAAATTTATTAAAGGATTTCCATAAAATAATGGTGAAACAATGCCTTAATTACAAAGGGTTTTCATTTGAAAAATGATGGTGAAACAATGCCTTAAATACAAAGGGTTTCTATTTAAAATTCATTAAAAGATTTCCATAAAATGATAGTGAAACAATGCCTTTAATACAAAGGGTTTTCATTTGAAATTCATTAAAGGGTTTCCATAAAATGATGGTGAAACAATGCTTTAAATAAAAATAGTTTCCATTTAAAATTCATTAATAGGTTTCTATAAAATGACGGTGAAACAATGCCTTAAATACAAAGGGTTTCCATTTGAAAAATGATGGTGAAACAATGCCTTAAATACAAATGATTTATATTTAAAATTCATTAAAAGGTTTCCATAAAATGATGGTGAAACAATGCATTTAATACAAAGGGTTTCTATTTGAAATTCATTAAAGGGTTTCTATTTGAAATTTATTAAAGGGTTTCCATAAAATGATGATGAAACAATGCCTTAAAAAAGGTTTCTATTTGAAATTCATTAAAGGGTTTCCATAAAATGATGGTGAAACAATTCCTTAAATACAAAGGGTTTTCATAAAATGATGGTAAAAAATGACTTCAATACAAAATTCCATAAACTTAACAATAATATTAATTTAAAAAAAATAATGTAAAAAAGTTATTCATAACGTTAACATATACACAATTTATTACCTCATAAAATTCAAAAATACATAAAATATTTTATACAATATTATTAAATTCTAGAAAATTTTAATGTAACAAACTTATTCATAACGTTAACGTATGCAAATTCAATTAACTCATAAAAGTTCTTAAATAAATAAAATATCTTAAACTACGTTATTTTTGTCCATTCTATGTTACATTATTAAAATATTAATGTCATAACTAACATTAAATATACTAAACTTCTAATACAAACACACATAACTTTAGGTTTCATTAAAAAACATATATACTTAAAGCTAACCCGTCCATCAGACGGGTCTAAAGGCTAGTATATATATATACTAGCTTAATGACTCGCATAATTGCGGGGTATTTTTAAAAAAATATTCATTAGGCAATTAGTGGACAAATAAAGTAAGAGACAATAACAAACGTAAATATGTTTTGTTATTTTTTAAAAGAAACAATAACTAATATTTCAATGATACTATAAACAATTTGGGTTGTAAGTACTAAAATAATAAACATATCATCTTTTCCAACTGAAAGATAGTCGCGAGTAACAAAAATATGCAATCAACGGTAAATATTGGAGTTGGATAAAAACGGTTCAAGATCCGATCTGGTAAAAAAAAGGAAACCATTTTTCTAAAAACTGTTTTTTCTCAAACTGATCCGGCAGTTCATAGCCGGTTTTATAAAATGGTCGGGAGTCGGGACAGGTTTAAAAACCGGTTAAAACCGAATGGATCCAGTTAAAAGTTGATTACCGATCTGATAAAATCTAACAAAAACCTGTTTTAGGATCTAGTTCAAGTCAAACCGGTTTCTTAACCTTTTGACTCAAACCAAATCGGTAAAAAAACAGATTTTCCCACCATTACACTTGAGTAGTCCATATTCACATTATGAACACCTCAAGTTTTTCCCAAAACCCTCTCCTGCATGAAACACTTCGTACTCACTTTCACCCAAAACATATCTTACAGTAAACGATTAAAACTCTAGTTAAGAAATCACTAATTCATTAATAGTCCAACACCATCAATAATTACAAAACTAAAATTCTAATGTACATATATAAATTAAAATTCTAGAGCAACAACTTTGATCGGATGAAGCAATAAGTAATGAATTTGTCATATGTTATATTTGATACAAAAAATTTTAAACGAAGCTGAGCTCTTGATCAAATATGAAAGGAGTCGTCTCTCAAATGCTATTGAGATTAAGTTGGACACTTTCTTTGAACCAAAAATGTTGTTTGTGGTAGAGTATTTTCATTTTCCTCGTCCACCTGCTTGTAAAGGTTTTTCTGCAATGTTTCCATGTAATTTAGCAGCCCAAACATAGCTTCGACGCGATCATATTTTTATCTCATTCATATAGATGAAACTTACCCTTTAAGTTTCTTACAAATTGATATCATGTATACTGAAGTTCGTTTCTCTCGATTCTTAACCAATTGAAAGTCCTAACAAAATCAGGTTTATGATCGTTTTTGGTTGATAGGGTTGTTTGGATTATCTATGTCTATTTAAGCAATCAAGTAAAAATGTAAAAAATATTAACTACGTAACCGTAAAACAATTAGCAATTACCAAGTTTTTATTCAAATAAGGACAAAATTGTAAATCTATGGAATTAATGTGCTAAAAATGTAAATGATTGAAACTATAATGCTTGAAATGTAAAAATCAGAAACTATAAGGACCAACTATGCAAATTGTAACAAACTACTCACCAAAATGTAACTAATTGTGAAACAACTAACTGAAAATGACAAGTTTTAAAAAGTTTTGGACTAATACCAAGCAAACCCTAAAAACATGTAAGATTAGCCCCCAATACAAACAGTACCAAAGTATAGGGACCAAAGTGCAATAAAGTGAACTTTTTAACCAAAAATGGGCTACTAGGATTATTAAGCTCGTATAAGCTCTAGAATGCACCAAATAAGATCAAACCAATTTTAAACTGCTTAAAACTCAAAATCACTTAGGCTAGTACAAGGAATAAGCTTGAAAAACAGTAAAACTCAAATAAGCCAACTTTGATAAGCCAACAATAAGCTATCTAATAAGCTAGACTTGCACAAGTAGATTTTTCAGCTAAATCTTGTCAAACAGCTCAAGGAGAGTCTGGAATGTCTTCTTTTAAGAAAAATGAACAAGTAATGAATCTGGAATTTGAAAATAAGCTGAAACTAGCTTATTGACTAAGTTTGACCAAAATTTTGATAAAGCTGAAAACCTCTAGATCTACTCAAGACAACTTTCTAAACAAGATTATGAAAGAAAATGGCAAGGTTTATGAAGTAGATTTGTTAGTTCAAGAAATCAGTTAGTACCTTGTTTACAGAAACTTGCAGTTGCTCAACAGCTTATTAAAAAGCTAATTTCTCACTTGATTCTTAAAACTGTATGGTTTCATAATAAGCACTCAAACTTTGGATGTTACATGACACATAGAAACTGGTTTGAAGGAATTTCATCAAGAATTGAACAAATGGCATGAATTTGAAAATGACTACTTTTTTAAGAACTAGTTAAGCAAAAACTGACCCAATCCTTTTTACAACCAATTGCCTGTTTGACTTTCTTTTTGACTTTAAAACTACTCAAACTTGTTTACAATGACTAAAGAAATGTAAATGAGCAAAGTTTAACCAATTATCAACACTTAAACTCCAATTTGACAGCTAATTCAAACACTAGTTACTGAACTTTGAACAAATTTTGTGAAGGAAAATTGAGCAATTGGTTAAGTTGATTTAAAACTGATAACTACTCAAACTTTATGAACAAAATGGAACACAAATGAACCAACTATAAGCAAAATAACAGACAAAGACTCAGAATGCTATTAGCAAGCTATAAAACTGATGAAATGAGATCAGTAACTAGTAGTAAACAGGCAAACAAGTATCAAACTAACAAGAAGCTATCTAATCATCAGAATCAATCCAAGAACAAACTAAACACACTTGATCAGATCAACAAGAAGAATTAAGCTAGAAAGTAACATGAATTTGACTGTTTAGTGGAATTAAACTCAGAAACATAAGACCTTTTAGCAAAAGGCCTCCACTGATGGAGTAGGTAGGCGCTGAGCCTCCTAGATAGTGTTAAACCACCACCTTAACACTATTATCAACTAATCAACATCTACATTCATCATTATCACCATTTCTACACAAATTCTGCTTCAAAATCAACAAGAACAGCTACTGGATCAACATAAATAGGAATGAACAGCTACAAGTCTTCAACAAGAGCTCCTTATGATCAAAGGTGATCACAAGCAACTCATATCAACACAAGATCAACAATAATGTAGGAACTGAATAGAAGATTGAAGGAGAAATGGAAATTTTATTGTTATGAATGTGAAAGTTTGTTACAAAGTTAGGTAGGAGGTTACAACTACTATAACTAACTCAAGAGTTTGTCAGGCTCTTGAGGTCGTTATACTAACAACTAACTAGCTAGGATTAAGAGAGAAAAGGGAAGTGTGTGAAATTTTCACACTTAGGCTACATGTTACAAATGAGAGGGCTATTCCCCATTTATAGACAAAAAGTGAGAAGTAGTTGGAGCTGATGACGTGTCTCAACCAATAAATTGCTGCCAAGTGTCCTGAATTTGTCAATTGGAACTAGCCGTTAAGAACTTGAAATTGGGCTTTTCTTCTTGGTTGATTTTCAGGTTAATTGAGCACGTGGGTGGAATTCGTCCTTCAAAAATAAGCACTTTTCATGTTTAAAGTTTTTCTTGATATGCAGTAGAACTCCAATTCGTTCCTGGGTTTATTTAGGGAAGAAGGTGATACGTGGAAGATTTGGATTGGGTGAAATGTGATCACACGGATCATTATCCGTTATTGAATATATTGAATATGGGTTGGCAGCTTCCCATTGGTTGAAAATTTGAACTAGTGGGTTTTACTGTTGCTGGCGGCGCATTTATTTTCTTTGGTGAGGTGGCAGCAATGCTGGTGATCCGTGTATACCAATTCTTGCACTCTCATTGGTTGATAACCATAGCACACAGATTGAGTCCATTCTTTGATGAATTTTTGGCAAGTTTAGTCCTTGAACTTAGGCAGAATATCCAAATGAGCTAGGAACTTCATTTTAATGGCATTTTTGGTCCTTCCACTTGCATTCTTGTATAATTTGACCCTTTGACTTGGTTGACTGAAGAGTTGACCATGTTTGACTTTTATCTTAACCTTTAACAAATTTACACTTTGAGTCCTTCAACTTTGGAGTGTTGTCAAGATAGGTCCCTTATCTTCAAAGTCTTGTCATCTTTGATCCTTCTTTGTCTTTCTCATCCAAATAAGCTTGATTTCTTCTTATTTGCTTGAAAATGTATCCTTCTTACCTATTTATACACAAACACAAAACATACCACATAATTCCGCTTTATAGCACAAAAGTTAGGTATTTTCCTTGTGTTTTAGGGTGATTTGTTGATTAATTGATATGAGTTTTTTCTCATATCAAATCCCGTACACTTGAACATTGCCATGACCTCATGCAGTGCTATATTTTAAAGCTCAAATTTACATTCTCCTCATAATTAACCCACCTTGGCCAATATGGAATGCTATTAGACTATGCTACTCTATATGATGCATGATTTTGCTTTTGAACAATGCAATGCAAAAGAAACAATTCTATTTATATCTTTTTGGATTTTTCTTGAAATGACTTTGATGGAAAAACTCATAAAGAAATCAATGACTTAAATTAGGGCTTTGGTACCATGGACACTTATCACCCTCAAGTTTCACTTTCCCCATACCAAGCTTAAAAATGGGATCATTGTATTCACAAGTAAAAAGATGCATCAACTTATTCATGACAATTAAGTGTGGAACCAGTTATTATTTGAGCAAATTGCTTTTGGGCAAATTTGTCATTATTTGAAGCGTGAAATATAAGAAATGTAAAATCCAAAAATAAGGAAGCACGGTTTTAATCCTAAGTAATCCTCTCATCCATTACTTGAAAAACCGCTCATAATTAATATAAGTCCGACTCAAAAGTAATAAGTCATTCACCTGATGTGTAAAATTTTCATGTCATGCATTAATAAGTAGCTACACACTCGCTAAGGAAATAAAAATAAAACTCACGCAATAATTTACATCCGCCGCCTTTTTGAGACTTTGGATCTTCAACCCCGCAACCCGTCAAGGTAATATTGGATTGGAGCAACTATTAAATCCCCGCAACCCGTCAAGGCAATATTGGAATCTAATAGTTACTATAATTAACACTTCACTGCCCCTCTTAGGAGTCTTATATAATTATTTTTTTTTCTCTCTTTTTTTCTTTTTTTTCTAGCCACTTATTTTTTTTCATAAGTCGCTCTTATTTTTCTTTATTCCTCACAAAGAAATTTGAAAAGAATAAAAGGAAAAACACCCGCTAAATATTAAGCATGACATAAGTCTAGTACACATAAAATGTTCTAACTTAGAATCTTAAGACATACTTATACCAACCATGAATGGTTAGTAAAAAATGCATAAGAGACTACAAACCAATTAAAACCGTTCTTGATTATTTATTACCATATATACATGCGAAGAAAATAGAGGTAAAGAAGAGAAGGGTTTAGCCACAAGTAATTATCATGAAGTTTATCTAGCCCTTTTATACTTGCTTCAACTCTATCATTTCCCATTCTTCACAAATTTAAAATCTCAAAAAATGAGATTGGTGGATGCTTAGCCTAATAGACCAATGAAGGACTACATGGTTAAGGATACTAGCTAGAGAATGCTAAGATAAGCAAACTCGGGTTGAGTCAAAATATCCATGGCGGGCCTAATATGTCAAAGAAGTCTAAATTTGTTAAACCATGTCCTTATTTATTTATTTTCTTTATTTTATATATTTTTGATAAAAAATAAAAAAAGAATATATACAATGAAAATGTGATATGCAAATGAAAAATGATTGATGAAAAAATTATGAATGCATATTTTTGGTGGCCAAAGTAGATAAAAAATTTGAAAAATATTTGAAAAATTAATTTCCGTGTTATCATGAAGGTCAATGACAAGGTCTAGGTAAGATCACTTCGATAGAAAACCCCTACACTTAAGCTAAACATTGTCCTCAATGTTTAAGAGCATGGAAGTATAAAACTTCCCCTACACTTATGACAAAGAATAGACTTTGCTTAACCCAAGTTAAGGAAAGATCAACTATAGTGAATTCATTTTTAAAGCACAATGTGTCTATGAAAAATCACAATAGTAACAAAGTGATCCGGATACAAGGGCCTCCTCCATAAGCTCCAAAGCACGTGATGATTAATCAACCCTACAAACATCATGAAGACAAAATAAGGTCTCCCCTACACTTCTCATCAATTTGCTATCCTTATTCCTAACCTACAACACTCTAGATCTAATAACTTCTAAACCTAGGTATTCAAGCTTGATTTAAGGAGTCTCTAGCTCGACTCTTCCCACACTTAAAAGTGTCTCAAACCTATCATGGAGAGTAAAAGTTGTGCCCCTTTTTAAGAAAAATCTTCATGATGAGGTAAAACAAGTTTTCATTTATCAAAACTCCATAAATATCCCCCGGATCAAATACATAATTACCATCCCACTTATAACACAATTTAACAACTAACTTTCCAATCAATGGTGAAAAAGGTGAGGTGGTGTTGTCCAAAATGATTTCCCATATGTTCGTCACAAGGTGATAAGGTGATGCTCTCAAATCTTTCACAAGTTTTCCTTTTGTAGCATCAGGCGGATACTGAGATGGTTTAGCAAGCTCTATGCCAGGATCAAAAATCCGTTCCTTGATGGGAAAACAACAAGTGTTGGTTGCCTTAGAAGATTCTCCCTTGTAGTTCACATGGTGAGAGAAAGGTTATGGAGTAATGGGTAACAACAAGCTCTTAGAAGGAACCATCATGGCTTGTTTTCCTTTATCACATGGAAGGGTTGAGGTGGACAAAAAATAAGGTAAAGGATCTTCATGCAATAGAGATTCTAGATAGAGTATGTCCCCCTCTTGATCAAGATATCCAAGAGTGTACTTAAAAGATATATCCACCTCTAAAAACTCATCACTCTCATCCATGATAGAATCCTCCTCATCACCATAAACATCATAGATTGGTCTATCAAAGAGTGGTGATTCCTCAAAACCCAAGGAAGTATGATCATCAACAAATGGAGAGTCACAAGTAGAAATCTCATCATCACTATAGTCATCATATGTTGGTGAATCACAAAGAAGAGATTCTTCATCACTAAAGTCCTCATGAATATCTTCATCATTGTGGAAAAGTAGGTTGTCATATGAGGTTTCAAATAGAGGATTGGAATAGATCACATAATCACCAAAGTTAAACCCTTGAGGTTCATGAAAATCCAATGATGAAGTAATGGAAGCAATAGTCTCAACATGAGGTAAATCATAATCTCCACTTGAGCAAGATTCATAAAAATATTCATCACAAACTTCATCAAGGATATCATCTTGAGTTTCCTCCTCATTCACAACATCAATATGCTTCACTGCTTCGGGCTCATTAGACTTTTTTTGACAACTTTCCCATGTTAAACACAACTCTCTCATCTCCTACCCTCATTGTATGTTCACCTTCCGCCACATCTATAAAAGTTCGACCCGTTCTCAAAAATGGCCTACCAACAATCATAGGAACTCTAGGATCCATATCATAATCAACCACCACAAAATCCGCGGGAAAGGTAAATCTATCAACCCCAACAAAAACATCCTCCGCAATTCCCACCGGATAAGCTATAGTACGGTTGGCCAACTCAAGAGTCATCTTAGTAGGAGTGAGCTCGGGAAGTGAAAGTTTCTTCCAAACCGATAATGGCATGAGATTTATGCTTGCTCCTAAATCCGCTAAAGCCATGCAATTTTCCACCCCCGGGAAATTACAAGGAATCAAAAACCTCCCCGGATCTCCTAGCTTAGTAGGCAACTTCTTAAGCAAAACCGCGGAGCAATTTTCATTCAAGGAAGCATTAGGCAAATCCACCAATCTCTCCTTGTTAGAAAGTAAGTCCTTGATCATCTTAGCAAACTTAGGCATATTGGATAAAGCTTCCGCAAAGGAGATATTTATGTTAAGTTGCTTGAACATCCTCAAAAAGTTTGAGACTTGGATATCATCCTTGTTCTTAAGCTTGTCTTTTCTCAATATTGATGGGTAAGGAAGACTTGGTTTTGGTTGTGGTTGAGTGGTTGAAGAAGGATTTTCCTTGTTGGTTTCTTTATTGGGAGTTGTGGAAGGTAAAGGAGAAATGGGAATAGGTTGAGAAGGTGTGGTTGATGAAGTAGGAGAGTTAGGAGGTGGTGAAGTAGATGTAGAAGGCTTATCACATGTGGGAACCAAAGTGGGTTTAACAATAGAAGGTGTAGGAGGTGAAGGATCCTTTGTTGTTTTTCCACTTCTTGTTGTAATAGCATTGACATTTGCCCTTGGGTTTGTTTGTGTGTTAGATGGTAAAGCCCCTTGTTGTCTTTGATTAAATGCTATCAAAAGCCTCTTAGTTTGCTCCTCCATTGAAAGTTTCATTTGCTCATTCATTCTTTTTTCACTTTCACGAATTCTCCTCTCAACATACTCATGAGTTTCTTGTAGCCCATATCCTTGATTTTGAAGTGGAGGGTATCCTTGATTTGGGAAGGGCGGGGGTGGTGAATTAAATCCTTTTTTTCGTGGATAAAAGTTATTTCCTTGATTTTGAAAATGGTTAGGTGCCTTGTAGTTGTTCCCTTGGTATTGTGGTTTTAGACCTTGGTTCCTTTGTAACAATTGAGGGGGATTTTGTTGAAATTGGGTGGGTGGTTGGGGTAGGAATCCCGGTGGAGTAAGGTAATTTTGAGACTTATAAGAAAGGTTATTTTGATTGATGTTGGGCTTGAAATGTTCTCTATGTTCTTCTTGGTAAGCATAACACTCCCCTTGATAACCTTGCACTTTATCACATTGTTGATAGGAATGGGGACCTCCACAAGTCTCACATGAAAGGGTAATAGCATGCACATCATTTGTGGAATTGTTCAATGAAAGGCCCTTAATGGCTTGGATCAATTCTTGACTTGACTTAAGATGCATCTCATGATCCTTATCTATTCTTTGAAGTATCTCTTAGTGACTCTTGAGGAATTGGTTATCACAAGGTGTTTGAGAATTGTTTTGGATAACATGAACCCTTTCTTCAAATTGAGTGTTTGTTTGCACCATTGCTTTGGTCTCAATAATATCCCAAGCTTCTTGAATGGATTTAAGAAGAATATTTCCTCCCGCGGAAGCATTGAGTGAGTCTTGGTGATGAGGTTTAAGGCCATTGTAGAAAGTATTGATTTGGTGAACTTCATCCAATCCATGGTTAGGGCATCTCCTCAATAACTCTCTATACTCCTCCCAAGCATCACTAAATGTTTGACTAGGTTTTTGTTGAAAGCCTATAATTAAGTTCCTCAAAGCCGTGGTCTTAGATGGGGGAAAGAACTTGTTCAAAAACTTCTTAGTGAAACCATCCCATGTGGGAATGCTCTCGGGTGGTTGTGTATCTAACCAATGCTTAGCCAGACCCTCTAGTGAAAATTGCACCAATATCAACTTAATGGCATCATGGGGAACTCCATTGTACTTAATGGTGTTGCAAAGAGCAAGAAATTTCTTAAGGTGATCATGTGGATTATCATTCTTGTTCCCATAAAATGGTGTATTTGAAACCAAGTTAATCATGGATGTTTTTAGCTCAAATGTGTTTGCAGGAATATCGGGTATCTTGATAGCATTGACATAGCCTTGCACATTAGATTGCAAGTGCTCCATCAAAGGTCGAGTATCAACTCCGGCCATGGCTTCTTGTTGTGTATGGATCAAAGCACAATTCTCGGGATCGGCTTGATGGACGTTGGTGTTCCTACTCTTTCTCTTTTTCTTCCTTTTCGGAGGAAGGGGTTGTACACCAATCGGTATTTGTGCACGCCCGCGAGTGAGCATGCAACTCAATACGAGGAATGAGAGAGAAGCTCTCGTGTGACTTTGAAGAGAAAAAGATTATCCTCTTCGAGTTTCAATATGAAATATCTACAAGAAAGTATAATATACGTATGTACTACTTGGGTGCAAGACCCCCAATGAAGCCTTCCTTCTTAGAATACTCACTAGTGAACGGGGGGTTAGGTGGCGCGAAGCACTTAAGTACCTATTGACCCTTAGATGGCATTTTATAGCACATCACCTTTCTATTCACTTTGTAGTTTGTATTCTTTGAATTATTGCTTATTGGAAGTATTTATCTATTCTTGCTTTATTGAATTTGATCGATACGCGTGTCAAGGACCGGAACGCCCCTCAACACGGTGTATTGCCTTGGCAATACTTATGGAGAATATGTGTATTGGTTGTTCTTATACGTATACGTATTTACATATAATAATATAGGGAAAATATTTTTGTATTTATTGGGGTTTTTTAGAGAAAATACTATATGTACATAAAAACCGAGGGAATTCAATAATATATATTTTTGGGTGCAATCTCTTCGGAAAAAGATTGCTTTTTGATTTTTTAATTTGTTTGGTCAATTCTTTAGGAAAAGAATTGTTTTTGTTATTTTTTAGTTTTTATATTTTTATATTTTTGATTTTTTTTTATTGTTTTTGATTTATGATACGTAAAAATAACGTTCACTAGGTGAACGGATCCCAAAAGCCAATGAAAACCGTCAATCGATAGTCTCTCGTAAAGTCAAAGAACCGGTAGCGGCGCCATTTGATATCATGTATATTGAAGTTCGTTTCTCTCGATTCTTAACCAATTGAAAGTCCTAACAAAATCAGGTTTATGATCTTTTTTGGTTGATAGGGTTGTTTGGATTATCTATGTCTATTTAAGCAATCAAGTAAAAATGTGAAAAATATTAACTACGTATCCGTAAAACAATTAGCAATTAACAAGTTTTTATTCAAATAAGGACAAAATTGTAAATCTATGGAATTAATGTGCTAAAAATTTAAATGATTGAAACTATAATGCTTGAAATGTAAAAATCAGAAACTATAAGGACCAACTATGCAAATTGTAACAAACTACTAACCAAAATGTAACTAATTGTAAAACAACTAACTGAAAATGGCAAGTTTTGAAATGTTTTGGACTAATACCAAGCAAACCCTAAAAACATGTAAGATTAGCCCCCAATACAAACAATACCAAAGTATAGGGACGAAAGTGCAATAAAGTGAACTTTTTAACAAAAAACGGGCTACTAGGATTATTAAGCTCGTATAAGCTCTAGAATGCACCAAATAAGCTCAAACCAATTTTAAACTGCTTAAAATTCAAAATCACTTAGGCTAGTACAAGGAATAAGCTTGAAATACAGTAAAACTCAAATAAGCCAACTTTGATAAGCCAACAATAAGCTATCTAATAAGCTAGACTTGCACAAGTAGATTTTTCAGCTAAATCTTGGCAAACAGCTCAAGGAGAGTCTGGAATGTCTTCTTTTAAGAAAAATGAAAAAGTAATGAATCTGGAATTTGAAAATAAGCTGAAACTAGCTTATTGACTAAGTTTGACCAAAATTTTGATAAAGCTGAAAACCTCTAGATCTACTCAAGACAACTTTCTAAACAAGATTATGAAAGAAAATGGCAAGGTTTATGAAGTAGATTTGTCAGTTCAAGAAATCAGTTAGCACCTTGTTTACAGAAACTTGCAGTTGTTCAACAGCTTATTAAAAAGCTAATTTCTCACTTGATTCTTAAAACTGTATGGTTTCCTAATAATCACTCAAACTTTGGATGTTGCATGACACATAGAAACTAGTTTGAAGGAAAATCATCAAGAATTGAACAAATGGCATAAATTTGAAAATGACTACTTTTTTAAGAATTGGTTAAGCAAAAACTAACTCAATCCTTTTTACAACCAATTGCCTGTTTGACTTTCTTTTTTACTTTAAAACTACTCAACCTTGTTTACAATGACTAAAGAAATGTAAATGAGCAAAGTTTAACCAATTATCAACACTTAAACTCCAATTTGACAGCTAATCCAAACACTAGTTATTGAACTTTGAACAAATTTTGTGAAGGAAAATTGAGCAATTGGTTAAGCTGATTTAAAACTGATAACTACTCAAACTTTATGAACAAAATGGAACACAAATGAACCAACTATAAGCAAAATAACAGACAAAGACTCAGAATGCAATAGCAAGCTATAAAACTGATGAAATGAGATTAGTAACTAGTAGTAAGCAGGCAAACAAGTATCAAACTAACAAGAAGCTATCTAATCATCAGAATCAATCCAAGAACAAACTAAACACACTTGATCAGATCAACAAGAAGAATTAAGCTAGAAAGTAACATGCATTTGACTATTTAGTGGAATTAAACTCAGAAACATAAGACCTTTTAGCAAAAGGCCTCCACTGATGGAGTAGGTAGGCGCTGAGCCTCCTAGATAGTGTTAAACCACCACCTTAACACTATTATCAACTAATCAACATCTACATTCATCATCATCACCATTTCTACACAAATTCTGTTTCAAAATCAAAAAGAACAGCTACTGGATCAACAGAAACATGAATGAACAGCTACAAGTCTTCAACAAGAGCTCCTTATGATCAAAGGTGATCACAAGCAACTCATATCAACACAAGATCAACAATAATGTAGGAATTGAATAGAAGATTGAAGGAGAAATGGAAATGTTATTGTTATGAATGTGAAAGTTTGTTACAAAGTTAGGTAGGAGGTTACAACTACTATAACTAACTCAAGAGTTTGTCAGGCTCTTGAGGTCGTTATACTAACAACTAACTAGCTAGGATTAAGAGAGAAAAGGTAAGTGTGTGAAATTTTCACACGTAGGCTACATGTTACAAATGAGAGGGTTATTCCCTATTTATAGACAAAAAGTGAGAAGTAGTTGGAGCTGATGACGTGTCTCAACCAATCAATTGCTGCCAAGTGTCCTGAATTTTTAACTGGAACTAGCCGTTAAGAACTTGAAATTGGGCTTTTCTTCTTGGTTGATTTTCAGGTTAATTGAGCACGTGGGTTGAATTCGTCCTTCAAAAATAAGCACTTTGCATGTTTAAAGTTTTTCTTGATATGCAGTAGAACTCCAATTCGTTCCTGGGTTTATTTGGGGAAGAAGGTGATACGTGGCAGATTTGGATTGGGTGAAATGTGATCACACGGATCATTATCCGTTATTAGATATATTGAATATGGGTTGGCAGCTTCCCATTGGTTGAAAATTTGAACTAGTGGGTTTTACTGTTGCTGGCGGCGCATTTATTTTCTTTGGTGAGGTGGCAGCAATGCTGGTGATCCGTGTATACCAATTCTTGCACTCTCATTGGTTGATAACCATAGCACACGGATTGAGTCCATTCTTTGATGAATTTTTGGCAAGTTTAGTCCTTGAACTTAGGCAAAATATCCAAATGAGCTAGGAACTTCATTTTAATGGCATTTTTGGTCCTTCCACTTGCATTCTTGTATAATTTGACCCTTTGACTTGGTTGACTGAACAGTTGACCATGTTTGACTTTTATCTTGACTTTTAACAAATTTACACTTTGAGTCCTTCAATTTTGGAGTGTTGTCAAGATAGGTCCCTTATCTTCAGAGTCTTGTCATCTTTGATCCTTCTTTGTCTTTCTCATCCAAATAAGTTTGATTTCTTCTTGTTTGCCTGAAAATGTATCCTTCTTACCTATTTTTACACAAACACAAAACATACCACATAATTCCGCTTTATAGCACAAAAGTTAGGTATTTTCCTTGTGTTTTAGGGTGATTTGTTGATTAATTGATATGAGTTTTTGCTCATATCACAAATTCATCTTCAAAGCTCTAGAGTACCTACTTTAGAAGTGCGACTTTTGTAACCTTCAATATTGCATTTACTCCAGCCTATGAAATGTTAAAATCATTTGAAGAGTTTAGCAACTATAGCAATAAAAAGTTATACAGATAGATACATGTAATTTGAAAAAAAATCAAACACGTGAATATAATTAATAATTGGTACTATAACTACTTTTTATCATCATAGAAAGACAATAGGCATTCACCACACATACATATCAAACCAAATATATTATACACCTTTATATATTCAACTTATATAAAACTTCTTATTGTAATATAATAATCGTGCAAGTTAGCATAATGATATGTAAAAAATACCCCATATGCCAGCCACAAGTTGGCCATCTGAGAAATTTCATCGACTTCTAAAGTTTTATTAGACTACATAACTTGGTTGCTCGGTTGCTCGCTAATGACAGTTGCGTTATTGGTATTTTTATGAATGTAAATTGATTGCTTTGACTTATTCACTTAACGCTTGAGTTGTCAAGTTAGACTATTTTGATTTAACAAAGGTTTACATAACAACAAATGTTAAATTATAAAGCATCAAGAAATAAGGGTACATTTGAGGGACAAAATGAACCATCAAAGGTTTACTTAACCTTGATATAATCAACTGAATGACATAAAAAGAAAAAGTAAAGTAGGAAAGTGATTTACAAAATGTAGTGCGACCCGAATACTTCTTTGTGTTGAGCTTTATGTTAGTATACTCCTTGTACATCAACATTAAACATCATCTTTGGTTTCAGATCTGACTGTTGGCCAACACATTCATCTACAACTTGGTCCACCCAATTGTTATCTTCTACACAACGTATAAAATAAAACTTGAGTTAAATAAAACTTACCGCACAAAGAATAGCTTCATTCACATACTTCTGAGACGTATTATAATTTATAACATAAAATCTCAGTAGATAAGTGTCCATGCTCAGCACACTCAAATAAAAGAACACCAACTAAACCAAATGCATGAAAATTAATTGCAACATATAAAGAGGCCAATTTGGAAGATCAAACTTGTTTAACATGCAAATTTTAGCATAACCTCAAAAAATGTTTAACATGCAAATTTTAAGAAACTGTGGATAAATATATGAAAATGGTACACCGTCTCATGATTTTTTTGAATGGGATGTGAAGAAGAGTATTGAACAACATAAGAACATGCGATTAAATCTAAAATAGATTTTAAATAAATTATATCCAAAGGCCTTTATAGCGTAAATTAAGATCAATACATGGCTGATAATGCTCTTTCCATAAAGTTGTTGCAAACATGTGCTTCACGCGTGATCCCAAAAGGATCACATTATCCTTTAGAGCGCTTAGATCATTGATGTATATCCTGTAACAAATCAATCTATTCGTTTAATGCCAGGAAATTAAAGAATGGAGATTAAGAAGAGAGTTTTTGATCTACGCGCTTGCACAATTTTTTTATAGAATGAAGATCAAGAAGAGAAAGTTGTAATGTGTTTAGGGTTCATGTGATCATTAGCAGGATGCAGATCATTTTGCAACAATTGAGCATATGCAGTATGTGTTTATATAGGACTAAGATTTTATGTACATGTTGCCTGCATACAATTGTTAAAACATTATTGTTTTACTTTGAAATTGCAACTGTACGAATTTTTTAATACACATTCTTTTAATAGTTCAAATTTATAAGAACATTAATGTTACGTGACCTTAAATTGTTTTACAAATGAAGCACGCAAATACCATATATAAATATTCACAAAATGCATTTCAAAACAAAACTATTACATCAGATGCATAATAACATATGTGCGCGTCTTTAAAAAATATATGTGCACATCTTCGAGAACATAAGTGCACGCCCTTCGAGAACATAAATGCACGCCCTTCGAGAAAATAAGTGCACGCCCTTTGAAAAACATATAGGCTTTCTCATCACATTCTTTGCGAACATGCGTGCACTATTTCTAAACATGGGTGCACTCTTTCATCGCTCTTTGACGAACATGCATGCACTTTTTCACGAACATGAGTGTACTTTTTATTTTTTCATCAAAATATATGCACACGTTAAAGTCACTTCATGACCTGTCTCGAAACAAAAATACAAAATTAGATGGTTAATTATATTAAAAAACATGAGTTATGTCAACTATTTTTGTTTAAATAAGTAAATAACAAGTATGTACAAAAGTAGTACAATACATATTTACATGAACTCACATCTAAACTCACTTATTTAAACCAAAGTGAGATTCCATAAACTAATCTTCTTTTCAATTTATACTTTTTTAACATCAAATGTGACATGATATATTGTGATGAATATTTAATAGTAGTAGACTAACCTGTAAACTATGAATCGAGACACTAAGTGGATTCACAATAAATTGATGGTACGGTATCGACGGTACATGTACTGTATACGCCACATACTCATCCCCACTGTAAACTTTTGACATCGACAAACACCTTCCTCCACCACCACCCAAACCATCGTCAGAAACCCACCGTCTTCTACATTAACGTGTTCAAGGTCAGCTAACCATGGAGATAAACCCCAAAAAGTCCATCGTTTTCTTAGTGGCCTCAAGCGTCGCTATCCTCCTCCAACATTCGCCGCCGCTATCCAGATCTATTATTTTTACTAAATCATACCACAAAATACAAAAAACTTTAAAAACTCATAATCATGTTATAGGACTATTTAATTCAAATACGTAACTAAAACAATCTATGTGATTTGATAATAAATATTGTGAGAAAAAAATATTGGGTTACCTGAAAAAGACCGAAAATGAACAGGAGGATTACCAGCTCATGTAACAAAGGCTATCTTTTACATATTCTTATCATTATTGTTTTAGATCTAGATTTTTTTTGGATGGAGGCAACTAAAGTGATGGCTAGGTTTTAATAGGAGATAGAATAATGAGAGCAATTGTGTTTTTTTACGATTTATAAAATAGTGTGTTAAATTATTTTCATACTCCGTATTATTTGGTTTATTGTATTACCTACAATACCATTTTTAGCTTTTGTTTAATTAAAATAGGAAACCTTTATCTCTTGCTTAACTGCATATATGGCACTCTTAATCTTAGCCTTTAATTGTTATAATTTAATGGTCCAGATTCATTTTAAAAATTCTGTAGAGTTCTACACCTTAAATGAGTTCTGCATATAACTCTTACACACACACACACACATACACACACACACACACACACATATATATATATATATATATATATATATATATATATATATATATATATATATATATATATATATATATATATATATATATATTTATATATATATATATATATATATATATATATATATTTATATATATATATATATATATATATATATATATATATATATATATATATATATATATATATATATATATATATATATATATATATATATATATATATATATATATATACTAGTGGCAAAACCCGTCCGATGGACGGGTATGACTTCTTATTATCGTTTATTTTTTTAACTGGTAAATATTTGTTTGATGTTCGATTGACATGTAAGACATTTTTTCCTCATGTTATATTTTTTATTTAGTATTATTGGTGTTAAAAATAGTATATTCTACAAAGTTTCTTTTTACGTATAAATAGATTTATGTCAAATGGTTTGCGTTTATTATAATGCTTTGTATTTTTTATGATTTTTTAAGTAACCATATACATTCGTATTAACTTTATTGAAAATTGCGACGACATAATATCAAGAAACTTATACCTTAAGTAATAAAAAAATTAGAGGTGGTCACTTTTTAAATCTAGTTGTAAATTACTCATCAAAATATATATTTATTTTTAGAAAAAAGTTTTTTTAAGAAAATTTGCACACAACTTTTTTTTTTTGCTTAGGACTCGGTTTAGTCAATATAGCATATAGTGTATTTAGAAAACTTCGGTTGTAAATCACTTGATATAATATAATTTATTTATTTTTTAAAAATAGGATGATTCGGGTTATTGCGGTCAATCCTAAAATTAAACGGAATTCAAATTCGGTTTTTGTTTTGGTTCTTGGGTATTTGAAATCGACAAAGGTTCGAACAACTAAATTTTCAAATCACCCCGCGAAGACAGACGTTCAAGAAAGTTCTCGAGATTCTCAATCGCTCTTTTTTTAGTGGGAGGATCTAAAACATTAGCAGCTATTTTGCATGTCTGTTACTTTAAAGCCAATATAAGTATATTTTTGCAACAGTACTTTCTGAAGAAAAAATAAAAACCATTCGATTACGAATACCTTTAAGAAGCACTTTATAATTAGTATATCATTCGAATTCTGTACTTAGGTGGATTCTTAGTGATGCAGCTCAGAATCTAAGTAACACAATACATTATTGAAGCCCTTTTCCGACCACTGAATTATGTGCAAAGAAAACTCTTAGTTATAAGTCACTTTGATAATACTATAAACATAGCAATTCAAAGAATAGAAATCGTGGTCTCGTTCTGACAGAAATCAATAATTTTTGTATTGTTTGTTTTCTTCATATTGCATAAGGAGCAGGTGAAAAGGCAGTTGGTGCAAAGGTACGGTGATGGCCCAGACATGGGAGATGGAGTTGGAGACCTTATAAACCAAATGATTATACAGGTAAACCAAAGATTATTCAGGTAAAAATGGCGATAAAAATTCTAAACACACATCTAGAAATATAAATCAAGTAGCAATTAAAGTGTGATGGGTATTACAAAAAATGTATGAAATTTGTATGACATTTTATTAACTTCTGCATATCATAAAACAAAATAAATTACAGAAATATACTTAACGCAAAAGGATGCCCTTCACTTGGTCAAAGTCATGGCAATAAGTCCAGTTTTAATATCAAATGCCACGCTGAGGAGGGGAACGTAGAACTGTAGAAGGCAAAGAAGTATAAATTCAGCTCCATGACGCATGTAGAACGTAGAAACAGTCGGTGGGTCCCAACTAACATAATCAATTCAAACTCAAATCTGACTGATCAAATTTAGAGTGTTGAAAAATATCACACTGGCAGGAACTTGTGTTTGATTTCTACACCAGAACCTGAATAAGATCAAAAAGACAAAAACTACTACTTAACATGGATAAGATCAAATCTTAAAAAATACACAACAACCTTGTTAGTTACTCGCTTCTCATTTCTAAATCCACATAGAAGAAAAACAGCTACCTAAAAGGTTGCCTAAAAGCTCAGCCTGTGAAGTCCCATAAATCGTGTAGTGTAGTTAAGCTGAACACTGATTCAAATGACACAGGTCAATAAAATATGCGGTAAAAGAGCAAGTTTCTAGGTGAAAACCGAGTCAAATGACAGGTCATGAACTACATAGCTTTCCATATGCCATCCAACAGTACTTTATTACTGTAGTATATTACATAATATCATATAACATCAAACTTTAGAAAAAGTGTATCAAGGTATTGTGAAAATAAAAGAGTCAAAAAATTGGCGTACACAATGATAACACCATCTTTTGAGTTGTATAAAGGTGAAAATCATATTGAATCATTAGGACTATTCAGAATTACTTCTTTAAGGCTCTCCAACACAATGATTTGTTGGAGGAGCTAATGCTTTTTATTCATAGTGTCGCGAACATTTGGTTCACTAATGCCATATTTATAGTGTTGTGTGTAGCGGTGGGAATCGGGGTCGGGTTGATCCGTTCGGGGTTATTTGGGCCGGGACAAATTCGGGTTGGAGATAAAAATAGTTTACCCCAAACCCGAACCGAGTTCAAATCGGGTTAGTCGGGTTCGGGTCTAGTCGGGTTGGGTCTATTTAGTTTCGAGTCAACCCGAATACGGGTAAAATATTAAAAAAAACTTTTCTTAATTTTTTTACATAGAAATTCAATAATATTTATTTAAAAAAATAATAAATAAAAAATCTTATTCGGATCAATCGGGTTGACCCGAACCCGAATTGGGTATAATATATTTACCCGATGTCCGACCCGATTTCGAATTCGAGTTAGTCGGCTTGACCCGATTAACCCAAAATCAAAATTGAACCCGACTAACCCGACCCGAATATACTCGGGTCGGGTTCGGGTCAGATTTATTGACACCCCTAGTTGTGTGTATCAACTATAACCTTACCCTTTAGCTTATCAAATAGAATAATTTGTGTAAATTGACCGAAGTATGTTGCACTATTGATAAGTCTGATGGAGTTAGCCTACAAGTTGTATAATGGGTTAAAAAGGGTAAAAATTTTAGTGGGTCACAACATTCTTATGGACACGATTCAGAAAGTTCTAAAGCAAGCAACAATTCTTAAAACTTTTCAAGAAGAATATGTCTAATGGCCTCCTACCAATCATGTGAAATTGGAAATTTTAATGTGTAATATATGTTTGGCAAAAGCCTAGTTGAATTCTTCATTAGTCTTTGGTATGTAAGAGTTGCCATCAGTTTTGGTAGCATGATATACATATGCCTGTTTTATATCATTGACAATCAGAAGACATACAACATAAAAATCAACAATGAGTAGGTGGTGATTATTTATAGTAACACGTGGCATACCTCTTTTCCAGTTGAAATGCAGCCATTGTTGGAGTTAAAAACACCTCGATTCAACAGTTTGAATAAAACCAGATCTGGTCTAGGTTCGATTGCCTGACAAATAGTAACAAAAAATCCAAAAGTAAAAAATTCCCAAAAAGAGGACATACAGATATAAGATACATAAACATGAATATTAAGCGTTGACACGCTCACATGTTCAATAGTAGCTCGATTCGGCTTTTTTAGTATTTTTTGTCTTACCAATCGCCATCCCTCGCACACTTTCACGAATAGCTATCGTAACAGGGTTTGACATGCCGCTATCCCTTCTTCCTTCTCACTCCTTTGTAAATACCAGCATATCAAATTGTTGCATATACTTATGAGAAGAAGAGTTTTACTGCCTTTAACTTTACTTCATCCAATAACAGTTCTACAGTTGATTAGCATTAAAATATAGGTTATACCTTGGTCGAATGATGCCCCTGAATAGCGATTAGATGATCTACAAAAGATACAAGAAACCACACCCATGGAAATTGAAAAAAAACAATAATGAATTGTGACAGGAGGTGTCGACATGTTTATATGCAACATTATGAACTATGCATGTTACATGACCTTGAGCAGTAATATGTGTTGTTGCTCATGAAACATGGGCCCGAAATATACATGAACATCAAGAAAGATGGTACTTTTATTTATCAAAGAAATTACATACCAAAGAAGTTTGAAACGTTATCCAATATATATATTGTGCACCATGTTTTATTATAGTCATTTTTATGTCTATTTATACTTTTATTTGTTTTTAACTGATTCTCCAAATATGAGTGTAGAATGCAGACTCAATACTAAGATGATACTTTTGACGAATAAAGTGATAAAGTAGGATAATTTGGGTTGGAAAAAGAAAGTCAGTGTACAAAAAAATTGATTCCTTTATGTTCATTGCACTAAAAAGGAGACCTACGTAATATAGTATTATCAGTCCGCTTATAAAATCCGATGGAGCACGCGACTCTAGCAATGACTAATTCACAAAGAGATTCCTGCCTATATCCGTACCAGGCTGTATTACAAAAAGAAAAAAGACAATCAGATTCCTGCCTATTCTTCTGGCTTGTTGGAATCAACGAAATAACCTAAATAGACCATCAGTAAGAAGAACCACGTAAGGTGTAAAGAAAGGGTCATTATTTCCAATGGTAGTAAGCAAACGGAACCAACTTTGGAACCCCATTATAAGCAGTGGTGCTGCAGAGCTTGGGTTTGGTAACTAAAGGGCAAGTCCAAGGCTCGTACAACGACAAACTACATTAGCTTCTCTTACATATACGTATAAATCAAGCCAACTGATAGAGTTTTTTTAGCTTAATCAATGTATATATCGATTTAACGGTTTTGATCGTCTACGACATTCTAATATTACCTCGCATTCTTACTCTGTAGGATGTGTAGATTCTGGTTGTACGTACTCTAAGGAGACACATCGTTTGGTCACTTCCTCCTTCGAAAAATGCTCCAGAATAATAGGTTTTAACCTTCATCAATAGAACATCATCAAAAGAAAAATAAATTGCCTTAGCTATTGTTGTTTAAAAAAGATAGGACAATACAACCTAGCATACAATAAGAAAGCTTTACACTAAGTAATAGTCTATGGCTAGTTTAACATGACATAAGTAATAGTCTATTATTATATTTAACACATTGCATTCTTAAATCTAAACTCACATGCTACGTTTATGGCCATGTGTATTACCACGATCAGAAATCACTTATGAAGGCCTATTAGACCTGCCATCATACCTGCATAAGACAAGTATTTGAGTTAAGATATGATGTACTTCCTTAAAGTTGATTTCTCATGCACTTAATCTTATGGTGTAACACACGCTTATGTTAATATAAGTGCATGCATATTTTTTGCATAAAATGTAGTATATAATCCTTACTAAGTTTCTTTACACATATATTCTAAAAGACCGAGAAACTTGATTTATATCTGCCAAGAAAATGGATCTTTTGATTCTCCCATCTTTTATAGGCTCGTAGGACTTCTTAAGATATTTAAAAATCATAAAGTAGTCATCTGATTCTTTTTCAATGGTGAAATGGAGCACCATCACCTCTTATCAGTGTTGTAAATATCGGTCATGGCGGCCGATATATCGGTGATATATCGCTTGGCGGTGGTCCACCGCCACGCCATGGAGCATATCGGCCAACTTGGCGTTTTGGTCAAATATCGGTCCATATCGGTCAATATCGGTCAAATATCGGTCATATCGGTAAAAAATCGGTTGACTTTTGGTATTTTGATTGTTTTTTATTGTGTTTTTATTTTTTAATGTAAATTTTACAAGATATATAACTAAAACTAATGAATACATTAATAAAATTATAAAAATATATAAGAATTTCAAATTTATATTAAATAAAATTTTAAAAATATATAAAATAATGATAATTTATAGTACCCGCCGAGAAACCGATATATCGCCGCCAAGACGATATATCGCTCGGCGGTGGTCAACCGCCGAGACCCCGCCGAGCGATATTTACAACCTTGCCTCTTATATCGCCCAAACAGCAGGTCATCGTGTCCTCTACAATCCACCATCACCTCTTATATTGCTCAAACAACAGGTCATCGAGTGTATCACCACTCATGTCCTCTACCTCTAAATGTCTTCAACCATGCCATTTGGCCTTACCTGACTCGTATTAGAACAAACTAAAAATATATTTATATAAGTGAATGAATACCATCTACTGATAAAAGATTACAAAGGCACCTTCCATACTATTGAGACTTGTAGACGGCTTGGGACTGGTATCATTGTTTGATCCTTAGAATGCTATCTTACTTTTTTCGACACTCTCTGTTATAATATGTATACACTATATGATTCTGATCTAAATAACAGAAAGAAACACCATGCACACTTTGGAAAACCCATTGGGCCTGCTCACTTTGGAGTACATCCTAAAGTTTCAAATGCACACTTTGGATCCAAAGCACGATGCACATAAAAAATCATGCATACAACACACTCGGTACGAATCGTTCACTCATGAAAGATGTAACCAAGTTAATACCTTCTTATTCCTACTTATACCCGGTATCGGTGTAATAAGCCAATTTATTATGTCGACTTTATTATGTAAACTTGTGCCCGCTTTTCCTTGGCCTGCGACATATGTACATAAACAGATATAAGAAAACATTATTACACTAAAAAGAATGTAAAAAAGAACAAACAAACAACTCAAATTCACGCTAATCGTATCCTAAGCAGCATAAAAACCGCGAAAAGCATGTCTTATCAAATAACATGGTTCAATATATTCTCTCACGCGTGACTCATCTTATTAGCCTCGTGCTAAACACATTTAAAAGTCTAAAGGGATAGAAGGTATTCAAAATCGGCAAGGTTGTAGGCACCCGACTAATCACAAGTAACTACCAAAGGAACGTCTTGTTCAAGTTCATCGACGTGGCTCTCTTGCTGGATATTAAGTTGATGCATCTTTACAATTAGAACACAGATAATAGCCAATGAAATTCAGTTTAAAAAAAAAAACAATATGCTACAGCATGTTTGTCTTCTACTTTTCGAAACTACCTATATCCTAAAGATCCCAAAACTCAAGTGTGAGACTTCAGAGGTCACCATATACATGAACAAAGAAAAAAAGAAAACCCGATAATAATGAAGAATTCAATTGCTTACCTGCTCAGATTCAAAACCTATTAGTTGTTAGCCAAGACAACAGCATATTGTTTCATATTGTTTCGCAACATGATCCTGGTTGCCTTCATGCATTCTTCGTATTCTACCAAAATGCTTTGAATTGATACTCTGATGATAGAGACGGTTTTATTACAAAGATCCATAGATCAAATAGCAAGAGTAGTTGTTTGAAGATTAAAGAACAAAAAATTAACAAACCTAATTGACGATTAAAGAACAATGTCCTCATCAAAGAACCCTAATTCAAATCGTAATAGGATTCGTTGCCATGAATCCACGAATAAAAATCAAACCTGGTTTTATTTTTCTTATTAGTGTGATGGATCGTATTTTATTATATATGTTAATTTGTTAATGATGGATGTACTTTAAGCCCAGAACCTAAGCCCGTGAGATGAAAGGCCCAAGTGATGACGTGGATATGATGTGGCATACATCTCCTCTTATATATAATATATATATATATATATATATATATATATATATATATATATATATATATATATATATATATATATATATATATATATATATATATATATATATTATATATATATATATATATATATATATATATATATATATATATATATATATATATATATATATATATATATATATATATATATGTATCTCTCTCTCTCTCTCTATATATATATATAAATATATATATATATATATATATATATATATATATATATATATATATATATATATATATATATATATATATATATATATATATATTATATATATATATATATATATATATATATATATATATATATATATATATATATATATATATATATATATATATATATATATATATATATATATATATATCAAATCAAAATCAAATCAAATCAAAAACCCTTATATAGGAAGGATGGTGAAACAATACGTTAAATACAAAATTCTATGAAAATGACACATGTAATTCATCAAAAGATTTCCATACAATGTTTCAAAAAGAAAATAGGAATAACAAATGATGCCTTAAATACAAAATTCTATAAAAATATATAAGTAAGGATGGTGAAACAATGCCTTAAATACAAAATTCTAAAAATGACACATGTAATTCATTAAAGGTTTTCCATAAAATGATTCAAAAATAAAATAGGAATTACAAATTATGCCTTAAATACAAAATTTTAAAAATGACACATGTAGTTCATTAAAGGGTTTCCATAAAATGCTTCAAAAAGAAAATAGGAATTACAAATGATGCCTTAAATACAAAATTTTATATAATTATATAAGGAAGGATGGTGAAACAATGCCTTAAATACAAAATTCTAAAAAAATGGACACATGTAATTCATTAAAAGATTTCCATAAAATGCTTCTAAAAGAAAATATGAATTACAAATGATACCTTAAATAAAAAAAAATCTATAAATTACATATGTAATTCATTAAAGGGTTTCCATAAAATGCTTCAAAAATAAAATAGGAATTACAAATGATTCACAATAGTTTGACTTACTATAATGAAAATATTTTTAGATATTCGAACTCTCAAGTTTTGGACTGGGCTATATACTATTGCTATATTATACACATGACAAAAAATTATACCAGGAATGATCTTTTTGGGCATACTTTTGCTAGAATACACTTTAGCACAAAACTTATAAAACAAAATAATTTCTAAAAATGTTTAACTATAATATTTTTGCTAACAAAAAAAACTTAACAATAATATTAATTTTAAAAAAAATTAATGTAAAAAATTTATTCATCACATTAACATATACAAGATTTATTACCTCATAAAATTCAAAAATACTAAAAATATTTATACCATATAATTAAATTTCTAAAAAAATTAATGTAACAAACTTATTCATAACGTTAGCGTATGAAAATTCAATTAACTCATAATATTCTTAAATAAATAAAATATCTTAAATACAGTATTTTTGTTCAATCTATTATATATTATTAAAATACTAATGTCATAACTAACACTACGTATACTAAACTTCTAATACAAACACACATAACTTCAATTTTCATTAAAAATATATACTTAAAGCTTGCCCATCCACTGGACGGGTCTAAGGCTAGTATATGTATATATATATATATACTAGTCGGGTACCCGCGCAATGCGGCGGCAGGTACTCGATGATTATTTTTTTAGGAACAAATAATGTATTTTATTTTAAGTTTTTCTTATGTTGAGGCTTAAACTCGATAACACGAATCACCCGACATAACATAGCCCGAATCACTCGAACC